>JARYHS010013630.1:448124-566954 GCA_031002005.1 Vandiemenella viatica | reverse complement strand
ACAGACACAGAGGAGACGCACAAACACTCACATTTCCATGCCTTCAGCGAGCTAGACCAACAACCAGCCCCAATCATGGCGACGAAAAAGTGGGGTAGAACCCCCCATGGCTCATACTGACCAAAAAATCATCAGTAACATATGTTCCAGCACCATACTCTTCACATCAACATCATCTCATTTATTTCACACTACAGACCTCACTACCATCCAGTATCATGTGTGCTAGGTACAAAACTGATCACATCAGCACAACACGTCTATCCCACACCTAAGCTTTTTCTGCCATTCAGTAACATGTGCTCCCCATGTACCACGAGTACCAGTAGACACTTGGTCATCAGACAGATATCATAACTCCATATTCATAGTAGGTCTCACCCACAAATCCATATGTCCTCACACAAGCATCAGTGCAGGAACAGCACATCATACATCCAGAAAACGAGATAAAGGAAGGTATCACCACATTTACACAAAAAAAAAAAACACACAGAGATAGAGACGCATACACACGTACATTTCCATGCCTACAGCGATCTCGACTCAACAACTAGCCCAATCGTGGCAACGAAATAGTGGTACAGAACACCATGACTGGTCAAAAATCATAGAAAGACACACATACACACACACATGCATTGAATCCATAAAAGTGACTCCATAATACGCCGGTCTAAAAGCGCGGACCGCGATGGATTACCGGAGTTTTCCGACCGGGACCTATTAGCGGTAACCGCAGTTTTAGGACCGCACTGAAGACCGGAATTTCATTGCGCTCGAGGCGGTAATATGTGCCCGTATACCGACCTACTAAAACACGATGTACGCGCGCGCTGTGAGAAAGGGTGGCCACCTCCCGCCGAGCCCGCCTGGGCCAGGTTCACCCAAAATTTGTCTTTGATGAGTTGCTATTAACAAATGACTTTTGGCCAAACATTGCCAAGAGCTTAGTTCCAGCCACCAGCTATACTGATGGCACATTAAAAATCAAGTATGTGTGGTGAGCACTGAGGTGTATTGTAAAGACATGCTATCATCTGCCTATCATGTAACACCTTGGTGTGGACGTCGTGTGTCGGATCCCTTTCCTGCAGTTACTTGTATGTATGTGGTAACTTATGAAATTGTGGTATATGCATGGACATATGTATGTGTACGTGTTCCTGTGTAGTTATGTGTGTAATTATGGTGGTAGGAGTCTACTTGAGATGTTTCCATCAGTGGCCACCTATGTAGATGTAATCATTTGGGTATGATGAGCACCGAGGTTTGTGGCAAAGAAATTAAATATTTCGCACATCCTGTAGCTATTCAGTAGGGTGTTCAGTCCTTTTCCTCCAGTTACGTGTATGTGTGTGTGGTGATGTATGGTAACTGTGTGTATGCATGGACATGTGATGTGTGTGTCTTTCTATGTGGTTGTGTGTCTATCCCGATAGGATTCTACTCTACTTTGAGATTTCACAATGACTGGCTACCTATGTGTTGAAGTAATTAATTGATAATGTGATAACTACTGAGGTGTATGGCAAAAACATGTCATCCATTGCACACACTCTAACGTCTGTCTGATGGTTTTTTGGTTAGTTATTTTGTGTTGTGAGACCTAGTATGAGTATGGGAGTTATGATATTTGTCTGATGACCATGTGTCTACTGATACTCGTGGTACGCCGGACAAATGTTACTGAACAGCAGAAAAGGCTTGTGGCGTGGGATAGAGTGGTGCTGATCATGTGAACAGCTTTGTACATATTACCAACGATACTGAATGGCAGAGAGGTCTGTAGTGTAAGTTAAATGATTTTTGGTCAGTCATGGGTGTCTGTACCACTTTTTCGTTGCCACGATTGGGCTAGTTGTTGAGTCGAGATCGCTGTAGGCATGGAAATGTACGTGTGTATGCGTCTCTATCTCTGTGTGTTTTTTTTGCGTAAATGTGGTGATACCTTCCTTTATCTCGTTTGTCTGGATGTATGATGTGCTGTTCCTGCACTGATGCTTGTGTGAGGTGACATATGGATTTGGGTGAGACCTAGTATGAATATGGGAGTTATGATATCTGTCTGATGACCAAGTGTCTACTGCTACTCGTGGTACATGGGGGCACATGTTACTGAATGGCAGAAAAAGCTTAGGTGTGGGATAGACGTGTTGGTGCTGATGTGAACAGTTTTGTACCTAGCACACATGATACTGGATGGTAGTGAGGTCTGTAGTGTGAAATAAATGAGATGATGTTGATGTGAAGAGTATGGTGCCTGGAACATATGTTACTGATGATTTTTTGGTCAGTTATGAGCCATGGGGGTTCTACCCCACTTTTTCGTCGCCATGATTGGGGCTGGTTGTTGTGTCTAGCTCGCTGAAGGCATGGAAATGTGAGTGTTTGTGCGTCTCTCTCTGTGTCTGTATGTGTAAATATGGTGATACCTTCTATAAACACGTCTGTCTGGACGAATGATTTTGCTGTCCCTCCACTTATGTTTGTTTGTGCTAGTGTATTGAGATGTATGGATTTGTGGGTGAGATCTGATAGCCAAGTGTCTATTGCAACTCATGGTACCTGCGTCACTTTTTTACTGAATGGTAGAAAGGGTTGCGGTGTGGGAGAGACGTGTTGATGGTAAATATAATCAACTGGGGCGCGATGAACACTATTTATGGTATAAACACTTAGGTTTATGGTGAAAACATGTCATCTTTTGCACATCTTCTATCTCGCCAGGCTGATGATATGTAAGGAGACTTCTGTTTTTCAGCCAGTCATGAGGCAAGAGAGTACTACACCACTTTTTTGTTTCCATGATTGGTACCGGTAGTTGTGTAGTCTTGGACATGTGTATCTGCGTCTCTCTTTGTGCATGTAAGCGTAAGTAACTCGTCTGTCTGATGATTTTTGTAACGATAGTTCTGTCCAGTTAATCAGTTGTAACGACAATTCTGCCCCCCTTCATCGTTTCCGTGATGCTTGCTGTTAGTTCTGTCGACCTCGCTGTATGCATGTACAAGTGTGTGCGTGTGTCATTCCTCTGTGGATTTGAGTCTAAAATATATGGTTATAGAATTATCAACGTGTGCTTCTAACCATTGTTTCAGGGCTTAGACAATCTCCCATTTCGATGTGCTCTTTACAGTTTACTGCCGTTTGTGTTGGCATGTGAATTTTGATTCTCACTACATAAAAATCATTTAACAGAGAGGGGTGATGTACCAGAGAAGCGAAGGACTTGGGTACAAACCCACAGTCAGACCATTGCTTGTGTGGTGTAGTATGGATGTCATTGGAAGATAGGAAGAGTGTTGAGGGGCTGCAGGTGGCGTATAATGCTGTTAGAATGGATATTGGTGGAATAATTCTGAGTGGTGTATGGAGCCTAAGTTGACCATGACCACAATCTCGCACTAGACTTTAGGTGATGAGGCCTGAGTGGAAAAATATCTAAACACCCACTTTGACCTAACAATTTACGACAGTTCAGGTGTGAGCACTATCTTAGGCATAATAGAACCTATGGCGACGTTTTGGATTCTTGTCGATGTGTGGGGATCTTCTATGAAAATGTGGGTTATGATGTCTGTTTGATGACCAAGAAACTATCAGTTAGCTAAGAGCATTATGGTAACTTTATCGTGGTTACTTGAACGAAGCATGCAATTACAAACAAATGTCACACTTGGCCCTGAATCAGAAGGTTGGCGTTAGATGGGAAACGAATGGAGAACTCTCCTGGGTCCTGATTTATTGAAAAATAATTTCTTGGAAAAGGGGAGAATTTTCCTGGAAAACTGCAGTAGAAGCACCTTAAGTGAACATTTTGGTACCTGGCTACTGATTAGGAGAATGCGAATTTTTTGGTTTACTTTAAACGCACGAACAGAAGGTAACCCTGTCTGTAACTGATCAGGGGTTTGAATGGGAATCATTGGAAAACAGAAGGTGGTTTGACGAAGTGCTGGGCGTATGTTGGCGATGAGGCTAGGGGTGGGATCTTGGTGAAAGAATTAGGAATAGTGCGTAAAAGACTATCAGTAGGAGCCGGCACATAAGGGAGTGGGTAAATTTTTCTATATCTCCACCTTGGTCACAGGCGATGTTCTGGTGCTTAGCGTGACTCGATTTTTATTACATAGGACTCGCGTACATTCGATTCGATAGGGGTGAAATTAGTAAGATTAACCAGACGGTATTTCATTCCTGGAACAAACGTGCTGAGCTGTAAAATACAGTTAATGGTGTCAATCCACTTATGTATCACAAGGGATTTATTGGAATTTTTAGACAAAGTGCAGCTAAGGACACTCAATTTGTGATTGCTTACGAAAGCATAACAGAATTGATACATAGATTGGTCTGGATTGACAGACGACAAAGGTTTGACCCTTGGTGGCAACAATTACGAGTGCAATGAAATATTTTATACCAATGGCAACAGAGATAAGATTAGGGAAATAAGGAGTCGTACTGATGTTTCCATTCCTTGAGTTTTGCCATTGTCAAACTGGAAACTTTGATTTTCCTAGCCTTGGTGTGGGAAAGGCTTTGTCACAAATAATTTCAAGTGGCCTCATTGTCCAAAGACAGGGTTGGAGAAATAGGCTTGAAAAAAAAAATTACAGCCTGATTGGTTTGACATCATGTATTCACTTCTGGAATGTCTGTAGGGAAAGAAACTGGTTTTCAAATCGATGAACTTTGCTTTAGTTTAGAGGCTCTCAACCCATCGATGTTATACTTACATCCATCAGTAAACCCTTCAATGCCTCTTTGAGCTCAAAAAGTGTCTGTGTTCCATTACACATAATTTAATACTTCCTTTAAAATACACGGAAAATAGGTGACACTCGTCAGTTATATTATATTGTTCATAATGAATCCAACATGATGTGAAAAAGTGAGTTTGTTTCCCGTCTCTTGGTCGGTGAATTAATTTTTAATGTCTGCCTGCTCCAATGAACGGAATTTATGGTTTTTTCGTACCTTCTTCGGTGAATATCTGTCGGTGGGTTTTTGAGGCTACGAATTTTGAAAGGAATAACATATGGTAGGTTTGAGAACTAGGCTTGAAAAAATTACATGCTGATTGGTTGACATCATGTATTCACTTCAGAAATGTCTGTAGGGAAAGAAACTTGTTTTCAAAATCGACAACTTTTGCTTTAGTTTAGGAGCTATTAATTCATCGAGGTCACACTTACATACATCAGTAAACCCCTTCAATGCCTCTTTGAGTTCAAAAAGTGTCTGTGTTTCATTACACACAATTTAATACATCCTTTAAAATACACGGAATGTAGGTGACACTCGTGAGCTATATTGTATTGTTCATAACGAATCCAACATGATGTGACTAATTGAGTTTGTTTCCCGTCTCTTCGTCGGTGTATTAATTTTTAATGTCTGCCTGCTTCGATGAACGGAATTTTTTTATGGTTTTCCCTACCTTCGTCGGTGAATGTCTCTCGGTTTCAATGAAAGGATTTCACCATTGATGGGTTTTTGAGGCTACGAATTTTGAAAGGAATAACGTATGTGTGGTATTGCTATACTTTATCACAATAATTTCATTTTTTAAAACTTTTTAACGTCCTCTCTACAACGTGGCCTTTTGAGACGGGGAAAGGATGGGGAGCAAGGAATGGGAAGGAATTCGGCCATGTCCTTTTGAAGGAAGCATCCCGGCATTCACCTGGAGTGATTTGGGGGGAAACCATGGAAAGCCCAAATCTGGATGCCCGGAAACGCCGTCCTCTCGAATACAAGGCCAGAACGCAAAAACAGGTACTTTTTTTTTAACGTCTCTCTAACAACGTGGTCTTTAGAGACGGGAAAGGAATGGGAATGAATTCGGTCATGGCCTTTTGAAGGTAGCATCCCCCGGCATTCACTTGGAGTGATTTTGGGAAACCATGGATGCCTGGATGGGGATTCGAACCTCCGTCCTCCCGAATGCGAGGCAAGAACGCTAAATAATTTCATGAAAACAGGTACACATAGAATTCTTCCTCGGTTTTATATCTGGAGTTTATGACGATTTTTTTCCCCATATCGAACGTTAAAAGGAAACATTTATGCTTTTCGACTTATTTTTTATTCAAGGCAGGCTGGCGCCATACTCTCTAGGTATGGAAACTAAAATTTTTGATTTTCGTTTTGAAATTGACGAGTTGGAACGGCTTTTTCAATAAAAACACCGCGGCCGGACACGAACCGGCGACCTTCGGCACTCTAGCCCCAACGCTAACCGATGTCTGTTTCACGTAATATCCGTTGATGTGGACTTTTTTTATTTTTTAGTAAAAAAAAATCGCAATGGTTCACGCTTAAGTATTTTTCACGACACAGAACAGAAGAAAATATTTTACTGTGTGTCGATAGTAGCCAAGATATTTCGCAGTGCTTGCTTAACAGGACGCTAGGAATACCCGCGCGGCACACATTTCGCAACGCTTAATGGATAAGCAAACAGAGATAACAGTCGTTGAAACAGTGTACACATTTCGCAGAGCGCGCCGGAAATACTGTCACCGAACGCCATCTACCAGTCGCCCAAAGAACTAACGGTGTCTGCCATCTAGCCACCGATCAGTGAACTAACGGTCCAGCGCCCCCAGGAGATGCTGCCATCTAGCCGCCGATCAGTGAACTAACGGTCCAGCGCCCCCAGGAGATGCTGCCATCTGTGCGGCCGGTCAAAGAACTAACGGCCCGCCATCTTGGCCGGCCAAAGAACTAACGTTCCCCGCCATCTTGGCCGGCCAAACAACTAACGGGCGGCCATCTTGTGACGTCACGGGTTTTCCCGTTTTCTGGCTTGAATCGGCCTTCCCCTCCTACTACTCCTCATCACTAACTACCTTTTGTACCCTCCCATGGCTTCTTCACCCTTCTGCTGGTTTCCAATGAATCTCATTCCAATTCCGTTATCATATCAGTTGTTGATTGTATTTACTGGTAATTTTTAAAAACAAATCTGATTGCTTTTCTTTTCACCTCCTCCAACACCTCTGTTTGATACTGTAGTGACCTGGCCCACGATTAACCACCAAGGAGAGAGAGAATGTGGGCAAGGGTTGCAGTGCACTCTCGTTTAATCTGCCTTTCGGGTTCGCAAATTTTTTCCATCAGAAGGGAGCTCTAAAATTAAGTTGTCACCACCTTTGGCATATATCAAGACATTTATTTTCCTTCTCTACTAGTTCCAAGGGTGGTGACAATTAGTATACAGATGTATTATTGCTTCCCCTCACAGTCGTGTCTTGGCCAGCAACAGTGAGCTGACGCTACTATATATCTCCCAATACAGCAATGACCATCCCCGAGAATTCGACAGTCGGCCCCACCTGATTTATTGGAGTCCCGTCGTCGATCTGGCAGCGTGTCCGGCGATCATGGCTGTCCTGGGCTGAGTCCCGCAGTGGCGTCGGTCCCGGGTGCTGTCTGCCTCCAGCCCAGCGAAGACGACGCCACCATCAGCGGCACCCCTCTGCAGACGACTTGTTGGGTAGAGTCGGCGTCGGGCAGTCCTAGGGTCTTACCATGACCCTCACCCTCGGTCTTTTCCTCAAGTGGTGACAACTTTCTGTCAATCATAACCTGTTACTAGGTCGTCTAGGTGACTTCTTTGAGACGGTCATTGCTCTAACTCTTGCTCATCAGCTCTCTACTTTCAGGTCACTGCCTCTCAAATTGTGAAACCTGTCTAGCTCGCGGTTGCTGCCTTTATTTCGATATCGGTATGCAAAAAACAGCACCTATGTCTCTATTTCCCACCAGTCAAAATGAAATTGAAAAAATTATTAAATCCCTCAAAAATAAAAAGTCATTTGGTTATGATGAGGTTTCAACCCATGTAGTGAAACAATGTAACACCAGCATTAGTAGAGTTATTGGTCATATTTGTAATAGTTCTTTTGAAGAATGTATCTTCCCTGACTCACTCAAGAAGTCAATAATCAAACCGCATTATAAAAATGGTGATACCTTGAAAGATTGAGAATTACAGACCAATATCACCTCTACCAGCATTTTCAAAAATCTTTGAAAAAGCATTGTACAGAAGGGTGTATACACATCTACAAAAGAATCACCTACTCAGTACAGTTTGCTTTTAGACAAGGCGTTTCAACAGATTCAGCAATTTTTGCTTTTGTAAACAACATACTGGAATCAATGCATAAAAATTATATTCCCTAAGTATATTCTGTGATCTTGCTAAGGCTTTTGACTGTGTTGATCATGAGATTCTACTAGGTAAATTAGACCACTATGGAGTTAGTGGTAAGCAAGGACTTTGGTTTAAATCTTACCTGGAAAATAGAAAGCAATGTGTATCACTGAAAGATGCTAATACAGGAAATGTTATAAACTTAGAATGGGGTATAGATAAATTTGGTGTGCCTCAGGGCTCAATTCTTGGCCCTCTGCTGTTCTTAATCTATATAAGTGATCTCCCACATATACTAGGTGATAATGAACACATGGTGCTCTTTGCAGATTATACCACCATATCGTTGAAAGACCCATCAGCACAAAACCTCGAAAACACAGCAAATGATGCTATAAAGAAAATTAACAGGTGGTTTAATGTCAACAAACTAATACTTAATGTAGAAAAGACACAGTTACTTCAGTTTGTGTCAAAAAATAAAACAAAGTACAGCTAAAATGTGATATCAGAAGGAAAAGCAATCAATGAAAGTGATTTCACAAAATTCCTGGGTGTATGTATAGATAACAAATTAAACTGGAAGCAACAGATTCAACAACTTCTTAAAAAAAAACTTAATTCTGTAATATTTTCACTGTGGGTAATATCTAGAATAGCTAATATAGAAACCAGAAAGTATATTTTGCATATTTTCACTCACTGTTCACTTATGGCATATCATTCTGGGGAAACTCGTCACAAGCACAAAGGGTATTTAAATTGCAAAAACGTGCTATAAGAACTATTTGTGGAGCAAGCCCACAGACGTCGTGCTGACATACATAGCCATAATACCATGAATAAATATAATATTCACAAGGATTACAAATCACTGTCAATTGTACAGAAAGGGTTAACATTTACTGGAGCTTCCTTATTCAATGTCTTACCAGCAGAAATTAAATGTTATCTACAAAAACCCAACTACTGAAAGAGTTTCTGCTTCAGAATCCATTTTACTCTGTGAAGAATTTTCTTCTTGGAATTTGGTAACTAAGAATGACTGATGAAATAGTATATATGGTGTATGGAAGGGGAAGGTGACAAAGTTGTCCACAAATACTAAAATGATATATGGTTTTTCTTTCTGTTGAAACTTTTGACAAATGAATCAATTACACTGTTTACTAAACTTCACTCATATATAGTAACTAACATGGTATAGCAGGCACTCAAAAACTGCTGTGAAAAATTATGATACTAACAGGTTTTTAAGTAATTGACTGCTTGTGACTTGTGGTAACTGGTTGGTAAGAAAATAACTGGTTGTTAGATGCTGGTAACAAGTGTATACACTGTTCCACATAATAAGTATTAATTAAACCGGGATTGTATTTGTAGATTACAGGAGATATTGGTTATACTAATGGGTCGTAACTAACTTGTTGTCAATATATAATGATATTATCAATTATATAGTAATATTGACATTACTAATAAGTGTATGTACTGTTCCACATCCCCGAGATTATTCTCACATGGGATCAAAGTGAACATATCTATCTACTAGCAGTGAAGATTGCTAAAATACCCAAAATGTGGGTCTCATTTTAAAAACCATATTCAACGTATAGTGTGACCAAAGTTTGGTAACACAACTCCTTCTCTAGTACGTCCCCTCATTACTCGCTCCAACAAATGAAGCCTTTCGAAGCCACTCCCTAATCTCTTTGAACGGTGGTTACTATCAAATGTTATTCCAACGTATTTTCACTTCAATCTTCATCAAAAAATTCCACCCCGCAAAATAATCATAAACAACCTTTATTTTTTTATCTGTGCACCTAATAAGATATCCTACCCAGGTCACCATGCAGCTGTTGATAGACTTCTACTGTTACCGACCTATTGCATAATATCATGTAAAATGCAAACAACGTCACACTATGTTAATTTATTTATTTATTTGTTAATCTTAATCCATAGATCCCTTATGAGGAAGGACCTCCAGGGTGCGAAAAATGCCATGGTTAATAATGCACGTACAATTTGAATAATAATTATTATATGTTACTAGTCAAAAAATAAAATAAAATGAAATAAAGATAAACACATATATTTAAAACTGAATTTTGCTAAAGTCATATAAAAATATAATTAATTCCTTTCTCTTGAATGGAGTAGAAGGAATTCCCAATAAGTTAATCTCACAGTTTTTCTTTAAGTAGATTTTATTCTACAAAATAATTTGTGCTTTTAGGAAGTTTATTCAACAGATGAGTCCCAGGTTAACTAACTCCTCTTTGTATTAATTACAACGAAGTTTTTGTTTTTTAAAAAAATTTTCTGCCTTTTATATTCAAAATTTGTACCTGTAAATTAGACATAAACAGATTAAAGTGTTATATTACAAAGGACGTGCGAGAAAATATACACTGGGAAGTTGTAAGAATATTTATGTCTTTAAAGGGTTAATATAATTTAATTTTAATTGCAATGGAGCAAAGGTTCCGGTGGCAATTTCCCTACACACCCATCTTCACCCTATCCTGCACCCACCTACATTTGCCCTCTACAAATTTTATCTTTAAATTCTTTCACAGTTTTCGGTAAATTATTCATCAGAAGCTCTTGGTTTTACCATACACAGCGTTCTAATAGATCTTTTCTGTGCTAAGGATTCTTTTTATTTTGTGAAGAGTTCCCCCAAAAAATCATTTTATACGACATCACTGAATGAAAATATGAGTACCTGCAACTGTTTCATCAGAGTTAGAGAAAGTGTTCCGATTGGATAGGTGGCATTTGCCTCCCTTTTTCATTGGTAATGTGACATGTTCTTGCCAGCTGAGTGTCTCATTTTTTGAATGCCAAGGAATTTTATACTCTTCCAAGAATGTATGATTTTTATAGTTTATATATAAATACTGCTGCATATAATTCTATTGTTTTAAACCTATTATGATATCTTTCACCAAATTTTAATTTGAGAGAGTTTGTTTTAAACCAATTTGATACTTCATTAAGTATTTTCTTTCAATTAAATTCTAGATTGCTTTTTATTGTCTTCTTTTCTTCTATAGTTAGCTTAGTATCATCAGCAAATAAAAACGCTCTTTGCTTTGTCAGACTGAAGTATAATAAAAACAAGATCCTAGGACAGAATCTTGTGGAAAGCCTTATTGAATTTTCTCCCAGTCTGATGAAGAAACTTCACGTATTTTAGAATCAAGAAGTGAAATGTTTTGCATATTTTTCATTCACATACAGTTCAATAAATACGATAGTATTTCTCTTTTTTTTTTCAAAAGTATTTTATGATTTACAAAAGTGAAATGATTTCACAAAATCACATATTCCTACAGGGCATATTTTATTATTAATTCCTTAAATGCGTTATTTAAAAATGAATGTATAGACATTACACTTGACGTCCCTTTTTAGAATTCAAACTGTGAAGCATTGAGGATATCATAGTGTTCAACATGTTTCATTACGATACATGACTTTTTCAAAAATCTGTGAGAATCCTGGAAATAAAGAAATGGGATAGTAGTTACCTACATAAATCGCTTCTTCTTTTTTAAATAATGGTTTAACAACTGCATGCTTTGTATATTTGGTAATACACCTGGTATTAAGGATTTAATGCAGATGTGAGCAAGAACATGACTGATATTGTCTGAACATTTTTTCAGAAATTTACTTGAAATATTTTCATAGTTGTAAGAATTTTTATATTTGATTTGCTTCCTAAGTCTATTTATTTCTGAGACTGTTACGGGTGGTCATTGCAATTTCACAAATCTGCCTGAAGAAGACTTAGTGCACTATCTGGGGATTGTTTTCCTATGTCTAATATCCCTACAAATAAAGTAAAAAGTGTGTTAAATGTTTTACAAACTTCCCCTTCTTCACTACACACAGTTCCATTTTATTCTATTTATATATATGTAGAGTGATTTACTGATTTTTCTGTTTCTGCTTTTATTATATTCCATATAGTTTCCATTTTATTGCCTGAATTCTCTATTTTAGCTGATATGTACATGTTTTTGGCTGCAATGAAGTCCTCACGGGTTTACCACCGGATTGTGTTTTGAAAATACGATATTTGGACGACTAACTCCGTCGTCTTCATCAGTCTCCGACTCCGTTCTTATATGTTTTTGGCTCTCCTTATTACATTTCTAAGTATTTTAGAATAAACTTTATAATGAACTATCAGTTTATACTTATCTATTTCCATTTCTTTTCTGTAAAGTTCCCTGTCGGTATATTAGATACTTTAATACCCTTCGTAATAAATCCTTTACCCAGTTCACTATTTGGAGTGTTGACAAGTTTCCTCTCACATGAGAACGAAGTTTCTCCAAGCGTTGAGTATTTATGAATTGCTCTCGGTTAACTAGCCGGGTTAAGAAGGTGTTATCACACGATATTTCAGCGATTACAACACAGTCGCCATCTTTTGGTGAAGTGCCACCACTTCAAACAGTGGTTAATGCGTCACAGAACTGATTAGTAGACTAGGCTGGGAGTGTCTGGTAGATAGACGACGCACATTTCGTATAAACTTATTGGTAAACATGTGCCCTCCCACTTTCACTTACGAGGATAGTGAAATACTTCGTCCACCAACCTATTTGAGTCGGAATGACAGGAAATATAAAATTAGAGAAATAAGGTTCCGTCACTGATTCTTATATTAATTATTTTTTCCCTCGTACCATTAGGGATTGGAATGCACAACAAAGAGATTAGGTTTGGTGCTGAGCACCCTCTGCCACCCACAATTTTGTGAGTTTCAGAGTATATAGGTAGATACTGGGGCATTAAAGGTACCCCGTTTGAATCCCCATCTCTGGCGGGATTGTGATAGACTCCTAACCCGACCTTCACCTCTGGCACAGCTTGTAAGGTGAAGTACGCCGGAGCGACCACGTCGTTCAGATGGCACGACGAACTGTAGGTCCCCGGTAGGCGGTAGGATTGCCGGGTTAGATTGAGGCAGCTATCACAGGGTCAGAATTTGCAGCCAATAGAAGCCCTATCACCAGGTCATTACGACCACACTGTATTGTTATTATTGTTACAGTGCCACATTTCGCTGCAGTGTTTTCACTGACACGTCTGTCGTCCGTCGCAAACTGAGTGTCGCTGTCTTTGACGCAGTGTCGCCGTCTGTCGACGCTACCGTCGCTGGTCACTGAGTAGACGCGGTCGGCCGCGGCGGGAGGTAGCGCCGAAAAATATGTACACCGTCACGGAACGCTCTTGACACTGTGGATCGAGGAATGTTGAATTCAGTTTCCGCGTAGGCCAATTACTATTCTGCGTTCAAAGTCTATTGACCCATGCCTCGCGGCAGTAATATCGTAGGGAACCTTTCACACGACTCACCAGAGTAGAAACTAAAACACCGACCCTGCTCGGTTCTTTTGTACGTTTCCTCCGCGCTGCTGCCGCCATCTGGGTACCTGCATGTTCCCATCCCGTCGCTCGGGGGTTGTTGCTGTAAGTATTGAGCTGGCATTTTCGTGGGCTACTTGTGCTAACGACTGTTGAGTGGCCCGAGGCGTATTTAAGAAGCAGCCTGCACGCTAGGCGACGCTCGTCTGCCGCTGTACAGTAGATAGCGAAACGCGTCGCTGCGGCGACCGGCACGCCAAACACAGATCCACGCACCGTCCTCACGAGCCGAGGTTTTAGTGTTGTAAATACACTTTTGGCCGCGTTGAGCGATGTTTGGGTGAATAAAATCTAATCACATCGCGTCACCTACACGATACTACGTGTTGCGCGTATTATTTGCGCGTTGGGCGTTTTTTGGATGGATAAAATCGTACGATATAGCGTCACCAACATGCTGCATTAGCAGTATATGTGTTGCAGTAAGTATAACGTGATGCGCTTGAATAGCAAGAAACGGATCGTTTGATTGATGAAATTACAGCCCTTGCCATCTTATTTTGTAGATGGGATCGGTTAATTAGTGCTGCTTTGCCTCGACGTAAATTAAGAGGACGACACGACAAATTTGCAAGACATTTGTACAATCAAGCAGCAAATAAAATAAAATAAAAATTAATAGGAGATTTCGAAAAAATTTCTTCCATCAGAGATTAGTTCTGGCGTTTCTTTATTTACTCTGACCACTCAGGGGGTCACCACTGATTTCCGTTAAATGACAATCATTTCGAAATGTGCAGTTATAGAACGACGATATTCAGGAAAAGTTATTTCATCCGAATTCTTTTTCCAAGATTGGAGCATAAAAACTGATGCACCACGTGATCGAGTTTCTATGACTAAGCTATGCTATTGCCAGATATTTAAGATTTTGATTGCAACATCCAACCATTGGAATCGCTCCATCTAATCTATTAATCACACAGAGAAATGGTTAGGACAACTAATTTCGAAAATAAAACCTATTGCATTTCTTTTCATTCAATGTTTAAAGGCCCAAAACATTGCGAAAAATACAAACAGAAACACTAAACACACCTTCATTATCTGCAGTACAAGAGTGTCCAACTTTGTGAGTAATCTCATACTTATCCGTCGTTAAGTAATAATACCTGGGTATCCGACCTTCGTTGAACATCTTTTGATCTCAGTTCAATTTGTAATATTCTGCGTGAAGTTCGATTAGAAATAAATGTTTTTCTATTCAGGCTTTCTATTCATTTTGAATTGCACAGTTTCTTGCTCTAACCAAAGAGAAGTTTAACTAATTTCAGTAGGCTTACGGGGTGTAAGGGTTTGGGAGAGGCTATATTAGCCTTTTCCAACCAAATGTCAACCTCTCCTTCACGTGGTCCACCCTGTTTGCACGGACGAGGCTCTGGCGACTGAAAGATTCCCGGTATAAGGAGTCACCCACTGCTTGCCAACGGCCTCCGAAAGGAGGGCGGAAGACCACGGAGCGGTTCAGAGCACCGTCTTGCCCTTGGGGTTGGAAACGGCCCCTAAAGGCGGATGAATCAGAAATGATAAACGGCATGGGGATGCAGAAGGCAACGGGAAACCACTGCAATAAAGACCCAAAGGGTATCCCGAGGACATGTAATAATCTCAAATTACATCTATCATGATGGCTTCTTCCTGGGTAAAATATTCCGGAGGTAAAAATAGTCCCCCAATCGGATCTCCGGGTGTGGACTGCTCAGGGAGGTGTCATCAGAATGGATAGAAACATTCTACGAGTCGGAGCGTGGAATGTTAGAAGTCTGAATAGGGCAGGTAGGTTAGAAAACTTAAAAAGGGAGATGGAACACCTTAAGTTAGATGTTGTTGGGATCAGTGAGATTAAATGGAAGGACGCACAGGATTTCTGGTCTGGGGAACACAGGATAATTAGCACACAAGCTGTCAATGGAGTCACTGCTGTAGGACTTGTAATGAACAAGAAAGTAGGGAAACTGGTGAGTTATTATGAACAGTTTAGTGACAGGATTATTTTGATGAGGTTAGAAACTAAGCCCGTCCCAACCACATTAGTACAAGTGTATATGCCAACGTCACAGGAAGATGATGAAGAAATAGAAAAAATATATACCGAAATTGAAGAATTAATCCAATATGTGAAGGGGGAGGAAAATCTAATAATCATGGGTGATTGGAATGCAATAGTGGGAGAAGGAAAAGAGGGGAATACTGTAGGAAGTTTTGGTCTAGGAGAAAGAAATGAGCGAGGAAGCAGGTTGCTACAATTTTGTTAAAGATAGAAGCTAGTAGTGGCAAACACACTGTTTAAGAACCATGCAAGAAGAATATACACCTGGAAACGTCCTGGGGATACAGGCAGATATTAGCTAGATTATATCATGGTCAAACAGAGATTCAGGAATCAAGTTCTAGACTGTAAAGCGTACCCAGGAGCAGTCATAGACTCTGACCATAATTTGATAATAATGGAGTGCAGGCTGAAATTTAAGCGAATAAGGAAGCAGTATAAGCAGAACAGACTGGAAGTGAATAAACTGAAACAATCTACCACGAGAGAAAAATTTGCAGAAATGGTAGACTTGGGTCTAAGAAATAACTCTGAAAGGAGCTCAACCGAGGACGAATGGAATGCATTAAAGACCGAAATAATGAAAGCTGGTAAAGAAACATTAGGCTTTAGGGAACAAGCTGCCCGAAAACCTTGGATAACAGAAGAAATTTTGGAGCTGATGGATCAGAGGAGAAGGTACAAAAATGCTCAGGATGAAGCAGGAAGAGAGCAGTACAGGCAATTTAGAAATCAAATAAATAGTGAATGCAAAATAGCAAAAAAAAATGGCTACAAGCAAAGTGTGAAGAAGTAGAAAAGGAAATGGTCGTAGGTAATGTAGATGTTGCCTACAGAAAGATCAAACAGAATTTTGGAGAAATGAAGAAAAGAGGTATGAACATTAAAGCTGCCGATGGGAAACCTCTTTTAAGCTCAGAGGATAGAGCTAATCGATGGAAAAATACATTGAGAAACTGTATGTTGGGGACGACTTGAACAATAGTGTATTGGAAAAGGAAGGTGATGTCGACATTGATGACTTAGGAGATCCCGTTTTGAGGACAGAATTTAATAAAGCTCTGAATGACTTGAAAGCAAATAAGGCAGTTGGAATTGATGAGATCCCTGCAGAACTTCTTAAATCACTAGGAGAGGAAGGAATCGAACGATTATTCAAGCTGATATCAAAAAGTTATGAACAGGAGAAATTCAAACTGATTTTAATCAAAATATCATCTTCACACTTCCAAAGAAAGCACAAGCCGACAAATGTGAAATTATCGCACCATTAGTCTAACATCACATGCTTCAAAATTACTGACCAGAATAATATACAGAAGGATGGAAAGGGTAGTAGAAGAGATAGTAGGTGAAGATCAGTTTGGGTTTAGGAAAAATCGTGGTACAAGGGAAGCAATTCTGTCTTTAAGAATAATACTAGAAGGGCGGATCAAGAAAAACAAAGAATACTTTTATGGCATTTGTTGATTTAGAAAAAAGCATTTGATAATGTTAGGTGGGACAAGATGTTCAAAATTTTAAAGAAGTCAGGTCTAAAGGATCGAGATAGAAGAATACTCTATAAACTATATAAGAATCAAGTGGCTATAATAAAGTAGAGAATCACGAAAGACATGCATCAGTTAAAAAGGGCGTTGAGACAATGTTGTAGTTCAATCCCCGTTAATATTCAACTTGTACGTAGAAGAAGCAATGAATAAAGTCAAAGAAAAAGTTTCCATGTGGCATAAAGTTTTGAACGAGAAAAATCAGTATGCTACGATTTGCTGATGACATTGTCTTGTTAGCAGAGAGGGCTGAGGATATTGAGAAGTTACTGATTGGCATGAACAAAATACTGAAGGAAGATTTTGGACTGAATATAAATCAAAGCAAGACAAAAGTGATGAAATGTAGCAGAAATGATACCAATACTAGTAGATTAAATATAAAAATAGGATCGGATACAATAGGAGAAGTAAGTGAATTCTGTTACTTGGGAAGTAAAATTACAACCAATAGGCCGAAGCAGGAAATATGTTAAATGCAGAATAGCACTAGCAAAAAGAGCCTTCATGAAAAGAGAAACCTTTTAGTTTCAAATATTGATCTAGGAATAAGAAAGAACTTTTTAAAACTCTTTGTGTGGAGCACTAGCACTTTATGGAAGCGAAACATGGACTTTAGGAATACCGGAAATAAAGAAAATTGAAGCATTCAAATGTGGTGCTTCAGAAGAAACTGAAAAGTTAAGTGGACAGACAAAGTAAGAAATGAACGAGTTTTGGAAATGATGGGTGAGAAAATGAAGTTTGTGGAAGATAGCTTACGGAAAGAAGAGACAGGCTGGTAGGTCATATTTTGAGACATGCTGGATTGGTTAATTTGTTTGTGGAGGGAACAGTCGAAGGTAAGAATTGTAGATGAATACGAGATTAGAATATATGAAGCAGATAATTGAGGACGTGGGTTGTAAGTGGTATGTAGAAATGAAGAGGTTAGCACAGGATAGGAAAGGATGGAGGATTGCATCAAACCAGTCGAAAGACTGACGACAGCAAAAAAAAAAAAGTAGGCTTACTGGTACCTCAAACTGCTCCGAGATACCAATTACAAGAATTGCTCGGGTTTTTTTTTTTTTTTTTTAATCGTATTACAGACTTGAAAAGCAAAATGTAATCTACAAATGAAATTTCATCCAAATAACTACAGTCATTTCCAAGATACTCATAAATTTGTTTTAAAGAAGAATGCTGTTATTGTATTAAATTTTAATCAGAGATTAATTAATGATTCAAAGTTAGTGGTAAATTCACTTATCACACATCATCAGGGCTAAATTCATTCACTCCGATGAAACTGTGCTCATTACCGCATTAACCTCGCACTTTCTGATCAAACCGTGCCTTTCCAAATGATAGGAAAATATTTTTTTTAAAAAAAAGTAACCTTTTTTATGACCGTTAATAAAGTACAATGCCAGACGCTTCGAAGCGCAGGATTGTATTTACCAGAATCGGTTTTTTTTTTTTTTTTTTTTTTTTTTTTTTTCATAAGCGTACGTGTTTTTTTCCAAGAGTTTGTAGATTCAGTAATATTTATGTTTGTGTTAAAGACACATACGGTAAAAAAGTTAACGATGATCGCATTAGAACCACTAATATTGTTATCAATGTTTTTTTTGTGGTAAAGAAATTTGAAAAAAAAAATACATCCGACAAAACCAAAATATATTTTTAAATGTTTAGAATTAAATATGTAGTATTTAATGATAACGACTTTTTACTATAAAAGTGATATTTATTATTATTCTTGAAAATAAAGTGTCTTTCAATAGGAAATATACTTAAATATACTTATTTGTACATTATTATATTACCACTCGGTGACTGACCACGATATTGTGCTAAATATTCGCAAGGTCGGCTATTATACAAGAATTGTTCGTTTAAAGATATAAAAGTTATTTGCTCTAGCCAAAGAGAAACTTAGCTAACATCATTAGGCATACTGGTACCTGATACTTGTACGAGATTGCGTTAAAGCCGTTTCCGAAATCACAAATACAAGAATTGATGTGTTTTGTGAAATCGCGTTTTGCGGCGAAGGCACGTATTTAGATAAACTTGAACAGCAAAACGGTTTCTAAATACGAAATTTCATCCAAATCGTAGGAGTCGTTTCCGGGATACCAAATATATATTTATATACAAGAATTGCTTGTTTAAATATATAAGATTTGATTCAAATATTTATATAATGGTACTTTTCAGTTGGAACAGTACATTTTATATGATGGAGTGTGTTATGAAAATTAAAAACTTAATCGTACTGCACCTGAGCCACTCCGAATGATGGTGTAAATGTTGAAAGCTATGTAAATATATTGATGCCATTCAAGGAAGTCAGCTGGGGCGTTAGTGGATAATGAATGATTTCGTCTGTTATACCACTTGTACAGATTATTATTTGAATAATGCAATCGGTGGACGTAAAACCTGACACTTCAAAAAAGTATACAAAGAGAGTTACAGACGAGCTAAATTAAAGATTTATTGATTCGAGCAAAAATATTTATGCCCTATTTCTGAAATTTGAATACACGATATAAGACGAAATTTTTTAATGAAATAACCAAATTCATTTAATTTGAATTATGATTAAAAATAAGGAAGAAGAGATGATTGTTCATAAAGAACGCTGTCCTTTTGACCCTAATGAACTTACTCGAAGTTCTCAAGGATCTCAACTTTCGCCAAGTAAAATATTTCCGCAACAAACTTAACATTCATTGGCGATAATAGAATCCATTTTAAACTCTAAAGATATTGAAGAGGATGTTACCAGTTAGATCCCATTGTAAGGCAAAACAAGTGTTACAGGACTACAACAAAGTATAAACATCTTCCATTAAACGATGATCCCCTTAAGAGGTGGCAAATGAACACTCACAAATATTTCACGTTGTCGCCATTAGTCCACAGGATTATGTCAACTCTGACTAGCGAACAACTGTTCAACGTAGAAGCCTTAATTTATGATGAAAAAATAAATCATCGAGTAGGAGAAAAGGCCGCTGAAATCACAGCTGTGAACTTTCTAAACTAATCTGTGAAATTTAAGACAAAGTTTGTAGCTATTTTAAATTTTTTTCTTTGTCTGGATCACTGTCTAGTTAAGTATTGAGGAAAATGTTTACTTATAGAGTTAGTTTCAAAAGTGATGAATATTCCAGATTAACCTAGATCACAGTCGCCAGTCTGGTTAGCTTCAGTAGTGCATATAACAACTTTCAAAGTTTACAGTCACACAATAAATTAGTGCACTTTTGGAACATTATTTTTATTTCATCGTCAAAGTTGTTCTTCGCTACAGAAGCAAACTGCCAGACACTTCGTCTTCCAAGATTGCAGGTTCATACACTTTGAAAGGTAGGAAAATTGTTAATAATTACATTACATTTAATAAAGATTAACACTTAAGAAATCACGTCCAAAGCTGATCAACATTTCACTACAATTCACACGCCATGACTCGTCAGCGATAATCCTACAATGCCTCTACTTCAGAGAGCTTACATTACCAACTGATCGATACCTGTAAGTTCTGTGAAATTAAATAAAATTACAGTAAAGGCATTATGCCTGTTCTCAAATTAGCATCCATTTATGCGTACAAAGACTAATAGTGGTTTTTTTTTAACTGCTTAACGTCTCTCTACAGCGAGATCTTTAGAAACGGGAAATGATGGGGGGCAAGGAATGGGAAGGCATTCGGCCATGGCCTTTTGAAGGAAGCATCCCGGCATTGGCCTGGAATCATTTGGGAAACCATGGAAAATCCAAATCTGGGATCCCGGACGGTGATTCGAACCGCCGTGCCCCCGAATGCGAGGCCAGAACGCTAACCGTTACACCACCACGCTCGGAGAATAGAGGTATTCTGTTAGCATTTTATATAATATTGAACCCAGGGTTCGGGTTATTGATAACTAAATATAAAAATTGCAAATCAATCAAAAACACAAGGACGTAGAAACCATGCAACTGGATCTTGTACTATGTAGGGTGAAACCAATTTCAAATTCGTATCTGAGGCAGATCACTTCAAAGCTTCTACGAGCCTTAAAACGGTAACTATGGTCATACAATCAACGATCTCCTACAGACATGAAAACACTCTACTGGCACATTATCGTCACAATTTCACAATTTTTTACTGAATGATGGGCCAGGTTTCCTTATAACATCAGGAAATATACGACCTATTGAGATAAAACTCAGATTGGTTATAAAGCCACTAAAAACACTGGATTTGGGTAGGCGTGGCTGTAGTGATTTATTCGCTCGGGACAGTTCTGTTGGCTTCACTGAGACCAGCGCCATCAGGTTATTACACATCTGTCGACCGCCGGAACCGATAAAAAAAAAAGAGCGCGCCGTTTGTCGTCGGGGTGAAAAGCAAATAAATCACCGAAAGAGCAGAGACAAAGCTGGTCGGAGTGTGCTGTCCAGCGAACGTTTCGGCAACAAAACATTGAGATGCGTCAGACTGTGCGACGAACAAAGCGAGTCCACAGAAATTATTCGCCGGTTTTTTTGGCGCTGCAGAGACGTATTGAAATGTCACCGTGTTATGGACAGTACAAACGAATCCTGATACCAGGTATCCTGAGGCCAAATCAGATATCCACTTTGGTAAACTTTGAACCACAAAGAACCGACACCGTTGCAAAAAATGTCCACTGCCAGAGTGTATAGAGTTTTGTAAGTTCTTAGTTTATATTTTCGCCACATGCAGCGCCACAATGCAGAGTGTGGTAATGTCAACTTCCGGTTGAGCACTGTGTGTTTGCAATGTGGCCTGTGTGCAAGAATTAAACAGTGAAGGAGCCATAATCAATGTTTATTCTTGTATCAAGTCTGTATGTATTACAGTGGCGGCTGAAGAAAAAACTAGCAACAACAAGTCTACATCAAACGAAGATTAACGATATACTCCGTTACTGAGAGCTAATAGATTATCTAGATTCCAATTATCTTATTAGCAACAAGTTCCAGTAATTGGTTTCTCCACCCTGCGCTTTAATATTGGAGGTTAACACACAAACTGATTTTGTTGGTTAAAGTTGAATTATTATTATTATTTTTATTATTTTTTTTTTGCCGTCGTCAGTCTTTTGACAGGTTTGATGCAATCCTCCATCGTTTCCTATCCTGTGCTAACCTCTTCATACCCCTTACAGCCCACGTCCTCAATTTTCTGTTTAATATATTCAAATCTTTGTCTTCCTCTACAGTTATTACCTTCGACTGTTCCTTCCACTAACAAATTAACCAATCCAGCATATCTCAAAATATGACCTACCAGCCTGTCTCTTCTTTCCGTAAGCTTCTTCCACAAACTTCTTTTCTCACCCATTATTTCCAAAACTCGTTCATTTCTTACTTTGTCTCTCCACTTAATTTTCAGCATTCTTCTGTAGCACCACATTTCAAATGCTTCAATTTTCTTTCTTTCCGGTATTCCTAAAAAGTTCTTTCTAGTTCCTAGATCAATATTTGAAACTAACAGGTTTCTCTTTTTCATGAAGGCTCTTTTTGCTATTGCTATTCTGCTTTAAACATCATTCCTGCTTCGGCCATCGGTTGTAATTTTGCTTCCCAAGTAACAGAATACACTCACTTCTCCTATTGAACCCGATCCTAATTTTATATTTAGTCTACTAGTATTGGTATCATTTCTGCTACATTTCATCACTTTTGTCTTGCTTTGATTTATACTCAGTCCAAAATCTTCCTTCAGTATTTTGTTCATGCCATTCAATAACTTCTCAATATCCTCAACCCTCTCTACTAACAAGACAACGTCATCAGCAAATCGTAGCATACTGATTTTTTCTCCCTGAAAACTTATGCCACATGGAAATTTTTCTTTGACTTTCTTCATTGCTTCTTCTACATACAACTTGAATATTAACGGGGATAGACTACAACCTTGTCTCACACCCTTTTTAACTGATGCATGTCTCTCGCGATTCTCTACTTTTATTACAGCCACTTGATTCTTATATAGTTTATAGAGTATTCTTCTATCTCGATATTTTAGACCTGACTTCTTTAAAATTTTGAAAATCTTGTCCCACCTAACATTATCATAAGCTTTTTCTAAATCAACAAATGCCATAAAAGCATGTTTGTTTTTCTTGATCCGCCCTTCAAGTATTAATCTTGAAGACAGAATTGCTTCCCTTGTACCGCATTTTTCCTAAACCCAAACTGATTTTCACCTACTACCTCTTCTACAACCCTTTCCTTCCTTCTGTATATTATTCTGGTCAGTAATTTTGAAGCTTGTGATGTTAGACTAATGGTCCGATAATTCTCACATTTTTCGGCTTGTGCTTTCTTTGGAAGTATGAAGATGATATTTTTATTAAAATCAGTTGGAATTTCTCCTGTTTCATAACTTTTAGATATCAGCGTGAATAATCTCTCCTAGGGATTGTTTCAGTTTTTTCACTTCCAGTCTGTTCTGCTTATACTGATTCTTTATTTGCTTAAATTTCAGCATTTTATTGTTGTTAATAAGAACAAATTCAAAATGGCCTTGCCCCTGTTTGCATATATCTCGTGTCCTTGCGTAGTGACTGATGTGTGTTGGTGTTATGTTGAGGTCGGGGATCGCCCATCCAGTGATTCCACTTTGGCACAGTCGCCTGTGCATGAGTTCTCTTTTGATTGCCGTATGCGATTTCCTTTCCTGAATGCATCAGCTGAGTGTGGTAATCTGAGGTTCCCTGCCGTCCGTAGATCGTTTGGCCACGTTTTCGTTGCCTGGAGGACTGATATCCCGGGGTGGCAGACTGTTAGCCAGTTCATCAGCTTCCCACGGGAACAGTTCGCTTAGATCTGTCCACACTAGAGTCGTGCAGACGCTGTCTAGGCTCGCTCGGTTTGTCGCTGCCAGAGTGCTGCGGTGCAGAGGACCGAGCCTGGACGTGAGCTCGAGCCTGACAGTAGGCTCGGCTTGTTATTCCCGTGCTGCGTGGGGACTAAGCAACGCTCGTACTCTACCAGTACAATCGTAACAGCCACGAACTGCATCGCAATCTCAAAATATCAAAATTGAAAATTGAAGTAACTGAAAAATTAAAGTGAGTATATGTCTTCTTATTATTTTGTATTATTGTATAAGATCGTGTGCGTTCATTTCATAAAAAGTGGGACAACCTTTCTCCTGAATATTATCACTTGGTTATTAAGTCACTTATTATAGTGATATAAATTTTTTCATTTAAGTGATAGCAGTTTTGTGAATTAATATTAGAAAATCGTTACAAGATTTGATATATATTTGAAACCACTGTAGAAATAATAATGCACTAAATGTGGATTCATGGTGTACTTTATATATGTTAGTATCTGTAGATAACTAATTTATGTTTTAGTTTTAGTCACACTGTCTTCTGATCTCATAGTTTGTAATACTTCCGTTACATATGTTTGTCAAACACATATACGTTGCATTTCATGTCTGCGGCGACTCAGTTGACAGAACATAGGCAAAATAATGGGATTGGCACTGTAGATTCGAGAATGCCCCTGCTGAACAATCTTGTCCAGTTTTCTATGATGCACAATCCTTTGTTTGCGCGGCACGGGCCAGGATGACACAGCGTGCTAAACCGGCACTCCAAGAATACGATTATCCGCCTAGTCTTCGTTTGTCCGCAAAGTCTTCGTTTGACCGCCAAGACTTCGTTTGTCCACTGAATCTTCGTTATCCCCCCGAGCCTTCGTTTGTACGCCCAGCCTTCGTTTTTACGCTAAGGCTTCGTTTTTCCGACGTCCATTCGTTTGTCCGCCAAGCCTTCGTTTGTACGCCAAGCCCTCCTTCGTCCACCAAGTCTTCATTTGTACACCGAGCCTTCGTTTGTAAGCCGAGCCTTCTTGTGACCTCCTAGCCTTAGTTTTTCTGCCAAGATTTCGTTTGTCCACAAAGCCTTCGTTTGTCCACCGAGCCTTCGTTTGTCCACCGAGCCTTAGTTTTTCCGCTGAGCCTTCGTTTGTCCACCGAACCTTCGTTTGTCCACCGAGTCTTCGTTTGTCCACCGAGCTTTCATTTGTCCACCGAGCGAGCCTTCGTTCGTCTGCCGAGCCATCGTTTGTACACGGAGCCTTCGTTTATCCACCGAGCCTTCGTTTGTGCGCCGAGCCTTCGTTTGTCCGCCAAGCCTTCGTTTGTCCACCGAGCCATCGTTTGCGAGCCTTCGTTTGTCTAACGAGCCTTCGTTTCTCCATCGAGCCTTCCCTTGTCCACCGAGCCTTCGTTTGTCCACCGAGCCTTCGTTTGTCCACCGAGCCTTCGTTTGTTCGCCAAGACTTCGTTTGTCCACCGAGCCGTCGATTGTCCACCTTGTCCACCGAGCCTTCGTTTGTCCACCGAGCCTTCGTTTGTCCGCCGAGCCTTCATTTGTCCACCGAGACTTCGTTTGTCCATCGAACCTTCGTTTGTCCGCAGAGCCTTCGTTTGTCCACCGAGCCTTCATTTGTCCACCGAGCCATCGTTTGCGAGCCTTCATTTGTCATCCGAGCCTACGTTTGTCCACCAAGCCTTCGATTGTCCGCCGAACCTTCCTTTGTCCCCCGAACCTTCGTTTGTCCACCGAGCATTCGTTTGTCCACCAAGCCTTCGTTTGTACACTGAGCCTTCGATTGTCCACCGAACCTTCGTTTTTCACACCGAGCCTTCGATTGTCCACCGAGCCTTCGTTTGTCCACCGAGCCTTCGTTTGTCCAACCAGCCTTCGTTTGTCCATCGAGCCTTCCTTTGTCCACCGAGCCATCGTTTGTCCGCCGAACCTTCGTTTGTCCGCAGAGCCTTCGTTTGTACACTGAGCCTTCGTTTGTCCACCGAGACTTCGTTTGTCCACCGCGCCTTCGTTTTTCCACCGAGACTTCGTTTGTCCACAGAACCTTCGTTTTTCACACCGAGCCTTCGATTGTCCACCAAGCCTTCGTTTGTCCACCGAGCCTTCGTTTTTCCACTGAGCCTTCGTTTGTCCACCGAGCCTTCGTTTGTCCACCGAGCCTTCGTTTGTCCATCAAGCCTTCCTTTGTCCACCGAGCCTTCGTTTGTCCGCCGAGAATTCGTTTGTCCATCGAGCATTCCTTTGTCCACAGAGCCTTCGTTTTTCACACCGAGCCTTCGATTGTCCACCAAGCCTTCGTTTGTCCACCGAGCCTTCGTTTTTCCACTGAGCCTTCGATTGTCCACCGAACCTTCGTTTTTCCACCGAGCCTTCGATTGTCCACCGAGCCTTCGTTTGTCCACCGAGCCTTCGTTTGTCCAACCAGCCTTCGTTTGTCCATCGAGCCTTCCTTTGTCCACCGAGCCTTCGTTTGTCCGCCGAGCCTTCGTTTGTCCACCGAGCCATCGTTTGTACACTGAGCCTTCGATTGTCCACCGAACCTTCGTTTTTCCACCGAGCCTTCGATTGTCCACCGAGCCTTCGTTTGTCCACCGAGCCTTCGTTTGTCCAACCAGCCTTCGATTGTCCACCGAGACTTCGTTTGTCCACCGCGCCTTCGTTTGTCCGCCAAGCCTTCGTTTGTCCACCGAGCCATCGTTTGCGAGCCTTCGTTTGTCAACCGAGCCTACGTTTGTCCACCGAGCCTTCGATTGTCCGCCGAGACTTCGTTTGTCCCCCGAACCTTCGTTTTTCCACCCAGCATTCGTTTGTCCACCAAGCCTTCGTTTGTACACTGAGCCTTCCATTGTCCACCAAGACTTCGTTTGTCCACCGCGCCTTCGTTTTTCCACCCAGCATTCGTTTGTCCACCAAGCCTTCGTTTGTACACTGAGCCTTCGAATGTCCACCGAGACTTCGTTTGGCCACCGAGCCTTTGTTTTTCACACCGAGCCTTCGATTGTCCACCAAGCCTTCGTTTTTCCACTGAGCCTTCGATTGTCCACCGAACCTTCATTTCTCCATCGAGCCTTCGATTGTCCACCGAGCCTTCGTTTGTCCACCGAGCATTCGTTTGTACACTGAGCCTTCGATTGTCCACCGAACCTTCGTTTTTCCACCGAGCCTTCGATTGTCCACCGAGCCTTCGTTTGTCCACCGAGCCTTCGTTTGTCCAACCAGCCTTCGATTGTCCACCGAGACTTCGTTTGTCCACCGAGCCTTCGATTGTCCACCGAGCCTTCGATTGTCCGCCGAGAATTCGTTTGTCCATCGAGCATTCCTTTGTCCACCGAGCCTTCGTTTGTCCGCCGAGCCTTCGTTTGTCCGCCGAGACTTCGTTTGTCCCCCGAACCTTCGTTTTTCCACCGAGCCTTCGATTGTCCATCGAGCCTTCGTTTGTCCATCGAGCCTTCCTTTGTCCACCGAGCCATCGTTTGTCCGCCGAACCTTCGTTTGTCCGCAGAGCCTTCGTTTGTACACTGAGCCTTCGTTTGTCCACCGAGACTTCGTTTGTCCACCGCGCCTTCGTTTTTCCACCGAGACTTCGTTTGTCCACAGAGCCTTCGTTTTTCACACCGAGCCTTCGATTGTCCACCAAGCCTTCGTTTGTCCACCGAGCCTTCGTTTTTCCACTGAGCCTTCGTTTGTCCACCGAGCCTTCGTTTGTCCACCGAGCCTTCGTTTGTCCATCGAGCCTTCGATTGTCCGCCGAGACTTCGTTTGTCCGCCGAACCTTCGTTTGTCCACCGAGCCTTCGTTTGTCCGCCGAGAATTCGTTTGTCCATCGAGCATTCCTTTGTCCACAGAGCCTTCGTTTTTCACACCGAGCCTTCGATTGTCCACCAAGCCTTCGTTTGTCCACCGAGCCTTCGTTTTTCCACTGAGCCTTCGATTGTCCACCGAACCTTCGTTTTTCCACCGAGCCTTCGATTGTCCACCGAGCCTTCGTTTGTCCACCGAGCCTTCGTTTGTCCAACCAGCCTTCGTTTGTCCATCGAGCCTTCCTTTGTCCACCGAGCCTTCGTTTGTCCGCCGAGCCTTCGTTTGTCCACCGAGCCATCGATTGTACATTGAGCCTTCGATTGTCCACCGAACCTTCGTTTTTCCACCGAGCCTTCGATTGTCCACCGAGCCTTCGTTTGTCCACCGAGCCTTCGTTTGTCCAACCAGCCTTCGATTGTCCACCGAGACTTCGTTTGTCCACCGCGCCTTCGTTTGTCCGCCAAGCCTTCGTTTGTCCACCGAGCCATCGTTTGCGAGCCTTCGTTTGTCAACCGAGCCTACGTTTGTCCACCGAGCCTTCGATTGTCCGCCGAGACTTCGTTTGTCCCCCGAACCTTCGTTTTTCCACCCAGCATTCGTTTGTCCACCAAGCCTTCGTTTGTACACTGAGCCTTCGATTGTCCACCAAGACTTCGTTTGTCCACCGCGCCTTCGTTTTTTCCACCCAGCATTCGTTTGTCCACCAAGCCTTCGTTTGTACACTGAGCCTTCGAATGTCCACCGAGACTTCGTTTGGCCACCGAGCCTTTGTTTTTCACACCGAGCCTTCGATTGTCCACCAAGCCTTCGTTTTTTCCACTGAGCCTTCGATTGTCCACCGAACCTTCATTTCTCCATCGAGCCTTCGATTGTCCACCGAGCCTTCGTTTGTCCACCGAGCATTCGTTTGTACACTGAGCCTTCGATTGTCCACCGAACCTTCGTTTTTCCACCGAGCCTTCGATTGTCCACCGAGCCTTCGTTTGTCCACCGAGCCTTCGTTTGTCCAACCAGCCTTCGATTGTCCACCGAGACTTCGTTTGTCCACCGAGCCTTCGATTGTCCACCGAGCCTTCGATTGTCCGCCGAGAATTCGTTTGTCCATCGAGCATTCCTTTGTCCACCGAGCCTTCGTTTGTCCGCCGAGCCTTCGTTTGTCCGCCGAGACTTCGTTTGTCCCCCGAACCTTCGTTTTTCCACCCAGCATTCGTTTGTCCACCGAGCCTTCGTTTGTCCAACCAGCCTTCGATTGTCCACCGAGACTTCGTTTTTCCACCGAGCCTTCGATTGTCCACCGAGCCTTCGTTTGTCCACCGAGCCTTCGTTTGTCCAACCAGCCTTCGATTGTCCACCGAGACTTCGTTTGGCCACCGAGCCTTTGTTTTTCACACCGAGCCTTCGATTGTGCACCAAGCCTTCGTTTTTCCACTGAGCCTTCGATTGTCCACCGAACCTTCATTTCTCCATCGAGCCTTCGATTGTCCACCGAGCCTTCGTTTGTCCACCGAGCATTCGTTTGTACACTGAGCCTTCGATTGTCCACCGAACCTTCGTTTTTCCACCGAGCCTTCGATTGTCCACCGAGCCTTCGATTGTCCGCCGAGAATTCGTTTGTCCATCGAGCATTCCTTTGTCCACAGAGCCTTCGTTTTTCACACCGAGCCTTCGTTTGTCCACCGCGCCTTCGTTTTTCCACCGAGACTTCGTTTGTCCACAGAGCCTTCGTTTTTCACACCGAGCCTTCGATTCTCCACCAAGCCTTCGTTTGTCCACCGAGCCTTCGTTTTTCCACTGAGCCTTCGATTGTCCACCGAACCTTCGTTTTTCCACCGAGCCTTCGATTGTCCACCGAGCCTTCGTTTGTCCACCGAGCCTTCGTTTGTCCAACCAGCCTTCGTTTGTCCATCGAGCCTTCGTTTTTCCACTGAGCCTTCGATTGTCCACCGAACCTTCGTTTTTCCACCGAGCCTTCGATTGTCCACCGAGCCTTCGTTTGTCCACCGAGCCTTCGTTTGTCCAACCAGCCTTCGTTTGTCCATCGAGCCTTCCTTTGTCCACCGAGCCTTCGTTTGTCCGCCGAGCCTTCGTTTGTCCACCGAGCCATCGTTTGTACACTGAGCCTTCGATTGTCCACCGAACCTTCGTTTTTCAACCGAACCTTCGATTGTCCACCGAGCCTTCGTTTGTCCACCGAGCCTTCGTTTGTCCAACCAGCCTTCGATTGTCCACCGAGACTTCGTTTGTCCACCGCGCCTTCGTTTGTCCGCCAAGCCTTCGTTTGTCCACCGAGCCATCGTTTGCGAGCCTTCGTTTGTCAACCGAGCCTACGTTTGTCCACCGAGCCTTCGATTGTCCGCCGAGACTTCGTTTGTCCCCCGAACCTTCGTTTTTCCACCCAGCATTCGTTGTCCACCAAGCCTTCGTTTGTACACTGAGCCTTCGATTGTCCACCAAGACTTCGTTTGTCCACCGCGCCTTCGTTTTTCCACCCAGCATTCGTTTGTCCACCAAGCCTTCGTTTGTACACTGAGCCTTCGAATGTCCACCGAGACTTCGTTTGGCCACCGAGCCTTTGTTTTTCACACCGAGCCTTCGATTGTCCACCAAGCCTTCGTTTTTCCACTGAGCCTTCGATTGTCCACCGAACCTTCATTTCTCCATCGAGCCTTCGATTGTCCACCGAGCCTTCGTTTGTCCACCGAGCATTCGTTTGTCCACCAAGCCTTCGTTTGTACACTGAGCCTTCGAATGTCCACCGAGACTTCGTTTGGCCACCGAGCCTTTGTTTTTCACACCGAGCCTTCGATTGTCCACCAAGCCTTCGTTTGTCCACAGAGCCTTCGTTTTTCCACTGAGCCTTCGATTGTCCACCGAACCTTCGTTTTTCCACCGAGCCTTCGATTGTCCACCGAGCCTTCCTTTGTCCACCGAGCCTTCGTTTGTCCGCCGAGCCTTCGTTTGTCCACCTACCCTTCATTTCTCCATCGAGCCTTCCTTTGTCCACCGAGCCTTCGTTTGTCCAACGAGCCTTCGTTTGCCCATCAAGCCTTCGTTTGTCCACCGAGCCTTCGTTTGTCCACGGAGCCTTCGTTTGTCCGCCGAGCCTTCGTTGGTCCCCCGAAACTTCGTTTGTCCACCGAGCCTTCGTTTGTCCGCTGAGCCTTCGTTTGTCCACCGAGCCTTCGTTTTCACACCTAGCCATCGTTAGTCCACCGAGCCTTTCTTTCTACACCGAGCCTTCGTTTTTCACACCGAGCCTTCATTAGTCCACCGAGCCTTCGTTTGTACACTGAGCCTTCGTTTGTCCACCGAACCTTCGTTTTTCCACCGAGCCTTCGATTGTCCACCGAGCCTTCGTTCGTCCACCGAACCTTCGTTTTTCACACCGATCTTTCGTTAGTCCACCGAGCCTTCGTTTGTACACTGAGCCTTCGTTTTTCACACCGAGCCTTCGTTAGTCCACCGAGCCTTCGTTTGTCCACCGAGCCTTCGTTTGTCCGGTGAGCCTTCGTTTGTCCACCGAACCTTCGTTTTTCCACCGAGCCTTCGTTTGTCCACCGAGCCTTCGTTTGTCCACCGAGCCTTCGTTTGTCCACCGAGCCTTCGTTTGTCCACCGAGCCTTCGTTTGTCCGGTGAGCCTTCGTTTGTCCACCGAGGCTTCGTTTATCCACCGAGCCTTCGTTTTCACACCTAGCCTTCGATTGTCCACCGAACCTTCGTTTGTCCACCTAGCCTTTGTTTGTTCGCTGAGCTTTCGTTCGTCCATAAACATCCGTTTTTCCACCCAGCCTTCGTTTGTCCATGAGCCTTCGTTTGTCCACTGAGCATTCGTTTGTCCACCGAGCCTTCCTTTGACAACCAAGCCCTCATTTGTCCACCGAGCCTTCGTTTGTACGACAAGCCTTCGTGTGACTAGCTAGCCTTCGTTTGTCTGCCGAGCCTTCGTTTATCCACCGAGCGTTCGTTTGTCCACCGAGCCTTCGTTTGTCCAATGAGCCATCGTTTGTCCACCGAGCCTTCGTTTGTCCAGTGAGCCATCGTTTGCCCGCCGAGCCTTTGTTTGTCCGCCAAGCCTTCATTTGTCTACCGAGCCTTCGTTTGCGAGCCTTTGTTTGTCCAACGATCCTTCGTTTTTCCACCAAGCCTTCATTTGTCCGCTGAGCCTTCATTTGTCTATCGAGCCTTCGTTTGTACGCCGAGCCTTCGTTGGTCCACCGAGCCTTCATATGTCCACCGAACCTTCGTTTTCCACCGAGCCTTCGTTTGTCCACCGAGCCTTCGTTTTTCACACCTAGCCTTCGTTTGTCCACCGAGCCTTATTTGTCCACCGAGCCTTCGTTTGTCTGCTGAGCCTTCGTTTGTCTGCTGAGCCTTCGTTTGTCTGCTGAGCCTTCGTTTGTCCACCGAACCTTCGTTTTTCAACGAGCCTTCGTTTGTCCACCGAGACTTCGTTTGTCCACTGAGCCATTGTTTGTCCACCGAACTTTCGTTTGTCCACCAAGCCTTCGTTTGTCCACCGAGCTCTCGTTTGTCCACCGAGCCTTCGTTCGTCTGTGAAGCCTTCTTTTGTCCACCAAGCCTTCGTTTGTCCAGTGAGCCATCGTTTGCCCGCCGAGCCTTTGTTTGTCCACCGAGCCTTCGTTTGTCCACCAAGCCTTCGTTTGTCCGCTGAGCTTTCATTTGTCCACAGAGCCTTCGTTTGTCCGCCGATCCTTCGTTTGTTCACCGAGCCTTCGTTTGTCCACCGAGCCTTCGTTTGTCCACTGAGCCATTGTTTGTCCACCGAACTTTCGTTTGTCCACCGAGCCTTCGTTTGTCCACCGTGCTTTCGTTTGTCCACCGAGCCTTGGTTCGTCTGTGAAGCCTTCGTTTGTCCACCAACCCTTCGTTTGTCCAGTGAGCCATCGTTTGCCAACCAAGCCTTCATTTGTCCACCGAGCCTTCGTTTGCGAGCCTTTCATTGTCCACCGAGCCTTCTTTTGTCCACCGAGCCTTCGTTTGTACGCCAAGCGTTCGTTGGTCCACAGAGCCTTCGTATGTCCACCGAGCCTTCGTTTTTCCACCGAGCCTTCGTTTGTCCACCGAGTCTTCGTTTTTCACACCTAGCCTTCGTTTGTCCACCAAGCCTTCATTTGTCCACCAAGCCTTCGTTTGTCTGCTGAGCCTTCGTTTGTCCACCGAACCTTCGTTTTTCACCGAGCCTTCGTTTGTCCATCGAGACTTCGTTTGTACGCCGAGCCTTCGTGTGACCACTAAGTCTTCGTTTTTCTGCCGAGATTTCGTTTGTCCACCTAGTCTTCGTTTGTCCACCAAGCCTTCATTTGTCCACCTACCTTCGTTTGTACGCCGAACATTCGTGTGACCACCTAGCCTTCTTTTTTCTGCCGAGATTTCGTTTGTCCACCGAGCCTTCGATTGTCGACCTTGTCCACCGAGCCTTCGTTTGTCCGCTGAGACCTTTGTTTGTACGCCGATCCTTCGTTTGTCCGCCGAGCCTTCGTTTGTCCACCGAGCCTTCGTTTGTCCACCGAGCCTTCGTTTGTCCACGGATCCTTCGTTTGTACGCCGAGCCTTCGTTTGTCCGCCAAGCCTTCGTTTGTCCGCCGAGCCTTCATTTGTACACCGAACCTTCGTTTGTCCACCGAGCCTTCGTTTGTCCACCGAGCCTTCGCTTGTCCACCGAGCTTACGTTTGTCCACCGAGCATGCGTTTGTCTGCCAAGCCTTCGTTTGTTAACCAAGCATTCGTTTGTCCGCCAAACCTTCGTTTGTCCACCGAGCCTTCGTTTGTCCACCGAGCCTTCGCTTGTCCACCGAGCTTACGTTTGTCCAACGAGCATTCGTTTGTCTGCCAAGCATTCGTTTGTCAACCAAGCATTCGTTTTTCCACCGAGCCTTCGTTTGGCCACCGAGCCTTCGTTTGTTTGCCGAGCCTACATTTGTCCACCGAGCCTTCATTTTTCTACCGAGCCTTCGTTTGTCCACCGAGCCTTCGTTTGTTTGCCGAGCCTTCGTTTGTCCACCGAGCCTTCGTTTGTCCACCGAGCCTTCGTTTGTACACAGAGCCTTCGTTTGTCCACCGAGCCTTTATTTGTCCAGCGAGCCTTCGTTTGTACGCCGAGCCTTCGTGTGACCACTAAGTCTTCGTTTTTCTGCCGAGATTTCGTTTGTCCACCTAGTCTTCGTTTGTCCACCAAGCCTTCATTTGTCCACCTACCTTCGTTTGTACGCCGAACATTCGTGTGACCACCTAGCCTTCGTTTTTCTGCTGAGATTTCGTTCGTCCACCGAGCCTTCGTTTGTTCACCGCGCTTTCGTTTGTCCACCGAGCCTTCGTTTGTCCACCGAGCCTTCGTTTGTCCACCTAGCCTTTGTTTTTACGCCGAGGCTTCGTTTTTCTGCCGAGTCTTCGATTGTCCACCGAGTCTGGCTAAGTCCCAGCGACCACAGCTCTCTTGGTAGAGAGGACCCATCATGGTAATAATGGAGCGAGTTTGAGCCTGACTGCACGAAACTAGTCTATAGAGCCAATTCCTGGTCCTATAGTTTTCGGTTAGTTGCTTAGCTACTGATTCTCGTGTATTTTACTAATTTATATGTGGAATGGTGAAACAAACCCAGATGTGGACTTGTGCGTTGACATTAACATTTTAGAATAAGCAATAACATTATGCTTGCCTGTCCAGGCACAGATCTTCTGTATTTCTCACTACTCTTATTTACTTACCACCGTCTTCCTATTCGTAACTTCTTCGGCAAGCTGGTCTCCTGCTTTCACATTTGTTCGAAGATTCAGTCTTTTCACACGTGCCAGTTACTTCAGCCGTGCGGCAGCTACGGCTCCAGACATTGGTCGTTTTAAGTGTGCTTCTAGAAAGATTTTTCAATTTAAGTGTGTGTACCTCAATTTTGTAACTGCTTAACTTCTCTTAACAGCGAGATCTTTAGAGATGGGAAAGCTGGGGGGGCAAGGAGTGGGAAGGTATTCAGCGATGGCCTTTTTTAAAGGGAAGCATCCGGCATTTGCCTGGAGTGATTTGGGAAACCATGGAAAACTCAAATCTGGGTGCCCGGACGGGGATTCGAACCGTCGTCCTCCCGAATGCGAGACCAGAACGCTAACGGTTACACAACCACTCTCGATGTGTACCTCAAGAAAGATCTTTCAATTTAATTTGTTTTTGTATATACTTCGTTTCGGCATCTTTCCCCTTGCTAGTAGCGGTACTGCGGCACCTCGCTGCCTCACTGAGGCGAAGTCGTTAGCTGTTACGGGAATCTGACTGACCTCGGCTGCTTCTTTTCTCAACCCCACAAACATTCTGCAGCTCTTTCCTTCTCGGTATCCCTTGACTGCCGTTTATTTTGAGGCCGAATTGTTTATTTTGAGGCCGAATTGACCGAGTAATAAACAGCTTAACTTAAAAATTCTTATGTTGATCATATTTCCTATTTTCTTTATTGAAAGATAAGAAAACGTTATTTCTTCCCCAATACGTTGTCAACCCTAGCGATGACACTTAATGATCAGTACCACTTTGCGAATGACTCGCATGTTTCGTTGGATATTATCCACGGATTAGTGGTTGGCTGACATATTAAACACACACATTATCTCTGTAATGGCGCGTAATCGTAATAACAGATGTCAGTAAGCGCTTTGCCCGGCTCGATCACTAAAATCAAATTGCACAATGTCGCAATTAGTATCCGATTCACGGTACTAATATTCACTATCAGTACACAAACTGTTATTTATTTATTTTTCAATCTTGTTTTATGGATACCTGCTGAGGAAGGACCTCTGGGATGTGAAACATGTCATGGATAATACACATACAATATGAGTAGTAGAAACAATTATACGCTCCAAAGATAAATGTAGAGTATAACAATAAACATTAATTTTTACAACTGATTATTACAAAAGTCATATTGCATAAGATTAATTAATTTGTTCAAATTCTTGAATGGATTAGAAGGAGTTGCCAATAAGATAATCTCTCACTTTTTCTGTAAATATATCTTTATTATTTGCAAACTATTTTATACTCTTGGAAAGTTTATTAAACAGATGTATACCAGATTAATTAACCCCTCTTTGTACTAATGACAGAGATGTTTGTGTTTTGTGCAAGTTATTTCAGTTTCTTGTATTGACATTGTATATCTGTGAATTAGAAGTAAACAGGTTAAAATGATCTATGACAAAGCACATTATAAAACATACATATGCAGAGAAGTCATTGTTAGAAAATTGGGCTTTTTCAAAAGTTGTCTGCAAGAAGTTCTTGAATTACTCTACACAACATCCTAATAGCTCTTTTCTGTGAAATGAGAACTTTTTTACTTTGTGAAGAGTTTCCCCAAAAAATTATGCCATATGACATCACTGAACGAAAATATGAGGAGTACACCTGTTTCGTTAATTCTAGATCTGCTGTTAGAGAAAGTGTTCGTATTGCAAATGTGGCACTACTTAACTTCTTCAATAGTGAAGTGATATGTTCGTGCCAACAGAGTTATTCATCTATTTTAATACAAAGGAATTTTAAACTCTTTGTTTCTAATATTGCGTTGTTTTTATAGCTTAATTGTAAATCTGGCTGTGCATAAGTTTTTTGTTTTAAATCCAATATAATGTGTTTTTTTTTTTAAAATTTAATGAATTTGTCGTAAACCAATTTACTTCTTCACTAAGCACTTCATTTATGTTAAATTCTAGATTGCTGTTTGTTTTTTTTCTCTCGGTCAAGTTAGTGTCATCTGCAAATAAAACACTCTTAACTTTGTCAAATAAGTTTCCAGGAAGGTCATTGATGTACAACAAAAACAGGAGGGGTCCTAGGACAGAACCTTGTGGAATTCCATGTTTTATGTTCTCCCAGTCTGATGAAGCATCTTTACTTATTTTTGAATAAAAAATGGAAACTTTTTGTATTCAACTTTCTATGTATAATTTAAACCATTTACCTGCGGTTCCATAAATACCATAGTATTCCATTTTGTTCAAAAGTAATTCATGACTTACACAGTCAAATGCTTTTGTAAGATCACAAAATATTCCTATAGGGCTAATTTTATTATTCAGGTCCTCAAATGTGTTATTTAAAAATGAATATTTAGCCATTTCTATAGATGATCCTTTTTGGAACCCAAATTGTGATTTAGTGAGGATATTATTTTGTGTAACATGTTTTATTACTCTACAGTACATGACTTTTTTCAAAAATCTTTGAGAATCCTGAAAGTTATGAAATCGGACGATAGTTATCTATACATGTTGCTTCTCCTTTTTTAAACAACGGTTTTACAACTGCATATTTTAGTCTATTTGGAATCACACCTTGCGTTAAGGATTTATTACAAATGTGGGCAAGTCCGCGACTGATACAATCTGAACATCTTTTCAGTAATTTGCTTGAAATATTGTCATAGCTGAAAGAATTTTTAGGTTTTAATTGCTTCATGAGTTTATTTATTTCTGAGACTGTTACTGGTGGCAATTGCATTTCCACAAATCTAATTGGGAGAGTAGTATGAAGAAGCCTTCGGGCACTATGTGGGGATTGCTTTTCTATGCTTAATTTATCTACAACTGAAGTAAAATATTTGATAAATATTTCACAAACTTCTCCTACTTCACTATGAACAGATCCATTTTGTTCTATTTTGATGTCTTTAGAGGGATTTACAGATTTTCCTGTTTCAGTTTTTATTATATTCCCTATAGTTTTCATCTTATTACGTGAATTATATATTTTCTCTGATATATATACCTGTTCTTAGTCTTTCTTATCACATGTCTTAGTATTTTAGAATAAAGTTTGTAATGAGATTTCAGTGTATAGTTATCTGATTCTCTTACTTTTTGTTTTACATGATACTCTAATACCCTTTTTATCCATCCCTTATCCAGTTCATTGTTTTTAGTAGTGACAACTTTCATTTTTTTTGAAACTCCTTCGAAAAGTGTTAGAAATATATTGAGAAAGGAATCAAATTTTTCATTAACACCCTGTGCATTGTAGACTTCTGACCATTGTTCATTATTTAAAGAATCTATGAAATGTTTTATATTGTTTTCATTAATATTTATCTGCGTAATAGTGTTTCTGGACTTGATACATAGCAGCTGGGCATCATGATCTGAGATACCATTTATTACTGGAAGTATGTTGTAATTACTTTACTGAGAAATATACATAAAAAATTGTCAATTGCAGTCCTGCTCTATTACTTTGTATTCTAGTAGGGAAATTTACAAGTGGCGTTAAGTTAAAAGACGACATCAAGGATTTCATATCTAGACTCTCATTGCTGTGATTGAGAAAGTCAACATTAAAATCTCCACATAAAACTATTTTAAAAAAAACCATTGTAGCAAAAGACTCTAACTGACATAAAAACAGTCTAAAATTTCCTGAGAGGGACCTGTAAATTGCTATTAATATGAGCTCTTCCTTACCATATTCTAGTTTAGTAATACAGCATTCACAGTGTTGTTCCATGCAATAATTACTTACATCTACACTGTTGCATTGAATATAATTTTTAACAAAAATGGCAACTACACCTTTCTCCATTTTACATCTACATAAATGATAACTTAGTTTATAATTTGGGATGGACAGCTGAGATATTCCTGTGACGGACAAATAATGTTCAGATATGCACAAAACATCTTCATTTCTGGAATTTTGATTCTAATCTAGTCATAATGTAATGTCATCAGTTTTACTAAATATTCCCCTTATATTTTAATGGAGAGTAGTGGTCTGAACACTTTGAATCAATAAATTTAAATTGATTACTTTATTAGTCATACTGGTATGACAGATGGAATTTTTAATTTCATTATGTTTTGTTCAGGAGAGACGTTAATTTGTTTCAGACAGCTTAATACATTTATTTTATTTACCCTAAAAAAGGCCGCGACTTAACACTACTTATAACAGGAATACCTCTTTCACTCACCTGGCATCCTCTGATCTCATCAGCAATAAGAAGCGATAGCTTCCTTTTACCTCTGAAATTCAAATAAAGTCCATGGCTAGTATAACTGTCCCTACCAATTCAGGGCACAACTATCAAACCAATGCGTGAATTTTCTGCCTGCCAGAGAATCCTTTCCAACGATGCATTTGAATGCCTAATTTTATGCCATATACAGGATTTATTATAACGCTCAAGCAAACCCACAAATCTGTTACAGTGTTCAGATCGTATTTAATACGGAAAATCCAACTGCTTGTTCTAAGCCCGGGTGTTGAACGGGAGGAAATGTTATGGCTTTGAAATCTGTTCTTTTGCATGGGCATTGTGCAATAACTACAGAAAACGTTGGACGCGCTGTTCACAGTTTGATGTCCTATCTTAAAATTTGCTGTATATCTTCTGACTCTACGTCAGCAGGAACGCTCCATGGAGGAAGGAAATATATGGAGGAGAATTGACGTTAAATCTGTGAAGCAGGCTCTAAACTCTCCCGCATGGCGGCAGCAGCGGTATTATAACCCAAACAAATGCCGAGTTCACGCGGTGTCTGATGTTCTGATTATTTCATTTTGTAATGTGCATAAGTTGTTTATAAATCCATCTTGTGTTGCATACGGCTGCACAAATAGGCAAGAGAGGAAAGAACCTGGAATATCATTTCATAGGTAAGTTGTATTCTAATAATTGTTGTTGAAGTGGTCAGTTGGAATTGTAAACTTTGGCACATGTCTATAAATATTTAGTAATAGCTCTCAATGGGATGACTTTGTTCTAAAATTTTTGTTGGTGTAGTGTAGAAAATCCGCATACCTTGCTATTTTGTGGATAATAGACTAGCATTAATTTTTAACGAGTGTTGAAAATGAGATTTAAAGGGGTGTGTTTTACATCGCGATTCAGTTTATTTAGTATTACGATTTCTTTCGTCACGTTGCTGTTTAATTCTGACAGTGTATGATGAAATTAACCGTTATGTGAGAAGGTGTAAGTTTTATTCATTTTTTTGAAAAAGCTCAAGCCATTGACTTAGGTTATTTTTAAAGCTTTTTTTTTTTTTTTTTTTCTCTCCCTCCCCCGTATCTAAATCTAACCGACAGATAATTTTTTACAATTGTACTAACAAGTAGGGCTGTGAAATTAGACAACACATCTTGATCAAGAGAATGTTCAATAAGCTGACTGAATAAATTTTCACACATTATCATTTGAACAACTTGTGTTTCAGTTTGCAAAATATTTAACTTCTTTTTAAAAAATAAACCAAAATTTGAATGCACATTTCTTCTAAATAATTTTTAAAACATTTTTCAAATGTTACATATATCAAGTGAATGATGAATAAGACCATCTTTCTTTTGTACGTTATCGGAGATCTCCGAAATAATTGAAATGAGGAACACAATACACTAACAAACTCTTCACATTTTAATGTTTTTAAAAGTTTGTGTTCCACAAATCCTCCATTGTAGTATCCAATATGATCCATTAAAACAGTTAGTGCACCTGCATCAAACATACAATCGTGGTCGAACTTGGGAGGAAACTGTAATTCTTTTTCCTCTTCAATAATTCGATGATTCTTTGATGTAAAATTTATACTATGTTCTGGAGCATGATTGATAATTGTTCCAGGAGTATGCAATTACCAGTGTTTGCATATTTCACTTCACATTTCAAGGGTAGTTTTTTTTTTTTTTTTTTAATAAGCTGAAGCTGTTTTATATTGTATGGGCAGTGGGATTGTTTGAACCCTACCCCCCTCCCCAAAGATCTGATACATTGTAAAAATATTTCAAAGTGATCCTGACTAAATTTATATGATAATATATATTTTAAGATTTTTTGATCAATTACTAAGGAATTAAACAAATACTTCAAACATAAATCAGAAAACCTAAGAATCCAGTGCTCCCACTGCTGTCAAGTATTATCTTGCCCTTTGGGGACACTTTCAAATTACATTACAACTTTCTGTTTCAATCAATCTTGTATCACCGCTTCCTGATTACACTTAGATATTCCGGAGCGTGTGCTCCATTGAAATAAAATAAAATAATAATACCCCTAGTCTTTTTGTGGCTGTAGATGTTTTGGCATATACAATTCTATTAAAAGACTTTTTAACAGACTTTTTTTTCTTAATTTATAATGTTTATAGATAACATCAATTAAGATACATACATAAGGGAGCGTGCATAAACCACATAGCTCCATTTTGGCATCCTGTGAACCACTATCCCCCCTCCCCCCCATGTAGCCCTACTTGGCTTTTGCCCCCCCCCCCCCACCTATCATGTAGCTTTTTTCCCCTTTTGATTCCAGAAGACATTTTGCACTGTTTTCTCTTGTCAGACTATTGTAAATTACATAAGGAGATAATTAACTGAGGGAAATAAATATTCACGTGCTACAAGTAATGCTCTCGGGTGACTAGCCGAGTTATAGAAGTGTTATAATAATCACACAATATTTCGGCACTCTGAATCGTTGGCGCCATCTTCCGGTGAAGTGAGGTCAGGAACATGCGAAGCTGCTGAGCTAGACCGAATTGGGTGCCGAACCGTCGCGGCAGCTACTTCGCGATGACAGCTCACCAGATGAAGGCAGCGGAGGTGACTGCCGAAACGTCGTGTTTAGAAGATCTCATCCGGCAGAAGACCCGCGAAGAATTCCTGTCTACCATACGCCGGGAAAAACTTAATTGTCAAATGGTATTTACATGTTATTTCATTATTAAGAATGTGAAATAAAGAAAAATAATGAATGAAATTCTGTCTCATAAAGTTCCTTGTACTTTCCTGTAATAGCAAGAATTGTGAAACAGTTCTTTTATATTTAAAGGTAATAATAAAGTCTCTGCCCGTTTAAACACAAGTTGAAGTAGAGCTGTTCTAGCATGATAAGTTATTTTGTTAAAAAAAGTATGCGCATGTTCAGACAGTGACACATCACCGCATTTTTGATTGGAGCACACTCGATTGAAGTTACTTCAAAGAACACCGCATTATGCCAACCATACAGTATAGTCAAGTATCACTCTTTACTTTTTGTTGATACACTTTATACTAACTATAAATTATGCGGAAACATTTTATTTCTGGTACCAGCCTACAAAATGTCTGGGTTGCCCACCCCTAGAGTGAGCCCTCTATTTTTTATTTTTTTTTGGTCTAGGATGCATTTCAGCTTAACCACAAGTGATAGTAATGAAACTTAAATATCTATTCTGCATGTCAACCATGTAATCATTGTGGCTTTGGCAGAATTAATTTATAGTCCAGGCCACAAATCAATCCAATCCCAGTATATCCCGAAAACTAAGCAAGATATCGAAAAATTTTATTATTTGTTTTCGATTTGTCTCGTCGTTTTATATAAGAATCGATCATTAAATTTGACTTTTGCGAAATTTTTCTTCTGCATTTCAACTCAAGACACCTCACTTTTGATACAGTATATCTCGAGAACTAGGTGAGATATCGAAAATTTTTATTATTTATTTTTTATTTCTCTCGTCTTTTTAAATAAGAATCCGTTATCAAATTTGACTTTGACCAATTGTTTCTTCTGAATTTCAACCAAAACCATTTCACTTTTGTGACAGAATATCTCGAAAACTAAGCAAGATATCAAAAAAATTTATTCTTAATTTTTTATTTTTTTCATCGAGTTACATAATAATCCATCTCCAGATTGCGACGTTACGTTAATCCTAGAGTCCCCTTGAGGTTTTTGTACATATACGCCGTGTCTGTATGGTTAGGCCATGCCTCCCCACTCCCCCCACTCCTCACTTCATTGCGTGGTGAAGGTCGCTTGCATCGTCTCCATATATTTCCTTCCTCCATGGAACGCTCAAACCGAGAACAGATAGGCGCCACAGATCACAGTGCATCTAAGATGAACACTCCTTTACGAGAAATCAACCAAGATCACAGAATAACACATTACACTACGGCGTCGGAAAGAGACCAGGTGGGCGTATCCAGTCGTCAGCAGCGGATAAACCAGCCCGAAATAGCTCTGAGGAAGTTGCAGGATAGTTGCCGAAACGTGGTAGTAGCGACAACATTGATATGGCGCTAATCCTGCAAAGTAAGTGAAATTTTATAAGCGTGACGCCAGATTTCATACAGTTGCTGCCCACTTGCTGATTTTCGAGTAGACAATTAATAAATTTCCCGGCAAATTGTTACTGGCTGGTCGTTTCACTAAATGGCTGCACAATTCACTTAATGCTTCTTCTCGAAATGACGTTTCAGAACATTCAGGCTCAACAATGTTTTCCGTCGCCGTGCCGCCATGATAAAGGCCAGTTTTTCTGTTGTTTATAACTGTGCTAGATTATCAAATTTTTTAACCAGTCTTTGAACAGTTGTTTCATTCGCCGCATTTCTCAACGTAATTTGCGCACAGACTCTAGAAAACTTTCGCCTTGCTTGTAATAATGTTTAATTACCGTTGGGAGCTGTCGCATCCCATTTCGCTCCATATCGACCGACCGCAGTATGCAGTATGTGACTTCGCTAACAGATACCAACTCAACACAACGCAAATGTCGCTCTGTTTATTAAGAACTGCTTTACTTCTGGGACACTATGTACAATTGCTGCCATTAATCCTGTTGTAAGTGATATTAGGCTGACCCCGTCAGCGTAGGGATAGCGTGCTTGCTTCGCGTTGCAGGGGTCCCGGTTCGAGTCCGGTCGAGGGCATGGTTGGTTTTAATGAAGTGTTGTGTTCGTTTCCTTATAGAATATGGAATATAATCACACTGGAATGAAATGCATACATTCTAAGAGAATCATACACGCCGAGCTTGCTGTGTGGCTGATATGGCCAAATGGTTGTTCGACGTGGCCTGCTGACTGGTTATCTTTCTCTTCATGAGGTGATGCCATTTTCGCGTCATGCATACTACCTTTGCCGTCGTGCTGGGTAAGCATCCTGCGGGTTGTGTGTGCAGATGCCGGCGCTATGAAACATACAGCGGTTGGCGCGGTGAGAGCTTTCACTTGCTGCGGCGGACAGCGGTCATACATAAAAGATGGCGGCCGACGCCATCCCTGGGGACCGACTTAGTGCACTAACGTCACGGTTAAAGGTCATGGCGGGTTCTCCTGTAATCAGTTTATATGGTGTTTTAAAAATATTTTGAAACTCCAAGACAAAACATAAAAATTAAAAAAAATTATTGAATGTTCCTTTCTGATAGTCTTCTTCTTTATTTAAGAAATGGATATACTCAGAGATGTAAATGCAAGCCAACGGGAGAATATTTACATATTTAAATAAATGTATAAACGATATCTATGTTTTCCTGCGGTTCATTATTCTAATTTCCCTGTTCTGACTTCTCATATCACTTTATGCATTGCTCTGAATCCCAGAATACAATCCCGTACTTTATTTCTGAATGAAAATACGAGTCGCGTAATCACAGTAAGAAGATAATATGGTCAGTCATTGTGCCACTTCTTCACCTTTACCGAATAGCGACGGAAGCTGAACAGAGTATAGACACGGTCAATATTATTGACAATATCCTCTCCACTTTCCAGTACTGATGGCCGAATAACAGAAAATCCGGATTTCCATCAATATCGACCATCAATACAATTCTTTTACCGTACACGGTCAATGTTATTGTCAATATAAGGAAGTATTGTCAATATTATTGACCGTGTAAGTTTTGCTTTATTAGAACCAGACTTACACAATAACAGAAACTCCAATTCGCGAATCCAGAACATTTTCAAACACTTCATATAAAGAACTCACATTATATTCAGAAAAAGGAAATTACTATACATTTTTCCAACCTCCAAAAAGAGAAGCACATTTTGCAATAAAAATTCGACCTAACATTCATATATTCGTCGTTATAATTATTTGGAAAATAATTCTGCGTGGATTTATGTTAAAATAAATAGTACGATTGAAAAAGTTGAGTTTGTTGACGGTTCGGCTCTGGCAGCGCGGAGACCTGTTGTAACTTGGAACTTGGAAGGCGGTGTGGGAGCGAGAAGTTGGCTTCGTGCCACGTGATCGCCACATGATAAACATGGCGGCCACCTGGGAAATTAGCCGTCTGCTAGGAGAGGGGAGAGAGTGGATAAACTCCACCAAAAAAACTCCGCTCCGAGGGATCACGACCTCGGCACAGGACACCACCGAGGCAACCCGCAGGTCGAACAAGCGACACAGCGATAACTACATCGCCCCAACACCAGCTGCGCCGTGCAAAACGATACAACGGAGCAGACTACATATTGTTCTGGTTTTTACCTCTTTGTTCCCACAACATTAATTGGTATACCGTTCGGATCAAGGCGTCACCAGCTCTTGACGTAAGGTACTTACTAATTAACACATCCCTGTCTTCAATCTGTAAAAGTTTACGTTTCTGCGAGGTTAAATATTTGGTTATACTCTTATCGGAGTGATTAAGCTTTAATGATAGTTGCTTCACTTTTACATACTGTATATAACCGAGCGTAGTGGGTGAATGGAAACACTCCGAACTGTCATTCGGATGAATGCGAGTTCAAATCCCCGTCCGAATTTGGGTTTTAAATGGTTTCCCCTAATCACTCCGTGCAAGTGTCGAGATGGTTCCTTCATAAAGCCATTGTCAAATTCCTTCCGGTTCCTTGTCAAAGTCCTTTCCCGTCTCTCTAATGACATTGATGTCGATTAGGTGTAAAGCCATAAGAAAAAACATATATGTATTAAAAACACGCAGGTCACGCCATGTAAAGTAACTGAATTCTATTCATTCAGCCAATACACACAATGAATTACAGGAGCGAATGGCTTTTTCCGTAGCAGCAAACGTTAATTCTCTGTGTGAATTGTGCCGCTCGCTGTCCGTTAAATCCTTTCCTCTTCTTATCGACCACGCAATATAACCGCCTCTCTCTCTCTCTCCCCCCCCCCCTCTCTCTCTCTCTCTCTCTCTCTCTCTCGTGTTTGATATTCTCTGACACGAGGGTCATGTGCCTAGACTAGCGATTCACCTTCATTATACCCTTATTTCTACAAACTAACTCTATATGTTTATCTTTTCATTACAATTAAACAATTAACATCGAATATCTACAAGAAAGCAAGAATGAAGGTAACTGTGCAGACTCCGTGGCTATTTGTGAGGTGAACTACTGCGCTAGGCTTCCGCGGGTTCACCACCCCCCTCCCCGAAACAACGCAGTCATCCCTACGTCTGATCCGCAGAGGATTAGTCGTCGCTAGTCCGGAGCAGCCAACATGGCGGCACTGCACCGACCATGGACGCGGCTTCGATCCCCGGCGAGGGCAAACCGTCGCACAGCTCCTCAGCACAGCACTATTCCGTCTTTAATGATATCAACGTCGACGGCAAAAACACTCTGACGTTCCAGAGAGCTTCGAAAACTGTCATTTGTTCAGTTTTCATCTACTTTTTGAATTTACATACCATTTCAAATGAAACGTTTTGTTTCACGGTAAATTAGATTCACCAGTTTATGGTAGAGATGTAGACACGTGAACATTAATCACGATTTGTTTCTGGAAATCGAGAAAGGGTTCTTTTATTCTCAGAAAGAGATAAAAGAAATATTTTACTTCTAAAAATGAAAATAGTTGTGCAGTGAAGTGTAGAGAGATTCTTTCACTGTCGCCTCTCAAATACTTTGCGGTCCCTAAACATCGGCTTCTCCTTCCGTAGTTATACGCTACGGGTAACTGAGTGTTTGCTTTGTTGTTTGTTGAGCATAAAAGTATATGTACTGTGTTTTTGGTCGTTCAGCTTAAAACTGTTCTTGCAAAGCTGGTTCTTGTTTTAGAAGGTGATAAATCGAGACAATTTTTTTTCACCCTTTATACATGACCTAAACCAATAAATTAGGCACTCTTGATGAATTGTTAATTTGGAATTGTATATTGTTTATTTATAATTCGAGGTTAAGGCAGATGTTTCTATCAACCGTGGTTGTCAGCTGCTGGTGGAGAGCAGTGTCTACAAGCGGCAGTGGTTCATTATTATGCCTTTGGCTCCATCTTCGCGGTTGTGTTTTGTCACTACTATCTGCAGCAGAGGGCAACAACCTGCTAGCATTTCAATGAGTCGACCTGTGCAGATATTCTACTCTTCTGTCTCCTTATGTGAGCACAACTTTGACTTCGGATAGATTTAGCCGACTCTGGTGGCGTGAGGGGCTAGCGTGTAGGCCTCTGCTGGGGGGAAGTTATGTAGACTTGGAGAGCAATGTACACAGTATAATCAATAATTAAATAAAAGTTGTGAAACTGGATAAATGGCAATAAACACCGAAATCCATATTAAATAAAAAGTAGACCTTTTTTGTACTGACCTTTTTTGTACTGAAACTTATTATTCTCATACAACATTATAATTTCTTCCAAAAACTCCATACCGAAAAAGCTACAGCAACTTCGTGGGGAATTTGTAGTTTGTTATTTGCCCGTTTGATCTTGTTGCGGTAGTTCAGAGCGTTACACCAGGCCTCCTACAACATTTTACATATTCCAGTTGGCGGGAACATTATACGTATTAAGTATCTATCATATTTAATATATTAAATATTTTATATTACTTATTTTGCATATGGCATTTTAACCATAAAGTTTTTGTATATTATGTCCGTTCACTTACATTAGCTTCATCTAGATGTTAATTTGCGAATCGCATAAGACGTTTATCAGACTTCTATATATCTTCGGGTGGCCCGTCGCAAGGGTTGGGATCGATATCGGGAGAGGTCCTGTTGCAACACTAGTTTTGTTAGCGGATTTTTGTTGTGGGTGGAGTATTTGCTGCAACTGAGGAATAAACAATTTAAATCTATATCGTCTTCCTTATCTGCGTCACACAGTGTTGATTCCATGACTCCCACTCTATGGAGATGGCTAGGGATGGCGCAATGTCCTAATCTCATCCGAATTATTGATGTTAGGAATTGTGTTTTCGCGTGGAAGTCTTTGTACGAGACTTGTTTTGGAACTGATGATTGAATGGCCGCGCAGTGTTTTCCTTTGTATTGTGCTGTTTTTGTTCAAATTCTTGAAACTCCTGTTTCAATTTTTGTTTCACGCGGGGAAAGAAGTCTGTATAAGGTAAGAGCAGAGATAGAAGCGTGTCTTCCGTGGCTCCACGTTTGGCGAGGGGAGTCTGCTAATTCGCTAGGTGATGCTTGAGTGTCCTTTTATTACCCACATGAATCTAATAATGTTCCACTGAGGGTTCTGGATTCGCTGTAGAGTACTTCTGGAGTTCGTTAAGAAGAGTATTTTCTTGTAGTTTTGCTCTATTCCGTACTGGATGGTTTCCTTGATGGATATCATGTCGGCCATGTGGTTTGAAGCTTTGAGTGGTAGTGAGAAGGATGCACTGAGGATGTTGGCCGGGTAGTAATAAGCGAATCCTGCACTATGTTCTGTTTTGGATCGACCAGTCTAAAAATGTGTGAAGTCCCCCCAAAACGTTGATAATAGCCGTGAAGCAGATTTCTCGTTGAGCTAAGATGGTAGTGCATAAGATTGCAGTATAGGTACAGAGCATTCGTAAGATTTCGTGAATACTGTTAAAATTAGCACCTTCGTTACTAGCGGTGCTGTGAATCTGAGTTTATAGTAACAGTAAGCCGACAGCGGCCATCGTGAGGGGCGTTTTTCTCCGGAGGGTCCCGTGCTGTTGCTTAGGATTTGCAGTTTCGGTATTAGGGGACGTCGTGTAAAGGAGAGTCTTTGGAATAGATATTTATCTGCGAGATATTGTCAGCGGAGTTCAGGTGACGATTCAGTGGTTTCGATTAGAAGAGCGCGTGTGGAGAATTTTGCAAGTCTCCTACACAGGCGTAAAGAGCGCGGTGCTGTAGCTGGTCTAATTTCCGTCGATGTTGATGCGGAGGGTTTCCAAAAAGGATGCTTCAATATTATATGCGCATTCTTACCAGTGATCTACAGTATATAGCAGGAGGCAGGTTGCAGGGTCTGCTCCCCACCAGGTGTGTGCTACTGCTCGAACTAAGTTCAGGGCGCTGCTCGTTCTGGCTGTTATATGGTCCACACGTGCATCCATGAGAGTTTGCTGTCTAAAATAACACCAAGAAACATAACCGTTGTGCATACTGGAAATATACAGTGGCCCAGGCGTATGTTATCGAATGAGTGTGGGCTTCGTTTGCGAGTAAAAACCACGAATGATGAGGTGACCGTGAAGGTGTAGCCAATTGGTTAATTTTGTCACTGCATCCGAGACCCACTTGAATACCATCCAAAAACACGCTGAGTAGACATATATACAAACACCATCAGCGTATTGCATTATCTTGATCTGTGGTCCCAGTAGTTTCTAGTTCTCTGGTGTATAATAATAGGCTTAGTACAGAGTCCTGCGGTATACCTCGGTGTACAGTAAAAGGTCCACATAAAGAGCTACTCTTCGTGTGGACGTATATCGTGCGTTTATGGAGCGATGAGTATATGACTTGCAGTAGAAGAATCGTGACGCTCATCTGTTGCTACTGTACAATAGAGAAGCGACTGAAGTCTGCAGTGAATGAGGAGTCAGCCGTGAGGGCCACCACGTACGGCGGCTGTATCGACCGCGGTCACGTGACACGCTCTCCGCCACGCTGCGTAAACACGGCTCCTCTCTCCAGCCGACATGACGTCACCGCAGGGAACCAATCGGCTTCCGTTCATCATTCATAGGCAGCAATGTGACGTATCAGTGAGTGCAGTGTGGGACTGATTAATGTGCAGCGCTGAGCAGACTGCTAGCCACGACGTGGTGCCCGCAACACCGGAGAGAGTTCCGTTATCTGCACTGAAATACTTCTCCCACCGACCCAGTCGGCCAGCAAAGATAAAGATCAGAATGACCAGCTGCCATAATGTCTTTCTTCCCTGGAGCCGCAACTAGCGCGATGGAGCCCTTCTGCACCCACACTACTATGTGAATTTCAGATTATACATGTACCTATTTTTTTAACTTTAGTGGAAACGCTGCTATTCTAACAAAATGAACGACGAATGCAGAGGTTGGATCCTCCGAAGACTGAAGTGTGTCTTCGCACTTTTGTTTATCATCCTTCCGTTTAGTGCACTCGTACTCGTAGGACGCGGGTTCGAATTCCCATCCGGCCTCTCATATGTCGGTCGTCCATGGTTTCCTGAAATCACTCCAGACAAACATCGGGATACTTCCGTCGAAAAGTCGTGGCTGAATTCTTTCCCGTACCTAGCTCCATCCCACCTCTCATAACCACGCCGTCGAGGAAGCACAAAACATAGAACACAGAACTAAGATGTTAGAGCGTGTGTTTTAGAATTAAACACTTTCAAATTCACTAGCGTTGAAACTCTTGTCTTCCCTTTGTTCCTATTCTCACCTAAGCTTCACTTGCTTCCCATAATATCCGTCACGAACAAACCACAGAACCAATTGAGACTATACCCACGGTCGTCGTGAGTCAGGTTCAGAGATATGTTTCATTGCAATAGGTGTCTCTTGAGTAAAGCTTCTAAAAGTCGACTGGAAATAAAATTCACAATTTAATTATGGACCAAAGACCTAAAAATAAAAGACAAGGGACCAAGAAGCAAAGATAATGATGTTGAAAATCTGTGATTTCAATTTATATTGTTAATTAAACGAAATTCTGGAATTATTTTCTTCCCAACATCAGAAAATAAACATGTTTAATCGCCAAAGGAAGCATATCGCTGGGTCAGGATCGAACAAAATAATTTTCCTAAATGGTTGAATAAGATTTTCACGGGTAACTAGCCGAATTAGTTCATAGGTAAAACACAACGTTTCGGCGGTCATAACGTCGTGATACACCGATGGACTGACTCGGGCAGTTACCCGAAAAGATTTGTTCATATTCAACGCCGGGAAAACCTCCAGTCTTCCCAAGCGGTTGTTATATCGTACCAGATAGGATCATGCACCAGCGGTTGCCTTACACAGCGAAACACAATGCTTTCAACATACAAGATTTATACAGAGCGACGTCTGTATCCTGAATATTACATTAAGTGTGTTTGTTTCTTTTATTATTATTATTATTTATGGCTCTACGCCTCGTCAGCTTGATGGGACTGGAGACAAGGAACGGGAAGGAATTCGGCCATGACCTTTTGATGGAAGCATCCCGGCATTAGCCTGGAGTGATCTGGGGAAACGATGGAAAACCCAAAGCTGGATGACTGGAGGGGGATTCGAAGTGGCGTCCTCGCGAATGCGAGGCCAGTCAGTGTTTGTTTCTGTTTCTGTTGTAATGAAATCATAATGTATCAAATATGAGCATTAAACTAGTAAAACGGCGAAAGTGTGTATATTTCACGTTTATCGAATAGATCGGTCATTGTCGTGGATCAGCTGATGTTTTAATGTGCTTATCATTCGTTCGGTAGCGCCACAGTCACATTGTTAGTATTAATAAAATATACAATTACTGAAATTATCGCAGTGGATAAGTTTTCTTGGCCGGATTGGACGCAAGGCCTTCAGCATAGTTCATGTTGTATGTGGATCAAGAATCTAAATTGGTTTTGAGCAAAAATAAAAGAAATCATTTCATGCTTTCAAATCAATTCGTTTGGTGTGTGTAACGTAAACCCTTGCGTTTTCGTATTTTCTTTTCATAGGTTGCATTTGCTGAGCCGTAAGCAACAGCTCAACACATTACTGCATAGGGAGCCGGCCTTGGATTTTGTCAAACCATTCGACCTTGGTATCTCAGACGGTAGCTTACGTTACACATTAGGTTTAATAGAAAAACGAAATTTCAAAGCTGATGCATACAATTTGAAAATGCTCTCACAAATCTACACTCAATATTTTTCACTAGATGTATTTTTCAGTCAATCTTTACTCGAACTATTACAGTATTAGCTTTTCGGTAAACCAGTACATATCACACTATTTCAAATCTCAATAACAAATATGCTACTTACTTTTCGGCAATCAACCCTCAGGAAGGCTATAATAATATCCTGCGACCATCTCACTTTCACCCTCACTTGTCGCCTTATTACGTTTGCTGTGGGGGCAGTGTTACCAATCGCCAACATTTAAATTGTATGCTACCAACTTAAACTATTTAGTCTCTAATTTACAAAATACTGACCATGGAACCTCGTTTACAAATCACTGGATACATACAATACAAAGTTATATCGTTATATGCGACATAATTAATTACAAATAATGATGGAAGAAAATTCAAAACCTACACTTACGATCCAAGAAAGAGTTCATCGTCAGGTCGGATCTTTGTTCCCGATGCCAGACTATGTACCGAAATTTTCTAGGCGTTGACGCGAATGAGGTTAATTTTTTATCCCTTATTTCTTTCAGTAAGTTGGCTAGCAGACGCCTTTAGCTGTGTAATAGGTATTCCTCCGTTCGAAGTGACAGGTCATAATTTATATGACGTCGGTCGATCCCCACTCGGAGCAGTATTTATATCTCCGTGGGTTCTTTTCTGCTACTATTCGACGTTTGCAGCTTTTATTACTATAGTTATTATTTTTTACATTCTTTTCTTTGAAGGCGGTCGCGATTTTTATGAAATAGAATGCAAATGTTTCTGATCAGGTGTAAGTCAACCGCAATGCAACCTACTCTAGGTGAATGGGGGTCAGTCTACGTTTCATTACGTCTGGGAAAGACTGAGGCGATTTTGATGGAACCTGGTGCACATACACTGAGGAGCGGCTTAGAGCGTGGAGCTTACCAACCGTCGACCTCCGATCTCGCAAGATTACCTACTGCTGCAGCAATCAGGAAATCTTGCTTTCACACCACTGCAAATTATGTATCCAGCAGCAGAGTCGTATGGAAGGGGCCTGGATATATTTCCTATTGAAATGAGCAACGCGAATCTTTAATTGTCGTTTATTGGCCGTTCCGATTGAATAATCATGGTTTATACAGATTTAAGGGATTGTTCCACGTGGCACAATGGTTCATAATTTGAACGTAGTGGACATTCGAACTGAAGTCGTAATATCTACCCCAAAAAAAAAAAAAAAAAAAAAAAAAAAAAAAAAAAAAAAACAAGCTTCAGATATCATTTGCTTTGCTGATCGGTACGTTCAATTTTTGATCAAAATGAATCCTATATACTTAAAAATAATTAGAAACAGATTTTCTCTTCATATAGTGTTTTTCAATATTTTTTTTAAGTATGAAAGACACATTATTATAAAAAATTGAACATATCAGTTTTTGATCAGCACAGCAAATCCTGTCTAAAGCAACTTTTATTGGATCGATATTATGACTTTAGTTCTAATGTCCACTATCCTTTAATCCTGAAATTCACTTGCAGCCGGTGGTCAAAGCGGCAAGGATACGCAAGAAATTTTCATAACGTAATATTAAGATAGGTACGTACTTACGATTGCATAAGGTTTGACTTTGACACTTTAATACAGAGCAGTAAAAAATAAATAAAAAAATCACCCATACATTTTTTACTTTTTTTTTTTTTTTTTTTTTTTTTTTTTTTTTTTTTTTTTTTTTTTTTTTTACAGTATGAAGGACTCATTTTTATCAAAAATTGTACATAACAGCTTTTGATCAGCACAGCAAATGCTATGTAAAGCTTTTTTTTTTTTTTTGATCGGTATTATGACTTGAGTTTGAATGTCCACTATATTCTAATCGCCGAGCAGTATATGTGAAGACGACCTGGCGGGCGCGCCAGGCAGCGTCAGAGCTCAGCGTGGCTTCAGTCACGTCTTCCTGTTTGCTCACAGGCCTGCCTTAACCAGTTCAGAAATTGGCAGATCAGGTACGCTAGTAGACATCGCCTGGCAGCGTCAGAGCTCAGCGTGGCTTCAGTCACGTCTTCCTGCCGAGAGGCCTCGCTTATTCCTGTTTGCTCACAGGCCTGCCTTAACCAGTTCAGAAATTGGCAGATCAGGTACGCTAGTAGACATCGCCTGGCAGCGTCAGAGCTCAGCGTGGCTTCAGTCACGTCTTCCTGCCGAGAGGCCTCGCTTATTCCTGTTTGCTCACAGGCCTGCCTTAACCAGTTCAGAAATTGGCAGATCAGGTACGCTAGTAGACATCGCCTGGCAGCGTCAGAGCTCAGCGTGGCTTCAGTCACGTCTTCCTGCCGAGAGGCCTCGCTTATTCCTGTTTGCTCACAGGCCTGCCTTAACCAGTTCAGAAATTGGCAGATCAGGTACGCTAGTAGACATCGCCTGGCAGCGTCAGAGCTCAGCGTGGCTTCAGTCACGTCTTCCTGCCGAGAGGCCTCGCTTATTCCTGTTTGCTCACAGGCCTGCCTTAACCAGTTCAGAAATTGGCAGATCAGGTACGCTAGTAGACATCGCCTGGCAGCGTCAGAGCTCAGCGTGGCTTCAGTCACGTCTTCCTGCCGAGAGGCCTCGCTTATTCCTGTTTGCTCACAGGCCTGCCTTAACCAGTTCAGAAATTGGCAGATCAGGTACGCTAGTAGACATCGCCTGGCAGCGTCAGAGCTCAGCGTGGCTTCAGTCACGTCTTCCTGCCGAGAGGCCTCGCTTATTCCTGTTTGCTCACAGGCCTGCCTTAACCAGTTCAGAAATTGGCAGATCAGGTACGCTAGTAGACATCGCCTGGCAGCGTCAGAGCTCAGCGTGGCTTCAGTCACGTCTTCCTGCCGAGAGGCCTCGCTTATTCCTGTTTGCTCACAGGCCTGCCTTAACCAGTTCAGAAATTGGCAGATCAGGTTACGCTAGTAGACATCGCCTGGCAGCGTCAGAGCTCAGCGTGGCTTCAGTCACGTCTTCCTGCCGAGAGGCCTCGCTTATTCCTGTTTGCTCACAGGCCTGCCTTAACCAGTTCAGAAATTGGCAGATCAGGTACGCTAGTAGACATCGCCTGGCAGCGTCAGAGCTCAGCGTGGCTTCAGTCACGTCTTCCTGCCGAGAGGCCTCGCTTATTCCTGTTTGCTCACAGGCCTGCCTTAACCAGTTCAGAAATTGGCAGATCAGGTACGCTAGTAGACATCGCCTGGCAGCGTCAGAGCTCAGCGTGGCTTCAGTCACGTCTTCCTGCCGAGAGGCCTCGCTTATTCCTGTTTGCTCACAGGCCTGCCTTAACCAGTTCAGAAATTGGCAGATCAGGTACGCTAGTAGACATCGCCCTGGCAGCGTCAGAGCTCAGCGTGGCTTCAGTCACGTCTTCCTGCCGAGAGGCCTCGCTTATTCCTGTTTGCTCACAGGCCTGCCTTAACCAGTTCAGAAATTGGCAGATCAGGTACGCTAGTAGACATCGCCTGGCAGCTGTCAGAGCTCAGCGTGGCTTCAGTCACGTCTTCCTGCCGAGAGGCCTCGCTTATTCCTGTTTGCTCACAGGCCTGCCTTAACCAGTTCAGAAATTGGCAGATCAGGTACGCTAGTAGACATCGCCTGGCAGCGTCAGAGCTCAGCGTGGCTTCAGTCACGTCTTCCTGCCGATGAGGCCTCGCTTATTCCTGTTTGCTCACAGGCCTGCCTTAACCAGTTCAGAAATTGGCAGATCAGGTACGCTAGTAGACATCGCCTGGCAGCGTCAGAGCTCAGCGTGGCTTCAGTCACGTCTTCCTGCCGAGAGGCCTCGCTTATTCCTGTTTGCTCACAGGCCTGCCTTAACCAGTTCAGAAATTGGCAGATCAGGTACGCTAGTAGACATCGCCTGGCAGCGTCAGAGCTCAGCGTGGCTTCAGTCACGTCTTCCTGCCGAGAGGCCTCGCTTATTCCTGTTTGCTCACAGGCCTGCCTTAACCAGTTCAGAAATTGGCAGATCAGGTACGCTAGTAGACATCGCCTGGCAGCGTCAGAGCTCAGCGTGGCTTCAGTCACGTCTTCCTGCCGAGAGGCCTCGCTTATTCCTGTTTGCTCACAGGCCTGCCTTAACCAGTTCAGAAATTGGCAGATCAGGTACGCTAGTAGACATCGCCTGGCAGCGTCAGAGCTCAGCGTGGCTTCAGTCACGTCTTCCTGCCGAGAGGCCTCGCTTATTCCTGTTTGCTCACAGGCCTGCCTTAACCAGTTCAGAAATTGGCAGATCAGGTACGCTAGTAGACATCGCCTGGCAGCGTCAGAGCTCAGCGTGGCTTCAGTCACGTCTTCCTGCCGAGAGGCCTCGCTTATTCCTGTTTGCTCACAGGCCTGCCTTAACCAGTTCAGAAATTGGCAGATCAGGTACGCTAGTAGACATCGCCTGGCAGCGTCAGAGCTCAGCGTGGCTTCAGTCACGTCTTCCTGCCGAGAGGCCTCGCTTATTCCTGTTTGCTCACAGGCCTGCCTTAACCAGTTCAGAAATTGGCAGATCAGGTACGCTAGTAGACATCGCCTGGCAGCGTCAGAGCTCAGCGTGGCTTCAGTCACGTCTTCCTGCCGAGAGGCCTCGCTTATTCCTGTTTGCTCACAGGCCTGCCTTAACCAGTTCAGAAATTGGCAGATCAGGTACGCTAGTAGACATCGCCTGGCAGCGTCAGAGCTCAGCGTGGCTTCAGTCACGTCTTCCTGCCGAGAGGCCTCGCTTATTCCTGTTTGCTCACAGGCCTGCCTTAACCAGTTCAGAAATTGGCAGATCAGGTACGCTAGTAGACATCGCCTGGCAGCGTCAGAGCTCAGCGTGGCTTCAGTCACGTCTTCCTGCCGAGAGGCCTCGCTTATTCCTGTTTGCTCACAGGCCTGCCTTAACCAGTTCAGAAATTGGCAGATCAGGTACGCTAGTAGACATCGCCTGGCAGCGTCAGAGCTCAGCGTGGCTTCAGTCACGTCTTCCTGCCGAGAGGCCTCGCTTATTCCTGTTTGCTCACAGGCCTGCCTTAACCAGTTCAGAAATTGGCAGATCAGGTACGCTAGTAGACATCGCCTGGCAGCGTCAGAGCTCAGCGTGGCTTCAGTCACGTCTTCCTGCCGAGAGGCCTCGCTTATTCCTGTTTGCTCACAGGCCTGCCTTAACCAGTTCAGAAATTGGCAGATCAGGTACGCTAGTAGACATCGCCTGGCAGCGTCAGAGCTCAGCGTGGCTTCAGTCACGTCTTCCTGCCGAGAGGCCTCGCTTATTCCTGTTTGCTCACAGGCCTGCCTTAACCAGTTCAGAAATTGGCAGATCAGGTACGCTAGTAGACATCGCCTGGCAGCGTCAGAGCTCAGCGTGGCTTCAGTCACGTCTTCCTGCCGAGAGGCCTCGCTTATTCCTGTTTGCTCACAGGCCTGCCTTAACCAGTTCAGAAATTGGCAGATCAGGTACGCTAGTAGACATCGCCTGGCAGCGTCAGAGCTCAGCGTGGCTTCAGTCACGTCTTCCTGCCGAGAGGCCTCGCTTATTCCTGTTTGCTCACAGGCCTGCCTTAACCAGTTCAGAAATTGGCAGATCAGGTACGCTAGTAGACATCGCCTGGCAGCGTCAGAGCTCAGCGTGGCTTCAGTCACGTCTTCCTGCCGAGAGGCCTCGCTTATTCCTGTTTGCTCACAGGCCTGCCTTAACCAGTTCAGAAATTGGCAGATCAGGTACGCTAGTAGACATCGCCTGGCAGCGTCAGAGCTCAGCGTGGCTTCAGTCACGTCTTCCTGCCGAGAGGCCTCGCTTATTCCTGTTTGCTCACAGGCCTGCCTTAACCAGTTCAGAAATTGGCAGATCAGGTACGCTAGTAGACATCGCCTGGCAGCGTCAGAGCTCAGCGTGGCTTCAGTCACGTCTTCCTGCCGAGAGGCCTCGCTTATTCCTGTTTGCTCACAGGCCTGCCTTAACCAGTTCAGAAATTGGCAGATCAGGTACGCTAGTAGACATCGCCTGGCAGCGTCAGAGCTCAGCGTGGCTTCAGTCACGTCTTCCTGCCGAGAGGCCTCGCTTATTCCTGTTTGCTCACAGGCCTGCCTTAACCAGTTCAGAAATTGGCAGATCAGGTACGCTAGTAGACATCGCCTGGCAGCGTCAGAGCTCAGCGTGGCTTCAGTCACGTCTTCCTGCCGAGAGGCCTCGCTTATTCCTGTTTGCTCACAGGCCTGCCTTAACCAGTTCAGAAATTGGCAGATCAGGTACGCTAGTAGACATCGCCTGGCAGCGTCAGAGCTCAGCGTGGCTTCAGTCACGTCTTCCTGCCGAGAGGCCTCGCTTATTCCTGTTTGCTCACAGGCCTGCCTTAACCAGTTCAGAAATTGGCAGATCAGGTACGCTAGTAGACATCGCCTGGCAGCGTCAGAGCTCAGCGTGGCTTCAGTCACGTCTTCCTGCCGAGAGGCCTCGCTTATTCCTGTTTGCTCACAGGCCTGCCTTAACCAGTTCAGAAATTGGCAGATCAGGTACGCTAGTAGACATCGCCTGGCAGTGCTGCCAATTCTACGGATTTATCCGTAGATCTACGGATTTTTATAAAAAGTTAGGATTTTCGGATTTTGTTAAAATATCTACGGATTTTTAATACTTTTTTTATTTGTTGATTTTTACTTATATTGGTGTTTTGTTAAACTTTGAGGGTATAGTAATAATGCATTACAGAATTGTCAATAATTCTTAATTGCTTCGTTGCAACCGCTCGTGTCAACCAACGATTGACATAAAGCTCGTATTTTGTTTGATTATGGATTTTATAGGTCTTAAGGGACGATTATACAAAACTATCGACGCATTTGACACGCTCGATGGCTCGGCTTACAAAGCAGTGCCTTCCGAGAAGTCCTAACAAATATCCGAGAATCAGTGGGACCGCAGTTTTTAACATTTCTTGAAACATAAGATATGCTACATTTAATGTCAACAAAGAAAAAAAGGTCGGCACAGCAGCAGCAGTAATGGAAGTGGAAGGGTATAAATCATGTTCAGAGATATTTCTTACTTTCAAGATAGAATATTAATTTGTATTTCGAATTTTAAAGACCTGGAAATAAAAATTATTCTTAATTTTTTACTCTTTTCAATTATTATTGTTTCAGTCATTCAGTTAGCGAGTCTCCGGATTTTTGTACCAAATCTATGGAAATTTACCGATCATCTAAGGATATTCAAATGCAAGTGGCTGGCACCTAGCGCTTACATTGCCGCACTTCACGATACTGTGATGACTTGCACATTACGCCCGTTTACACGCACGCGCATACGGCCTGTTTGGAACGGCGCTTATAATATTACTAGTCGTCTCTGCCACGGGACGCCATGTATAAACTTACTAACCTTATCTTCTTGTTAGCGTTGAAGAAATTCGTTAATTTCTTCGATACTCTTCATCAATTCAAAAATAAACATTAAAGAAATTCTCTTAGTTAGTTTTAAACTGCTTTAAATAATTGCGATTTCCTAACTTGAAATGTTGAACATTAAATTACACTTTTATCTATTACAACCTTCCGGTTCACCAATTTCGATAATCTCCTTTAATTTACTGTTTCTCACGTACAACCCCGAGCCGCAGTTTGTTTTTAACAATCCAGCCGTGCCCACTCATTTCATTTGTTTTTATTCTCTGACAAAGATATTCTTCCTACACTCACAGTTCACTGTTCAGAAATTAGTCATATACACTGCCAAACAAATAACTCACGTCCAATTCAAATAAATAGAAAAACTATAACAACATTAATAAATAATTCTTTAAGTATTAAGAGTCCGTGTTTCCTTACCCGATCCGGACTACCGCGAACAGTACACGCCAAGATAACAGTGTAAATTAAATTCTCAGGAGTGTTGGCGTGGCACGTGGACTTTCCACCGAGTTGAATGGTTTTGTAGACGCTCCAAATTGTCGTCATCCAGTTTTCACATCGTTCTTATTTTGGGATACGTAGTTGTATTTATAATTGCGCGTACCATTTTCCGAAATGAAATCAGAAAAAAAATCTACAACAATAGCATGTGTTGTTGTATATATTTTACTAGAGCAGAAGGAAATATAAAAACAAAATATAAATAAATTGCTTCAAGTATGAATCAGTATGGACAAATGCTCCTTTTGAGAGAGCTTCGGGAAAATAACCAAATTTCAAAAATGATCTGCGAATCGATATTTTGATAATATTTTATACTACATAGCCCCAAACATTACAAAATGAAGAAAATATTCGGCTACGAGGCAGAGCATAACTACAAATGAACGTTTGGTCGATGATACCTTTTTTATTTATTTATTTATTATTATTTTTTATTTATTTTTTTTTTTTTTTTTTTTTTTTTTTTTTTTTTTTTTTTCAACCTCACGATTCCCACAAGATCTGAAATTTTTAACTATTTTTTCCACACCGTCTGTGTAAAATTGTACAGGAAATTTAATTTGCATGGAGATTATACTGCTTCCGTTACTAGACAGCAAGCTTCGATCAAAACTTCAGACTTGACTTACCGGTAATTGCATTTTATTCTGTATATAATAAAATAAGAATATACTCTACTTCTTCCTCAAATTTGTTAAATTTTATAAGGTAAATATATCGGAGATTGGGTTAATTTTCTCTTCTTCTGCAGAATCAGTCCTGTTGCTTGTATTTATTTATTTCGAGTCTTTTGTGAAGGCTTCTCGTAATCTTACAATTTTTTGTGACGAAATCTTTTTTTTTTTTTCACTTACACAGGGATATATACAACAGAATTTTACCAACATGAACGGCATTTGGTATTAGCCGGAATTCGCCTTTTTTTTTTCTTCTGGTCAAGGCCGCCTAACCTAATCTAACAACAAAGAGTTTAATGCATGGAAGGAAAAGATGACCATGACCATAAACTGGCACTCGATTTCAGGCACAAGAGTGTTGGTAAGGGTGTGAGGGATTGGAATAAGTTACCATGAGAAATGATGAGTAATTTACCAAAAACGTTGTAAGAATTTAAAGCTACAGTTTGTAGAGGGCAAATGTAGGCGGCTACAGGAAAGGGGGAAGATGGGTGTGTAGGTAAATTCCCACCGGAGCGTGCGCTCCATTGGAATGTAATTAAATATTATTACTATTAAACAGCCAGAGTAAATGTTAACAAACAGTTTAGGCCTCGTGAAGTGAGTTTGTGTTGCCGGCATTCAGCGTGACTCGACAGTCAATTAAGGTTCTGCTGTGAGTTGTAATTGTTCTTTATGGATTAAACAACAGTTTCTCTACAATTTAACTTTTTTAAGTTAGCACAGAAAAATTTAGACTTAAACAATAAAGGTCCAGCTTATGCCAAAGGTACCCGACATAACTTTCTACAAACTGAAAACTTTTTTCATGGCTCTATAAATTCTTCTAAATTATTTGGCTGTCACATTTTCAAGTTTTATATTTGAATGTGTTCATACAGTCTTAAACTTAATGAAACCACCAAGAACTTCCAACATAAAACGAACTAGTATAGCACGTCAAACCCTCACTTCTTGCGTAGACACTAGGCGCCTTTGACCACCGAGTATTTACATTGAAACTATTGATAAGCTCCAAAACCGTGCGTGAAAACGGGCCTATTATGCATGATTTTTCAATCAACCTGTATAAATACTTTAAATGTGTTGCTTTATAAAACTTAGGAATACAGCAAGAGCCAAGATTTCCATCACACGTATTTCCGGTTCATTTCAGTAATAATTGTGGTGAGATACATTCTAGCCATGTCAACAGAATTCTAAATAAACGAGCTATAACACCTAGAGAAACCATTAGGTTTTAGAAAGTGAAGTTCATACACACTGTGAAGTGTAGACTTGACTCAGAACAGGATCTTGTAGCTTTTTGTTACTGCGTAAAGCACGAGCCTATTTTTTACACGAACTGTCTTTTTTTCTTTTTTTGTGGCCGTTCTGGTCTCGCATTCGGGAGGACGCGGGTTCGAATCCCCGTCCGGGCATTCAGATTTGAGTTTTCCATGGTTTCCCCAAATCACTCAAGGAGAATGCCGGGATGCCTCGTTCTAAAAGGTCATGGCCGAAAGCCTTCCCGTTCCTTGTCCCCAGTCCCATCCTGCCTCTAATGACCTTAGTCGTCGACGAGGCGTAAAGCTTTAACCGCTCACTCACTCCCATGATTTGGGGATGAAACTGTATACATGTACCAAATTACGTGTTTCTAGGACAGCGGGAAGTAGTGTCATGGTAAAAGACATTAGTTAAACTTGGTAAGCCCCATCTATAAAGAAAATCTCAGACATATGAATTTAGTAGGGTGTAGCGAATTCACGTCAGGAGTAGATATACGGAAATTTACGAGTTTTGTTCTCTTATTATAATCTGAGAGTAAACCTCTAACCGCATTAAAAAATTTAGTTTTCTACGACTACGCGAAGAACCTCAGGTATATGAATAACATCCAAACTAAGAACAGGAACGATGCAAAATTAAGTTTGTTTAGGTGTGATAGAAATGCGGGGCATGTAGCATCTACGACCAGGAAACTGATGTCTAAAGGGAAGACAGTGCCGCCGGTCACTCGACTTGTCAGTTGTGAAATGTTACTTTTCTGTTTGAAAGCCATTTCTCTTCTGTTTAATTGATAATAGTTTAGTGTTCATTTCAGCTTTTAATCTTGGACCTTTTATGTTGATTACTAGTTAAACGTGTAATCTAGTCAATAACGGAATTTAGAAGAGTGTTAATGGAGAAGTATAGGGGAATCACAAGTGCCCAGATGATAGAGAGAGACCTTTAGACGCCTAGCGTGGTAATATGCCACGTAGCTACTGCAATTGTTCTGATTAATATTGTAAAATAAAAGGTGGACGGTGCCATTGTTACTAATAATAGGCCCCTATACTTGTGTGAAGAAACAACGTTGCTTAGCAAGTTAATTTATTAACAGACTTGCACCCGTCATGACATTTATATTTCAGATGGAACAAGACCCGCGATAAAAAGCGTATATTGGTGATGAGGCGAGAAAAGATATTGGTATAAAAATCAATACATGGAAGGAAAAAAAAAACTATGATGAGAAACTGGCACTCGATTTCAGAAATAAAGTTGCAGGAAGATTTTCTTTCGTAGGTAAGTGGGTCAGGGATTGCAATACGTTACCAAGAGAATTGATGAATAATTTACCAAGAACGGTGAGACAATTTTAAGTTGAAATTTGTCGAGGGCAAATGTAGGTGGGTACAGGAAAGTGGAGAAAATTGATGTGTAGGGAAACTGCCACCAGAGCGTGCGCTGATTTGCAATTAAATTAAACACAATATTCGCTGTTCCGCCAATACCAGCAGCGAATCATTCCAGATTTCCGCTCCCCTCCGCGGGCAGCTTGTTATTCGTAATACTAGTCTCAGAGGAGAGGAAGTGTGGGCAGTTGGCGCCTACGTCACTGCTCACCTTCCGCAACATTAATTCAGGAATCCAATAATTTCGTCGGTTTTGATTGAATGAATTTACTTTCCACATATTAACCGCTCGGGACGAGTGTTGCGTAATTAAATGTATTGAAACTTACTTCTCCGGTGCACTTCAGCATGACTGAGCAATATATGAGCTTCCATAAATATGCTCAAAATTAAACCACTCGCCCGCTAATATTCATTGCTGCGAGTAAAGGTTTTGCGCATCTCTCCACCCCTGCATCACCCCTGGGCTCTCCGTCTCTCTCGTATTTCATTTCCCTGGGGGATGGAATTAATTGAATTTTTCAGCATATTACGAGTGGCGCATAAAATTTTTGTGCAAGCGTGATAGTTTTTGTCAAAGGATCACAAACTTTCAGCTTCCACCATTACTAGGCTTTAACGAAAACGTCATTACTGGGGTCTGAAGAATCGGTCGCCTTTTCAGAGTTCGTTGAAATTGACTTCTCCATATTAACGACGACACAGTTACAGAGTTCACTGATTTTGATTTTCTTTCAAAGTTCTCCCGATACCAATGTTAATATTCCGTGTTACAATCATACTTCGATCATGCAGGTCATTTTTAAAGAAAACTTCATCACAATCATTGAGTCTCCAAGTTATCTTTATAAAGTTCGCATAACTTCTTCCAGGATTTGCAACATTTACATTGCTAGTCCGAGCAGATGATCGTAATGGAAAACACAGTAGTAGACCATGATCAATGACTGAAACAAAAAAAAATCATATAAATAAGAAAATACAATACTACAAAGAAAATCACTTAATCCCACCAAAAATTCAAATATTTACAATACGATTGCATTTGGGGATACACATCTTGTGTGTACTTGTGTAGGGTAACTTTTACCATGACTCTAAAACCAATATTTACTTTTTATATTTCCATATTTTTTTAGTTCGGCACAAATAATAACTGCCAGTTTTTCATTCCAAATAGTTAGTTGTTGATATACTATACAAGATTTCTACTATACATATGAAACAGCTGTTTTTGAGCCAGTAACCTTGTTTTGGCTGGGCCACATGAAATATTGTTTCAGTGTTTTGAGCGGGACAGACTATCCAGAGCACGCTTAGGAGTACTAAGATACATAACTACACATTTTACTAACTACCTCCGCCAGTTCCACTCGAGCAGCCGAGGAAACAACTTCCTCATACGGGTTAAGTGAAGCCACCAGTCGTAGAGTATCGGCGTTCTTCACGACTCGATTACAGTGCAATAGTGTTTCTACCGCCTGTTTATTAGAAGTGTTATAGAAGTAGCAAGTAAACAGTACAAATAAAAGTTAATATTACGATCGTCAACGCCGCAGTGTTCCAGAGACTTAGTCTCGGAACACTATGGCCGAAAACTCTGTACATACACCTCCAATCAGTCAGTCAGTGTGCGCGGCGTTACATTCATTCTACAGAATGGAGAATGCAGCAGAAGAGACAGCCTGGGGCAGTAAAGAACTCCAAGCCCCTCCGTCACATCAAGACAACAGCCAATTTCCAGTCATTTATATACCGCAACACGGACAAGAACCAGCATACCCTGAACTCCACCCACACTCAGCCACCAAAGAGATGCAACTCGACCAGTTGGAAGCTCCAACTGCTCTTCAACAATCTCCACAGACACCAAAAGGGCGACTCCACCCCGCCCACGTTCACGCTCTCCGCAGGGGATCAACCAGCCTAACCCAGTGAGTAAACGAGCGAAACAATTTGACTTAAAAGTGCAACAGGTAGAAAGTTTAGAAGCAATGACGCAGCCTAGTATTGTAATAGTTCCACCAGCTACGGAAAGTATACCCACTTACGATTCAAGCTCAACCCTAGTACTAATATCTCAGCCGCAGTCGGTTTCAATTAGCAACCAAGTTAGTCCTAATAACCTTTAAAATCAAAATAGTCAAAGCAATAGGTATTTACCTACAGACAATGGGCCCTACTTGGTGTTAGTGGAAAGCAGGAAAATAATGTAGGCAGACTCCACCCCATGGCAGTACGGAAAATTCTCTTTCAACATAAAAACCAACTAAGATCAGAAATTATTAACATTACATCTACCGGTCGCCACAGAATCAGGGTTGAAACATATTCCAGTGCCTCCGCTAACTCAATAGTTGATCTGAAGATACCTAAGGACAACCCTTTAGACGCATAAATCCCTTTTTATATGACCAGGAAGCGGGGAGAAATTCGAAATATTGATACCACTTTATCTCCAGATGAAATCCTAAGTGAAATAGCCTCTCCCTTCCCAGTTTTAAAGGGTAGGAGATTCACAAAAGAAGCCATGGTTGAAAGTGGTAGCCAGATCCGCCCTCTTCCAGTGTGCATGCTAACATTCCAGTCACAAACACTGCCCCAATTTGTCTATCTGTTCGGAATGCGATGCGAAGTGCAACCGTATGTGCCACCTGTCATCCAATGCTACCAGTGTATTAGATATAATCATACCCAAACCCAATGCAAAAGCTAACCTCGATGTAGCAAATGCGCAGGGCCCCATATCTTAAAAACCTGTACGGCAGCAGTCCAGCCACACTGTATTTATTGCCAAGGAAACCACCTATCTACAGACTGGGTGTGCCCAGAATATAAACAACGAGTGGAGAGAAAGCAAAAAATGGTAAATAACAGTACTCATTTCTGGTTTACAACCATGAATCAACGACCATATGATAACGTAGCAGCATCCAGCCCGCATCCTGTCGAAATAGACAATCAACTTCTAAAGGAAGCTCCTACTCTTGCAGTACCCAGCCAAGCGGCCCCGCCAACTGACTTTCCCACTTCCTCTGTAGCACACGACGGTAACAGCGGCCAAGTATACCAATCCTATATCTTTATATATAAAGATGAATGTATGTTTGTTTGTTTGTTAGTTTGTTTGTTTGTTCTTCATACACATCCATAGTTTTCATCCGATCTCGATGAAACTTTGCACACTTATCCTTTGAAAAAAAGAAAAAAATACTGTCTATATTTGGTTGAAAAATTATCTGAATAAATAATACATGTTGTCTCATAATTGAAAAATTTCCCGTCGAATCGAAGCTGTCCGGTTCAAATAGTGCAATTAGGAGCAGAGAAATTCGTAATTAAAATGAAAGAAATGATGCCGAAATATTTGTAACTTGAATTGTGTCAATACTCTGCAGTATGCCACGATAATCGGCAATACTCCGAGCGCCCCAGCGAACACGTCTCTACTCCGGCCGAGCAGAGCTCAGCCCAGGTAGCTCTCTAGCCGCTTCGCCAGGCAGTTGGCGCTTTAGCTCAGCGGTACCGCGCTTGCCTGTCAAGCGTGCAGCTCGGGTTGGAATCTTCGTCCCCGCAACTACGATTATTTAACTCACTTATCTTCGACTTTCCAGTGTGTTCTGGATCATCTATCTATTCTTTGATTAAACAAGAATAATCTTTATATATAAAGATGAATGTATGTATGTATGTTTGTTTGTTTGTTTGTTCTTTATACAAATCCACAGTTTTCATCCGATCTCGATGAAACTTTGCACACTTATCCTTTGAAACAAGGAGAAAATACTGTCTACATTTGGTTGAAAAATTATCTGTATAAATAACACATGTTGTCTCATAACTTCGAAATACGGCGATAGACAGTCACGTTCGATATGGACGTCTCCGTACCGTGTTTCCGTGTAGTGGACTGGCAGCTCAGTGGTTAATGCGCTTGCTTACGAACGTCGTGGTCTCCGGTTCAAATCTCCGTGGAGGCTAAGATTTTTAAAAATTGTTTTTCATCGTAAGAGTCAGGCCTGGGCCGTAGGTTATTCGGATTGATTGTTAAACTGTAGATATTAGGATGTTAGGGGTGCAATGCGAGGCAAATCGTAGGTAGTCTTGCAATGTGGTAGGTGTACACTTTTTTACGTTATAATGATCCCTCAGGTGTTGTTCGCAGTCAGTGTGTGAGTGTGAACCACAGTAATATTAATATAAATACGGAAGTAAGTCTCTGTCTTTTTGTTACGTTTTGACGACTAAATGGCTATATCGATATTGATGGAATTTGATGAGAAAATGTATATGAAGGGCGCAGGATATTTTTTTCCAGTATGATTAACAGTTATAGTCACGAAATTTTGAGACCTTATCGAATGGTGACAGAAATATGTTGGAAATTGATTCTCTGCAAGAGACAGGTTCGACGGTACAATTATATAGTGATAGCTTTCCTGTCATATTATTCCGACTCGATATTGTTTGGGACCAATCCTTCGTTACCAACAACTTTCTATATTTAATTTTGACAAAAAAATTCTTAATCCACGCGTACGAAGTCGCGGGTACGGGCTAGTTCACGATAATATCCGAAATACTATCCCATGCCGCCGGACAAAAGCAAACCCGGTCATTTTTTTTTTTTTTGTCGCTTTACGCCTAGTCGACGGCTAAGGTCATTAGAGGCGGGATGGGACTGAGGACAAGAAACGCGAAGGAATTCGGCCATGGCTTTTTAGAAGGAAGCATCCCGGCATTCGCCTGGAGTGATTTGGGGAAACCATGAAAATCCCAAATCTGGATGCCCGGACGGGGATTCGAACCCGCGTCCTCCCGAATGCGAGGCCAGAACGTTAACCGTTCACCCACTACGCTCGGTCGGTCCTCCCCAAAGCAGCAGGAAATAGAGTCAAGATCCCCAGTCATCTATTCTAGAGAAGTGATGGCTCAATAAACCCAATAATCAATAACCTCCGTGAACAAACAACCCATTCTCCGACATTAGATTCAACTCACATTCTAGGGAGTACAGAAACGACTACTCCAATTAGCGAATTCTCTCTACTAATTGAAAATCTTCTGATTTTTATTACTTCCATGATCGAAGTGGCTAGATTAGGGGGCCCAGTCGACCCGATCTCCATCGGCAATCAACTGCAGAAAATACAAATCAACAATGGAACATAAACCACCCAACTATGGACAGCAACACAAGCAATTCTTCAACCTGTCAGCACTAAACATACTTCAGTGGAAAGATAGGTCGGTATGATCAAAGAGAGAGAACCTTATTACAGAATTAATACCAAACAAAATGGATATAGCGGTGTTATCTGAAACATGGTTTAAACCAAACACAAAAATCACGTTCAACTCATACACCCTCTACAGAAATGATAGAGAAAACGGAAAAGGAGTAGTGGCCATAATGGTACACAACAACGTGCCTCACGACCCAGTTCAACTGAACACGCACAATCTACCTTTCCAAGCAGTGGCGGTACGGATCCGAGCCAACCAATCATCATTCAATATAGTGTCTATTTACTGCAGCCCTAGCTCAGTAATCAGACCCAACGACTGGTCAAAACTGAATGGGCAAATAAACCTACCATTGATTCTGGCCGGAGACTTCAACGCACACAACAGGAGTTGTGGGTGCCATTACAACGACCCACGTGGTACGATAATTAGTCATATGGCAGAAGATTACAACTTGATAATCGTAAACGACGGTAACCCTACTATCCTCCGCAAACCAGGTAAACTTCCGTCGGCTGTGGACTTAACCTTATGCTCACCTAACTTGGCCTCTATCTCTAACTGGGAAGTCCAGAGAGACCCAATGGGATCCGACCATTTCCCTATTTTGTTAACAATTGGCTGCCCACACACGAAGGATATTGCAAGCCACCCAACTATCCAATGGTATATAAATAGAACGGACTGGCCCCACTTCAGGAGACTAATGGAGTAAAAAATAAGCCAAACCAGTGAATATTCCACGGGCGCTGAAACTTATAGAAATCTGGAAAATATAATTTCAGAAGCAGCTGAAATAGCAATTCGTCGAAAAAATTTTAACGACACTAGGAAAAACCGTCCGCCATTATGGAGGAACCCATTATGCTCCAAAGCAGTGGCCCAAAGACGTCTCGCACTATCCGCATACAGAAAGAATTCTGATCTGAATCACTACATAGCATTCCTACAGACCAATGCCAGGGCGAAAAAGATTTTAAAACACCAAAAACGCCTAAACTGGATCAGTTACTGCGAAACTATGGAAGAACTCAAACGTTTTCTCTATCTGAGCTACAGTGAGAAGCCTCAAGGATAACAAATTCAACACGGGCGCCCCTGCTATCAACACATCGATTTGGGAAGAGATCATGGACAGAATCGCCCCTGCTACAGTACCGAGGGAGGAACCAAACTTCAGATTAACCCCTCACAAGCCTTCCGACCACTTTCTGTGCTGTTCGACATGAAAGAACTACATCAAGTCCTCAAGCGATCCTCTGACACCTCACCTGGGATAGATGGTATTCACTACTCGATGATATCAAACATGCCCCAATCTGGCCTCAGCTACTTCTAAATAGCTTCAACCGGATTTGAATGAAGGACTAATTCCACTAGAATGGAGAACGCAAGTCATAATTCTCGTGCTAAAACAAAACAAAGACCCCCCTGGCAGCGATTCCCTACAGACCCATATCACCTATGTCCTGCGTACGTAGGAAAAACGCTAGATCGACTAATAAAAAATAGATTAGAGTTGTGGGTGGAATCGAAGAGCTTGATACATAACTCCCAAACCAGATTCAGAATATGGAAAAACACAACAGACAACCTGGATATATTGACACCAGACATCAACCTCACCTTTCTTAATAAACAATACCTCGGAGCGATCTTCCTAGACATACAATCCGCATACGATAAAGTTAACATACCCATCCTCATGCAAAATTTGCAAATGCTAGGAATCCCGAAGAAATTTGTGGCAGGACTTTTCTCCCACCTATTGGAGAGAATAATATACGTCAGTTCGGAGAACAACAAAATAGATCCGCACATAGTCATCGAATGACTGTCTCAGGGAGCTATATTAAGCACGCTTCTATACTTAATATACTCAATGGACATCAATTCTCATATTCCGACTAGAATCATCTCTTTACAATTCGCAGACGACGTGGTGATCTACGCTATCGGCGATGCTCAGGATGAGTCCTCACTCTTTTGAGCGAAACTATGTCAGCCCTTTCCATTTGGCTACATAACGACGGACTAGATCTATAAATTGCAAAGTCATCAGTGGTTTACTCCACCAAAATGAAAATTCTCTACAACTGCAGAAACCTACAGTTAGGGCCATATAGTCTACCTCTGAAAAGACAAGGCCGATTCCTCGGAATGATACTGGACCATCGCCTCAACTGGGCCCAACACATAGATCAACTGATAACAAAAGCCATCTCCCGCCTCAACATAATAAAAATGGTATCTGGCGTCTGGTGGGGCGCTCACCCTCAAAGCCTACTCCTGAAATATTGATCTCTGATCAGACCACTAATCGACTACGGCAGCATGTTTTATCAAAACGCTAGGAAAGATTCCCTGAACAAACTACATAGGCTACAATTACGCTGCCTTAGAGCCTGCTTAGGAGCCGTTCGGTCCACTCCTACAAACGCATTACTAGTTTAATCAGGTGTACCTCCACTCCACATTCGATGAGCATTCCTAACTGAAATTTTTTTAACGGAAAGCCATCACTCAATAACCACCACATTCGCGAACGTCTCGAGAGGTTATAAACAATAACAAATACAGGGAAAAGTAGAGCTCGTCTTCCCCTACTAAACGCCTATAAAATGTGGCTAAAATACAAAGACAAATTATCCTCGTATTACATGCTCCCGATCTTTCAAGAACCTTTCGAGATTTGTCTAGAAAGAATCCACACAATCCTCTGGGAGGAAGACAAATCCGGAAACTTGATCCACAAGGTATCCAGATTCCTATCAAAACTAGACAACAGCACTCTTAAAATATTCACAGACGGATCAAAACCACTGGAAATAATATAGTAGGAGCGGCATATTTCTGTCCCAACATAGGTAAATCGACTCAATTTTCGCTACCCGAAGAGGCATCCATCTATACAGCTGATGCAAAAGCTCTGCTGGAAGCCATCAAATATAGCCAAAGTACCAATTTGGACAAAGTCGTCATCCTGACGGATTTCCTCAGCGTACTAAAGAGCTTACAAAATTCTACGTGGAATAACCATACTCAAACTACTGTATTGGAAATTCTACAACTAAAACGGAACAGGGAACTTGGAATTACGACTACTCTGATGTGGATTCCATCTCACAGCGGCATCGAACATAACGAACGGGTGGACGCCCTGGCAAAACAAGCCATCCATGAGGGAGAGGTAATCAACATGCAACTCCCGATCTCGGATCTAACACATAACATCATAGTAAGACCCAAGGAAAAATGGCAAGAGGAATGGACGATCTCCTCAAAAATCAAAGTCTCATATTTTTCAAGCATTCAACCGAGCATATCTCCAAAACCTTGGTTTTACAACTGGCACAGTAGCAGACGATTAATCACCACGATATCGAGAGCCCGATTTAACCACGGTAACTTCCCCAGCCACCTACACCGAATAAGGTTGAGAGATTCATCATATTGCGACTGCTCAGACAGGCAATAGGAGACATCAATCACATAATATTTTGATGCAATAAACATCAACAACTCCAGGACCAAATGATGAAAGATCTTGCCAAGAACGGCTGCTCCCTGCCGACAAACGTAACCCTCCTACTTTCCAGCAACAACAAAGTAGTACTTATCATCGTCGTCAGATACTTAAAAGATGGAGGGATAGAATTCTAACCAACCTTGGAAGTTAAAATAGGAAATGACTCAGCACAACCCCATTTCCGCGCAAGCACAACAACTAGCATGGCAAAATTAACAATATCCTCACCAATCTACCGATTGAGGCCGACAATAGATATGTTTGATGGATGTAGGAAGCTTTGTAATAATGTTGAATGGCTGTATTGTCTCAAACCAAATTACAACTAAAAAAAAAAAAAAACTAACTACCTCATGAAGTTCATTAACTTGCCAAAATCATCATTCCGAGGATTATTTTCGACTGTTTGGCTAGCTATAACTTCAATTGAAACAATACCTTCCTCGTAGATTCGCCGCCGAAAGACAAATCAGTACTACAAAAATCCAAGTGCAAAAGTCCCTATGTTACAACACCGGGATTTAGGTCACTCCCACACTTGATACTATTATTTTAACTGTCAGTTACATTGATATCAACATCTGTTATTTTAGTTACATGTATTAAATTATTTTTACTGTCAAATCCATTTTTTATCTCACTATCAACTTCATTACACAAATTACTATTGCTGTCTTCGCTTTGAGTATTTGTTTCTACTACCACTTGTTCAAAAAAATTACTACACATATTTATATCGCAGGGTTTACCGTCGATACCTTGAAACAATGAAATTCACTCTTTCAACCAACGCCAATCACACTGATATCAACCTATTATTACGGTTTCTTGTGTTTATTCTTTTATTTTTTGGAACCACTTTAACCGAAATTACACTTTAATCGTTCTAAAACACTTGAATTTGATTTCTCAACGAACTGTTTAAATAAGCAACTCACGCAAATTCCTCTTTCTCGAAGCGGTCGACTCCTGATTCTTGTATCCTGGTGATCCTGGGTCTGCTTACTTCTTCTTCTTCATTTATCGATCCATTTTTATCTGTTTGAGGCTCCACGGTAATCGTCATCTACTTGTACCGTGATGATCCTTTGCATCTGCTTGAATTTTGTTTCTTAACGGCGATCTGACATCGTTGCTAGGATATAAATATTATTTTTTCAGGTTAGTTGCGTTTAGCAATGGTTACGGCTAAATCCTGCCTATGGGTCGACAAATGTAAACATATTAAATTGTTGCTGACGGAAGGACGAGCGTATAATCGTAATGTTACCTTCCCTTTCCAACTCTCTCTTCTCCAAACAAACTTAGTTAATTTTATTTATTTCTACTATTGTTCTGTTGTCAATTGTAGTGACAGGTACTATTGTTGCAAATGATATTATGTAGGTCCACTTAATTTCATTTTTTAGTAACTTCTTGGAATCAAACAAAAGCAAGAAAATTTATACAATGCACATTTTCAAATAAACACATCCTCGATTCAACTGGCGCACTCTCATTTCTCCATTCTTACAAGCAAAGACACGCAGCCTTAGCTTCCATCCGTACCTTACCACGCCATACTAGGACTGTCAATAGTATATCGATATTTATGGGTGATATCTTTAGAACAATTATCGATATTTCGATGCTGAAATATAAATATCGACGTCGATATTTAAAAAAAGCGGTGGGCATTACTCAGACCGGCAAGTAGGTAACGGTCGCTCAGCGAATCAGCAAATTAGCTGGCAATTCAAACATCGAAAAACCGATGGAAGCATTTGGTCACTGGCTGACCAACTGAAGACAGTAAAACGTGACCAGCTGTCACGTGCCAAATGTTCGAGAACATGGATGGAACACTGAGGTCGTTGCCTGGCTGGTAAGGCTAGGTAAGCGATCATGCTGTCGGTATGCGTGACTAGCGGGGATAAATAAGCCGACCAAAGGTCAGGCGCTGCAGTCGGTCGCAAGAGGGATGGTTGCCGCCACTATGTCCGTCTGAGCGTCGAAGCGGGGACCCCGGCCGCCGCGTGCGAGCCCGCGTTACTGCCCACAATACCTAGAGATGCTAGTAAGTGCAGAGCACCTGATTGGCCTATGCGGAGCTATGGAGTTATGTTGGAGGGGAGTCGTCAGAGCTGTAATCACTACAACTAGTAATTTAGAAACAGAAGAGTTGAGTAGACTTGCTCATGAACATGACATAATATGAAGTTGTAGACAACATTTAAACTTATTATGGTAACTGGTTGGTAAGAAAATAACTGGTTATTAGATGCTGGTAACAAGTGTAAGCACCGCTCCACATAATATGTAGTAATTAACTCGGGATTGTATTTGTAGATTACAGGAGATATTAATTATACCAATGGGTTGTAGCTAACTTGTTATCAATTGCTGCCCCGAGATCATTCTCACATGGGATCAAAGTGAACATATCTCTCTATCTTTCTATCTAATGATGCTGTGATTATGGTCTGCGTTTTAAATCACCACGATTAGTGCCGATTTAAAAAATTTCTAAGAATAGTTACACAACCCTTTGTTATTTTCCTTTTAACCATTATTCCTTTAAAATTTTGGTTTAGTTCCGTACTTTCCGTACTTCCTAATACTACCTCTTATTTACAGACTTATTTTTAATAGCTTCTTGATTTATTTATGCTACAGTTATTATACTCACTCTCATTTCTCTCAAATATCAATCACCAATTGTTAAAAAATTTAATTCTGCAACATTCCCACCGTGGAAAACAGCTAATATAGAAACAAGTAGTCGGTATATTTTGCATATTTTCACTTCTGATTCGCTTATGGCATCTCACTCTAGTGTAACTCTACACTAGTCCACAAGGTATTTAAATCAGAAAAACGTAATCTAAGAATTATTTGTGATGCATCGTTTTCAGACAGAAAGTGATTAGATTTTCTGTTCAGTTACATACAAGAAGAAACGTTATTTACGAAAACTTAACGACTTTAAAGCCAAATTGACAGTGTTATTGCTTCAGAAACCCTTTTACTCTGTGAAAGAATTTTCTTCTAGAAATTTTGTAACTGAGGGTGACTCAGGATATACTATACATTTAATATATGGAAGGGGAAGGTAACAAAGTTGTTCAAAACTACAAAAATGGTGTATGGATCTTCTTTATGCTGAAAAATTTACAAATGCCACAGTTACACTATTTCCACATAGCATTCATATGGAGTAACTTATGTGAGGTAATATAGATTTGTCGATTACAATGAAAATCGATTATAATGATTCTGACTAAGTGGTTATCGTTGTTGATGGTGTTATTGACTTGTTGTTTGCTCCTAATTCCCGAGAAAAGGGAATGAAATTTCGTTCTCTTTCTGTTCGTTATACGTGGTTCTAATACTTATCTAACCTAGGGAACTCCACTAAGTGAAGACTTCCCTATAATACAATCTTATTTGCAATTACATATCAATTATGAACGAATTCAGCAAACTATTTTGAACTTACAGATTCTAAAAGACAGGTAACCTTGATTTGTTTGTCTGGGACGAATGTAAATTTATGTCCATAAATGTGTGGATTGGGCGATAGGCTCTTGAAATAATGTTTAAGTTTGACGAAGGGATTATGTTTATTTTGGATACGTTGATAATGCGTTGGCTGTAATTTTTTCCCCCCAGATATGTGTGGATTGGACGGTAGGCTTCTGAATCTTTATAACGTCGCAAGGAAAGCTTCATGACTTCTCTCCTTGCAGACCGAATCCTTGTTTTGCCTTTCTTACTAGACTTTCGGGTTTACACCGAGATGTTGCCTTGCAAAGACATAGTTCACGAATTTTCCAACACTGTCTGGAATATTTTTTTACATCACCCGATTCGAATATAGTTGGTGCTACCCGTATTTCTGACATGTGTTACAGAGTTTTGACTCCTTACCTTAAGTGAGTACGTGACAATTAAGTTTTTCCCGGCGTATGGTAGACAGGAATTCTTCACGGGTCTTCTGCCGGATAAGTTCTTTTAAACACGACGTTTCGGCAGTCACCTCCGCTGCCTTCATCTGGTGAGCTGTCATCGCGAAGTAGCTGCCGCGACGGTTCGGACCCGGTGCCGAACAGTTTGTTTGGAGAAGAGAGACTGTTCGTGCTAATTTACTATAACACCCGCTTCAAGAAAAATGCTTTTTGGTTTAGCATTGTCCATTTCTAACGCAATATCAAATCTGTCGAAACACATTACAGTCGAGCATAAAAGAAGAGGCAATATTTACCCTATAGTACGAGCTTATTCATGTTAATGAGAAAAAATGTAATCTGTTTAGGCAGATATGCTCTTGAAAACCATATAAAAAGAAGTTTCTGGTAAAAGTTTTGGCTCAATGACTGCTGAATTAAAAATATATTTGGGTCAGCCGAATTTTTCAATTTCATCAAGTGCCCTAAAATTATGCTTAGGTAGCATAAATTTTATGCCTATACTGTCAGAAATGTTTTAAACATACTTGATACCTTCTGCTCCAACTGTACCATTTGAACGAGTTGCCTGCTGCCTAATAATCGCAGTAGTCTACCAACAGAAAAAAAAACTATTTCTGATAAATATTGGTACACTTTATCTTTTTTATCAATAAATGCTGAAAGCATAGAAACCAAACCTTTTCAATCATTTGTCATTAAATTTGTCCAATAAATTTACTTAATTCAAATAAACTGATAGGTATCTAGTTTATTAAACGAAATAACGAGTCCAAGAAGATTCACATTTAACTTCGTTTATTTTCTTTTAAGACATGGGACTCCAAAGATACTAGGTGCAAACAAATGTTTCAGCGATTATACCTTTCAACTAACTTTCCAAAAAACTAAACTCTTCTCTGCCGATCGTTTACATAAGTTTTCACAGAAAATTCCAAAATAATTCAAAGACTTCCGACCGACGTTTCTGGAATTCTAACAACACTTAAACAATTAAAATCATATTTAAAAATCAGAATTAATACAAAATCATTCACAACCACAATGAAATGAACAGAAACAAAAATTTAAGGATATCTGCAGACAAAATTATCCACATAATCATTCCAAACTGAGTGCCGTTATGAAACTGTGTGGCCTATTTATGGTCTGAACCAAAAAGCAACAAATAATTAATACATTATTTTAAATGGAGCACATACTTTTAATGCAGTTCATTTCTGCGCTTGTGCGTAACTGACTACAGCCGTTATTAAACAACACGCACAACATCGAGCTGGTAGTAACTAACATCTCTGGTCTGGAACGTAACGTCATCGTTACGATGACGGAGTAACCAGGATCAGCCTGTTATTAAAGATGATGATGTGATTTCGATTTACTCACCCAACAGAAATAAAAAATAAATCGCGAAGAATTCTGCCGATGTAGACTTTAGCATACAGAGAATAATAGCCTCAGGTCCATATACGTGTGATCCGCAGAGAGCTGTTCCGCTGCGGGGACTTGACTTTGCAGCTCGTAAAATGGATGTCTTTTTCTTCGAAAATTAACTGAGCGCCAATTAAGTGTGTTGGGCCGTTCTTCAAAGCGCGGCGCTGGAGAGGGCCCAAGCGCCCTGATTCGCACTTGGCGGCGGTCCAGACCAATTACAGTGCCCAACATGGCCGCTCCCTCCCAGAGGCTCCACTTGTCACTCTAGATTATTACTTCTTATCAGAAATGTTATCACTCTCAAGCAGAACGTGTAACCGTGTGCTTGTAATTATGATTTTTGACGAGCTGAGAATCTAATGACCATACTACGGAAGAGAAAAAACGTCTGAATTAGGTCCCGTGGAAGAACGAATTAAATAGCCAGATGGGAGCCAGTTAACCAGTAAGAAGATGAACAAAAACGATGAACAACTAAAACAACAAAAGCAGAAGACCTTTATCTTATATCTTTAAATATATATATATTTAGGATCTCGGAAAAGGCTCCAAAGATTTGGATGAAATTTTATGTTTAGATAACTTTTTTTTAATTTTATCTAAGTAGTTGTCTTCGATGCAAAAACACGTATTTACAATAATAATAATAATAATAATAATAAATAGCCGAACAATATTGTGTTTGGTGTGTCTGAAACGTCTCTAACGCTATCTCGTAGACGTTTTAGGTACCAGAAAACCTACTGATAGGTGGTTTATTTCAACAAGTAACTCATATCATTAAACGAATAAATCATGTAAACTACCTGGCCCATGCCAATATTTCGTACAGCATCATGATCAGATACCGAATGGTAAGGTAATAATGTGGAAATAATTAAATCCAAGTATTTATTAACTAAAGGTAATTTATTTCAAAGAGCAGTAATAAACATCACTTTCACTGTAAACAGTCGTTATCATTAAATACTACATGTTTATATTGTAAAACATTTAAAAAGTACATGTTTAATTGTAAAACATTTAAAAATTAAGTATTTAAAAAATATTGGCTTTACCAGAAGTCATTGTCTCAATCTTATTTACTTAAAAAACTTGTTTGAAAACACTGTTAGCAGTTATAATGTGATCTTCGTTGAGATTTTGATCGTATGTATTAATAAATCTAGAAATTCGTGAAAAAGCGTGTATCCATACGAAAAGACAGGTTCTGATAAATATAATTCTGCCTTTCGAAGCGTCTGACTTTGTGCTTTAGTAATATTCATAGCGAATGTTACATCTAATTAGAAATTTTTTTCTTACCATTTGGAAAGGCACGGTCGGTGGTTTGAGGTTAACGCGAGATAAGAGCATACTTTTATCGGAGTGAATTAATTTAGCAAATATGATGTACTGCTCTAAGGGAATTTCCAATAATCTTGCACCATTAATTAATCCCTGATTTGCATTAATATAACTACTTAACATAATAATAGCATTTGTGTTTAAGGACACCTGTACCAGACAGCAAGCCTTTTGCATGACAGATTGTAAGAAAATTACATTTAGCATTTCTTTCAATCTAATTAAGGACATTAATCATTTTTGTAGCTTGCCTTCTTTGATAATATATTGGTATCTCTCATGTAATTTTTTTTTTTTTTTTTTTTTTTTTTTTTTTTTGAAATTTGTATGTTAAAAAATTATTTAAACTAGGACCTGCAAAGAAAAAAAAATCAGTTCTGTCTATATTTAGGTACACTTTACCAAGTAACTTATATCAGGATCTTCAACAAATTTATTATTCTTATTCCTCAATATATTTGGAATGTTTAAATTTGTTAACCAATGAATTCCAATTAATGCATTTAAAAAAAATGAATTATAATTTTGAAGAATTTTATTAGCTTTTGAATATGGTTAATTTCTTTATAATTTTCAAACTGTTTAACTATAGAGTCTGTTTTCTTAATTGCCAAGTAGGTAGCAATGATTTACATATTTGTTTAAGAAATCAGCTTTCTCCTTTTAGTAGTTTACGAGTAAAGTGTACCTAAATGTCAGAAAATTACACTTGTAGAAAAAATGAATTAACTACTTTCATGCACTTTAAGCCGTATCTAACACATTCCAGGCTGGTATTCTGCATTTTTGTACTGCTTCTTCTTCTTTCTTATTTTTTTCAATGCTCCTTTTCACTTTGGTTTCTTTAAACACTTCCTCACAGTGTTTTTCTGCTTCCAGTCTCTTATTCCATTGTTAAAGCATATTACTGCATCAAGTACACCAAATTTAAGAGTATCAAAACACACAAATACATTTTTTGGCAATTTTTCCCAAATGCAATGATTAAAATTCTCATTTGGGTTTTGCGTTGGATCATTCTTCAATAGTGTTTGGTCGGTGAGATCCCTGTAAATTGGTTTTATAGCTTAAAGAACTAAACACAATAATTTGTTCGATGGACATCTGTTTACATAGTCTACCAACTTCGAAACTGAAAAGGAGTGTGCAGAAACTCATCAAAACACCGTGCAAACAGGACAGCTGAAGAGGGCGTGGAGGAGCGCACGCCATACTTAAATCCCTTCGTGGAGGCATTTAAATAGCCGGTATATATATAAAAAAATATATCAGTGCCTTCTACGGACTTGATAGGGTCAAATAAGAGCATTTTTTTTCTTATTTTGACGCTAAAACTCTTACAGGTGCCCTTAAAAACGAATTATGAGGTGGTAAACCAGACGATTTCTGACACTGCTATAGCGATTTGTATGAAATAGATAACAATTTTCTTTTCAAGTTTGTAATACAATTTTGTAAAAAAAAAAGGAGTTATTTTTGGATTTGGTATCTCGGAAACGGCCTTAGCCTTACTTATCTCGTAGGATTCAGATATTAGTAAGTCTACTGATATTAGTTAAGCTTCTCTTTGCATGGAAATGTGCACTCAAAAACGCCTAGGAAGCCTTCTAAAAAAACCTTTAACTTTAATCAAACTTTACTCAAAATCTTGCATATTGAAAAGAAATCGAAAGATGCTGAGGGACGGTCGGTCGCCCAGGTACTAGCTTACATAAATCAGACTACACTGAGGTGGTAACCAACGTGAGAAGCATTTAAGCATCGCGAAGTCAGCGGAGAGCACAGGATTTCCGGTGACTGTGGTCTCGAGCGATCACTGTTCGATTGAAGACTCGAGCAAAACACCGAATCGGCGGGGGGCCCCAGGTAGAAACAATCGAGAAGCAACTTCAATTAGTCCTTACTTTACTTTGAGATACATTGTGCTAGCATTTTAGTTTTGCGCAGTTTGTTGCAAGCTATAGGTACATCGGTAGGTATCAATTACAACTCTCCTCACTTTATCAATTACAACTCTCCTCACTTTATTGTATAAATGGCGACAGCTAAGCACTGCAGAGAAAAACTGCAGGGAAATGTGGGATAGAGAACGGTCGGAAACATCACAACTTTGAGGTCACCACTATGCTGCCCCCACCCCCAGATACCACCATCCCAGTGGCATCAAAAGGCGCTCCATCAACGGGACTAATAACTACAATACCTAGATTAAAGTTCAACAACGGCTTCTTTCACTCGCATCTGTACACAATTAAAGCAATTGAATCTTCACTGTGTGATTGTGAAGAAGATGTAGAATGCGACATTAATCACATGTTCTTCCGCAGCAAGAAATACTGGAACAACATCACAAACTTCATGAAAATACTTTCACAACAGGGCATCCAGTCACCAATCAATATGAAACATTTATTGGCCACTGAAAATGTTCTTATCTATGGCTAAATCCTATCATTTGTCAGAAATACAAACCAAAAAGTTTAGAATAATACAGTTTCACTTGGCATGGCTGTATCCTGTTGTGTCCTGCTTCGCTCTCGTCGGAGGTCCATTATTAATCGACCTCCGACGAGAGCGAAGCAGGACACAACACGCCGTCGAAACGGCTAATGACACCAGTCGGGAGCAGCGGGTATCCGCGGACTACCCGTCGACCAATCAGGGGGGGGGGGCTCCCACTGGCCGGGACCGCTGGCACTCCCTGGTGGGGCGGCTGCGCTCTGATTGGTCGGACGCCCTACGCGGGCAGGTAGATAAGGAGGTGCGTCGGCACTAGACCCATAATCTTCTCAAACCGCATTAAAATACCAGACATAAAACTGCACTTCAATGATCTGGAATTAAACTGGGTGGACCAAGTCAAGTACTTGGGACTGCGGCTAGACAAAAGGCTCACGTGGAGTAAACATATAGACGACGCGAGAAATAAATCCAGAGCAAAGCTAGCCGGCATCTACCCCCTGCTGAGAGGCGACGGCCTATCCACGGCGAAAAAAACTCCTCCTTTACCGTGCGATAATCCAACCCACCTTCCTCTATGGGTCGGAAATATGGAGCATGGCGGCCGACTGTCACGTTAAAAGAATGCAAGCACTGGAGAACAGAGCGCTGCGCATCATACTGGACGCGCCCAGGTATCTGAACAATTGGGAAGTTAGAAGGGCGCTCTGCTTCCCAACTCTAGCTGAAACAATCAAGAAAAAATCAGAAATCTTCTTCCAAAAATGTTCAATCTCCAAGCATACTCTAATTGCTGTAATAGGTGATGAAACAGAGGACATGCGAGACGCAAAACGCCCAAAACTAACGCTGACGCGGCACTTCAATATATATCCCCCTCAACCTCCAAATCCCCAAGACCACCAATAGGTTTAATTAGGCCCCTCAACTTTATGTATAGGCCCCAAGATGTACATATTAATAAACAGAATCTCCTCCCTTAGATGTAAATTAGGCCATTGTAATTGTCACAACATAAATAAAAGTAAAAAATTAACAAAAACAAATTTAAAAATAAAAATATATATAAATATATATAAAAAAACCCTCCACTTAGGATCATTAAAATTTGAAATTGTAAATTCCCGTGTAAATACACAGATGTATATAAACCCCTCCACTAGATCACTAAGTTCCCTTGTAAATATGCTCATTCCTCCATTAGTTAGTATTCCTATATAAATCAACCAGATCAATTAATGTTAGGTTCCTGGCTATGAAAGGCTGATGGGTTTTGCCCAACCAGATTGACCAACCCACAAGATAGGACATAACAAGAAACCAGTTCAAAAGAAGACCACCGACACCAGTAGTAGGACAAGGCAACAATCAACATAGCTATGCTATGACCGATGACGCTGTGCTGTGCTGTGCTGTAGCCAGCTCCTCCGATTAACTGAAGACGTATCTAGGGGATTTAACATGAGCAACTCGACGGCCGCTGTGTTCTTACACATTGAAAAGGCGTTCGACAAGGTGTGGCACGCCAACCTTATCACCAAGCTACGAACACAGAAGACTATCCGTCACTGTTACGTTCAGTTAATCGGAAGCTACCTCACCAATCGACAATTCTTCGTAGCCATACAAGGACAAAGATCTGGTATACATCCAATCCCGGTGGGAATTCCACAAGGATCACCACTCGAACCAGTCCTTTTCAGTGGGTAGGTCAACGACGCAACAGTAGCACCTCGGGTCAAAATGGCGCAATTTGCAGACGACACCACGGTATATGCCACTGGATGCAAACATGATGTTACCATCAACAGGCTACAGCGGAGCCTCCATCTACTCGACAAGTGGTGTCGAATAAACAAAATTAAAGTAAACCCCACTAAATGTGTAGCGGTTTACTTCACGAAAAAACGGCCAGCTCTAACCAAAAATGAAAATTATGGGCCAAGAACTTGAGTGGCAAAGACAAACCAAATATCTGGGCGTCACTATAGACTCAAAACTCCTCTTCAAGGAACACATCATGGAAAGGAGTAGACAGGGCCTGGCTATCATACAAAAACTCTTTCCAATATTCAATAGTATGGAACTAACGACTGCAACAAAATAACGCATCTACAAAACTGTCATTCGCCCCTTCATCCTGTATGGATGCCAGGTGTGGGGGACAGCAGCAAACTACAACCTGATCCACCTACAGAGACTCCAGAACAGGTGCCTAAGGACCATCCTTCACGCACCGAGACTCGCATCAACCGCACACATCCACAATGAGACCGACACAGAGACCATCCGTACAGAAATCTTTCGCCAAACTGAAAAGTTTCACGAAAGAATAGATAAGTTCAGAGAAGCCAATGAGAGGCTCCATACCCTTGGCACCACGATGCCAAGGCACTGGCACTCCCACAGAGTACCATTAAGTATTATATATCAGCCGGAATAGCACTGATATGATTAAAAGAAAACTATAGGGGTTTTTCACATAAGGTCGTCCTAGACGACCATAGCCATGTTTTCCCCTCAAAGCGCAAATAAAAAAAGTCCCCAAAATAACCTTATCCAAAACAAAGAGACACATAGCAGTAGAGCTACCTAGGTAGCGGGACATGCACAAACACGACGTTGAGGCAGAGACACGCACAAAAAAAGAGCTAAGTCAGTCGACGCGGTGACAGCCAGCTTACGACAGCCAGCAGACACCGGTACCTGATGAAGACAGCCGAGCTTGCTGTCGAAACGTCGTGTTACTTTGACACCATCCGGCTCAACACCCGTGAAGATTATATTTCATCACTACGCCGGGAAAGTCTCCACTCACACATATATTTATTTAGTTTGTCAACATGAAGAATTAATGACTACCCTGAACAATTCTTCGTGAAGATTGCAAGTCCGAAGCGAGTGCAAGCGTTCTTAACATTCCACATTTATCACAACACTGTACTTTGTTATGTTGTCGTGATCGTAATATGCTTGTAACAGCAGTTAAATGTCTATAGTATTCACACAGCAGTCACCAGTAGCCACTGGCTTATCCAACAGTACGACACGCCGACCAGAGCTAATTAAACCGACGCGGAAGAGCGTAATTTATATCCACGATGACTGCTACTTTCAACAGCACCATTATCACACAGTCAAACTGTCTAAACACTTTGTCTTCGAGTGACTGGCTTCAACAGGCGTTACGAGAAACGACAGCCAGCCCTCACCCGTCGCGGTAGCACAATAGAAACTTCTTTTAGCACAAAATTACTTCACTGTTCATTGTTCCCATGCGCACCCGAGCTAGAATAACTCGCCACCTTCCACCATAGATTAGCGATACTCCTATCGATCGCTGAAATCGATAGTTAAACTCATACCCGTTACTCGACTTTGAATCATATGCTACACATAAATTAAAAGGTCCGAGAAGCTATCGTAATGTGGCAATTTCTGACTAAAAAATCAAAATTCTACACTAGTTCGCCCTTTAATCCCATCAATTTTTGTAAAAAACCCACATTTTTAACCGATTCAGTGGAACTTCGCATGCGTATACTTTAAAACAAAAAGAAAAATACAGTCCACATAACTTTCACAAAAACGCAAACCCAATCCCCCTTTCTACCCCTTTAATTTCTATTAATGTTTTTTATATGAAGCTATCGTTTCTATCTGATTTTTATGGACGGATGAACATGTATACTTGAAAACAAAAAGAAAAATACTGTCTGCATTTAGTTTTGAGAAGCCAAACCTCTCTTCTCCTTTCCACTCCTTAATGTACAGAAATCTACAGTTTCTATCCGATTGTGAAGGAAATTTGCACATGTATACTTTAAAACATACAGAACAAGAAGACCAACCAATCTCCCTTCTACCCCCAACCCTCCTAATTTCCAATGTTCTTTATAGTGACCCACAGCTTTTATCTGATTTAGATGGAACACTGCACAAGTATACTTAAAAACAAAGAGAAACATTCTGTCTACATTCTGTTCACAAAACCCAACCGCTCACTCCCTTATACCATTTAATGTTTGCAAATCTTCTTTAAACAAAGCTATAGTTTTTATTTGGTTTCGATGGAACTTTGCACATGTATACTTTAAAACAAATAGAAAAATACTGCCCACACTAGATTTACAAACACCAAACTATTATTCGTCTCCACACCCCTTAATTGTTTTTTTTTTTTATACATACCTACAGTTTTTGTCTGATATCAATAGAAGTTTACACACTGTCGGGGAACAGTTTGAATAGTACCGGGTTGATCACAGTTCCTTCCGACTCACAAATTAGTCCCCTTTATAATTAGTTTTGACCACCTAAGATAAGGTTCACCAGACTTCGTTAATTAATTAATTATCGACCGCTACCACCGGCTTGCTAGGGTACAAATCAAGAACAAATATAACTATAAGTTTCTTCAAAGAATCACTTCGAGTATGTAGGCCAAAGATTTATTCAGAGTTTTTTGCTGCATAAATGCACCCGGCCACCAATGAAAAAATAATAATAAACACACACACAAGTAACTTACTAGTAGTGACAAATAATCCGAAGATGCAGGTTCTTCAGAGTGTAAAAACAACTCTTTCAATCACTTTTACAAAAACCAGAGGCACTATACAGACGCGTTCGCTGCACGACTCCACACTCTCTGACCTACTAATCGATTGTCAGTCTCGCAAGTCATCGATGCACATAGCATTCGATACTTGGCATTGAATAAATTTAATCATTAAAAAAGTTAATTACTGAAGGGGGCAAGCCTAATGTAATGTGACAACACATATACTTTAAATCAATCAGAAGAGGCATTCTACATTTGATATAAAAAAGCCCGATCCTTCTTCCCCTTTACCCCCACCCCTTTTAATTTCCAATGTTCTTTACAAAAATCCATAGTTTTAAATTACGTGAAAATCAGATCAGCTATTTTTAAGTCATGGCCGAATATTTATAAAATAAATGTGTCCCAATGTCTCAACGTGTACTTCAGATTTCAACTTGGACCCCAAACTTTCACGTTGTGAAAACCAATTAAGTATCTACATTTACTGTGTGGTGCCGGAACAAACAGATATATTCCAGAGACAGATTTCTGTATGTGGTATGTATTAATTACCAGATGCTACGTGTTTCGATTATCGATCAGCAGCTTTAACAGATGTTATGATTAGATTGAAACACAGCCTGGACCAAACTGTAAACTGACATTCCTTAACGCAACATCAAATTCACCCCGTTATAGAAGTTGTTGGAGTTAACAAAGATAGATTTTTTTTTCTAGAGCAATTGTTTCAGTCACTGAGCTACCAGAAAGTTTGTAAAATGAGAACTGCTGCCGCATATTTAAAATACACAACAATCTATGATACCACTAAAAATTTAAAAATAAAATAATTGTTTAATAAAACATAAAATCTGTCTTCAGAAAAAGCACACTCCATATTTTAAAATAACTTTATACCTTGCTTAGAAGAAAGTTAATCTAAATAGACAATATTTTACATTACTGTTATTGAAATTTTAACATTAATTAGTTATTTTTGGAGTCGGTGCCAGCCAAAGGAAGAAAAGATAACGAAAATAATGAATAACAATAATGCATAAAATCATGTCACTACTTACCTACAATTAATGCTAGAAACATGTTTCAACAAAACTGAAACATATAGATGATACGCCAATATTATACTAACTGTAAAGTGTTTACTGCATTATGCAGCCTACCAACTGACAGTGAAGCTCCAGAGATATGCCTGGATGACCAACAAGGGCGAGCCACATTTTTAAATACTGTTTATTTGTTTTCCTAAGTATCTCCTACAATAACACTATCTGCCTCTCGACATGCTCTAAAATATTTGGAATTTTTATTCGCATTCCCCGTTTTGCCTCGGACAGCAAATGAAGTTCAGTAATTCGATCTTTGCGATGAGACAGCTGGCACCGACTCCAAAAATAACAAATTAATTTTAAAATTTCAATAACAGTAATGTAAAATATTGTCCATTTAGATTTACTTTCTTCTAAGCAAGGTATAAAGTTATTTTAAAATTTTCAGTATGCTTTTTTTGAAGGCGGTTTTTATGTTTTTTATGTATACATCTAAAAGAAAGAAAATAACAGCGATCGCCTCTTGCGTATTGATTCTGTTTTCCATGTTGCGACACATTTCATCATTACTTCTTAATTTCCAGTGCTCTGCAGATTACCGATAATTCTTCTTTATAGTACTTCTATCTTCATTATTCTTATCTACTTTTATCGTCTCTGCAATTGGTCACTTAATTCTGTTGCTGCCGCAGTCCTTCAAGTTTTTCTATAGTACTGTCTCAAGTTGCGACAAATAATTAAAAATTTTAAAAATAAATATTTTTGAGTATATATAAGAATATTAAAAATTCTCATACATAGAAGAATAAATATATATCCAACTCAATTTTATCTATAATTCACTGAGTTGCACGTGACTGTATTGAAAAGACAACATGTAGACTGAAAAACGATTTTAATAATACCGTTTTTTAGGACTAATAAACTTTGCTAGGCACGAAATTCACTTAAGGAATAATTTAAAACTAATATAAATGAAATAGACACCTGAAGATGTATCCACTGGGTCCGAAATGCATTGTGTTATGCAATAAAATTTGCATTCAAGTGACTGAAGGTTGTTTTTCATTCTACCATTTCTCAAATGTATATTCTGTGTTGCTTATAAACGTAAGATGTTCTGATCTGTCGAGGATCTTTTGAATTCCGTTTGTGCCGACCCGCCTTCACTCCGTTGGCCTTTGCGTGTGTTTTCGAGCAGGGAGCCCCCTGGGACTGGGTGGTTTACTGTGGGGGTTCGCGTCAAGGTTTATGTTGCGTTCACTGCAACTCGCCCCGGGGCCACGGTCATCACTTAACCCTTGTAAATTTTTTGATTGTAATTATTGTATCCTTGAGGCTACTGAAATTGGAGCACTTTCTGACTCTTTTATTACAGAGAATATACTGCATGTAACAACGCTGGAAAACATAATAATTCAGTTTGTTCAGAGAAATATTCCTCCTTTCACTGAATGTTCCACATATGAATCGCTAACTGCAGTAAGGCAACATGTCCACATTTCTAAATTTTACAGGAGAGACAAAAAACTGAATACAACCAGACATATGAAAAATTTTTGTTTGTTAATATTTTATTATCAAGAGACTAGGCAACCTTTGATTAAATGTGCTTTAAAAAGTTCCAAAAAACACATAACAAAGCTGTGGGAATTTTTTTTATGCTGTGGACATGTTCACTTTCTGCAGTAAACAGGATTTATAAAGAAACTTTAGGGGGAAAAAATCAATAAAAAATCATTTTATTACTACAGAGATACAGTAAGTATGTCATTTGAAAGTTAAAGTTCTCATTCATTGTAGATTTTGTCCAAAGATGCAATTTTTATGGGTCATGAAATGATGGGAATCCAAAACTCCATCACCTCTTCAGGTAATTAAACCAAAGTTTTCCTTATGTCATCCATTCGTTTATTATTTATAGGCACAACAGTAGTATAGGCTTTCTTGGTACGTAATGCCAATGGCTTAACTGTGTTTCGAAGCTTAAAAGAGTCCGTTAAAAGTCAGGAATGTTCATGTTATATTGAGCACTGTGTAGATTGTTTGCCGAAAAGCTCATCTCACAGTAGTTGGATATCCTGAAAGATCTCTTTTGATTTTTGGGGATATTTTTGCTTTATGAATCGTAACTTAGGTAGGTTTTTTTGAAAAACTTAGGCCACCATGAGCTTATTAGGATTGTTTGAGGAATTCTGTAAGTGTAACAACTTCATCCAGTGTGTAATACCTTTCTTGTTTCCTCAGTATCTTCTAATAATACTAAAATCCATATCATTATAATATAATATTTAATTAAATTGAAATGGAGCGCACTCTCCGGTGGTAATTTCCCTACACACCCATCTTCCTCCTTTCCTGTGCCCGCCTACATTTGCCCTCAACAAATTTTAACTTAAATTCTTTCAACGTTTTTGGTAAATTATTCATCATTTCCCTCGTTAAATTATTCCAATCCCAAACACCTTACCTTAAAAAGAGAATCTTCCTACATCCTTCTGCCTGAAATCGAGTGTCAGTCTGTGGTCATTGTCATCATTTCCCTTCCATGCATTACTTTTCATTCTTACACCAATATCTTTCCACGCCTCATCACCAATATACGCCTTGTACACTCCCATGACCCTCTTCTCCCATTCTCCTGTCTTGCAATGAATCTCATTTCAGCCATTCCTTAGGCATAAAAGAGTGCCCTCCAATGGGGAAAATAACTTAAATGATATTAAACCTCTTTACGTTGTAGCATCATCCTCACCATAGTATTGTTTTTATTTTGGCCCGAACAGTTATCTCCAAAAATATGTGACGTTCTTACATCTCTGTCAACGTTATTTTCTGTGTACTTATTTAGCATAGTACAGACTTCATTTGCCCTCTGGCCACCCTGCCCTTCATGCCACAGTGCGCCACAACTAAGACCGTTTACAACAGACAGGAAACTTGTCCAGGACTAGTTTCGTTTCTGCAGTAAACGGAAAATTAAAGGCTTTGTTATGCCTATTGTATTGGGCTGATAAGAGTCCTTTCTGCAGTAAACGATGAATCCTGTATATGGAAACAGTTTTAATAGAAAAAGATATTTTCGAAAAAAGTGGACTTGTTGCCTTTCTGCAGTTAGCGATTCATATGTAGACATCAGGCGAAATTCGGGAATGCTAAAAAGGTCCAAGGTTCGAATTATACTTTTCATTATGGATTCCCATTATTCAACACCACTGTGTAAGGTTTGCCAACATCAGAGGCGAAAAGCATGACTTATAGCGGGGCTGCACTGCACCCATGTCACGTGATCATATTACGTAATACCACGTGCTAGACAAAAGGCGCGCGACACGGCTTAGCGCGGTTGTCTTTTGAGTCACGTGCACACTCTTGCACGCGCATCGCTTACTATTTGTCAAAATAAAGTAGCACTAATTCAGGCTGGCTTCCATAAAGTGAATCTGTGGTCAAACATGAGACGGTATTTTAAAAAAGTCCAGATACTCAAATGTTATCCGATTCACAAACTTTTAAAATTAACCTCAAGGGAATATATTGTAATTTGGCTTCAGCAATTAAGATTCTTTTATCGTGAATGTCTTGCATAGTACTGTAAGTGAACCCACGGTATTGGCATCGTGATGCCGATTATTTAGTAATTAAATGAAATGGCTTTCTGGATAGCAATTATTGTATGAGAGATAAGTCTTTCCCGGCGTATCTCGTCAACAGAAAATGTAATCCGGCAGCAAACCCGCGAAGAATTTATAGCAATTATTGGTCCACAAAATCGAAAGGAATAATTTCCTGTAACAGTAGTTTTTGCGGACACAAATAGAAGAGCTCTGATTTGAGTGCAGTCCATAAAGCTGATTGGACGTGACACGCCTTCGTCGACCACGCGAGGTGCTGTTTCTTTTCAAACTAAAACAACTGTAAAACCTAACAATGAAACCAGGTAGTACCGTGCTAAGTCACGTCTGGTTGCCGTCGCATTACACCCCGCGCCACAGTATCAACTCTCGTGAAATCTTATAGTTTCCCTGATAATTTCCCTCAGACATATGCAGCGAATTAGTAGCCATTCACTAAGCACGTACGTCGGATACAGTTTCAATTGTGAGTGAAGGCAGACCTTGTTACGCTGTGGTTGAACAGTGTGTTGCGGGTCCCCTGGCAGTGCCGAGAGCGGCCGAGCACGTCTAAGCGGAGCCGAATGCAACCGAGCGGAGCCGAGTGAAGCCGAGCGAGCCACGGTGTCACCTGGCACCAACAACATTCCGCTACAGCACTCTGTTCCAATCTATTCCAGATATCTCGCAAATCAACTTCAAATTTTTCGGAAGCAGATGCGAGCTGATGCTGATCGAGCACGACTCCAATTATTGCGTCAGGAATTCTGCTCCCGGTTTTTAGTATACCTTGAGATCTCCTCTCTCACTAAAACATAAGTTACAACCGGGATCGGCTTATGCGGGTCCAATGTGCCCTGGACATGCCGACTGACGGTGACCCCTGATCACCGGCTGTAGGGGCCCCACGCCAAGAGGCCTGAGCGAGAGCCCCAGACGATGGGTTGCCTGACTGCTAAGATCTCTTACGCCTCGCCCGAGATTCCTAGCGCCGGCTCTGGTTACAACAGAGAATATCCTTTTCATAATTACAACCCGCAATTAATACTGATTTAATTTCTTATTGACTTATTTCACTACGCTTTTCAATTCACATCTCATTTTGTGTCTTCCTCCTACGGCGACTGCAATTAGTGTCTCTTACACTTATTGACTTTGCGGTTCCCACTTATTGCAGAGAAAAATCAATCCTATTCAACGGTTGGTTCAGCTACGTCATCGTGACGTAACACGCCTGGCCTATCAACGGCGACAGATCTGTTCACTCTCAGTCCATGGTCTGATCAACAACTTTTCCCGTTTAGATTAAAATTTGAATCCAACCATAAACAAAGGTATGCATCTCGTTCACATCCACATGTTAATTACAAAGAGTGAAATGAGGGGAAATCTAGATGTGTATGACTTTACTTCATTACAAAATCAAGATTATGAGCGAATTCTGTTCGGTTAAGCAAAATTTCCAGAATACGTCATTTCATATTCGATGTAGGTGTTTCTGTTTGCATAGGTGTCACTGTTGTAGTGATTGAATAATATGGCCAGTGCATTCTACCCTTATAATTCTCAAACGATACACCGATCAGTATATACAATACTGGTTTGTATTCTGACAGTCATTATTATTATTATTATTAAGTCTGTTCTTCTAAAGCAGTCAAATTCTGGCAACAAAACTCTTGTTGCCAGCGATTCTCCTCCTGGTGCTCAACTGCGCCAAAGATATTTCGCGTGATACTTCCTGTATCAGTTACGTTTGACGTGTTAATTAAATTGATTCCGATCAGTCAGCTTACACGCTCTCGCTGTACAAGTTACTTGCCGATAATCGCCGCGAAAAGCTTCTATTACGAAAATTAATGTTTCTGAATAAACATCCATATCTGTATTTCAATACAGCCTTAACAATAGTACACAAAGCCGAAGAGAAATTTGACTAAATGTTTTTCTAAGAAACAATTTAATTTAATTTTGAATAATTAAAAAAAAAACACCGGGCAATAAGTAGGCTATAACTTAATTTTTAATGAGCTTGATATACTAGAAAAGTCAGTGACAAAAAATTAACTTTAATGAAGAAATCATGGAGTGCAATATATCAGTTGTCCCATATTTTTGATTGCTAGCTTGTCGTAAAGCTCGAATCATGTGAACAGTTAGTAGAGAACAGCCCACGGTTTTATGTATATTAAAGTTAGTTTTTGGTCGATAACTTCATTTTTATCTTAAGCTTATTTAAAAAATTAAGTTTTACTGAACTGTGGTGTTAAGGTTCTTTTGGTGGTTTAATTTACTGCATTAATTAAAAGTCCACCAAAAAACAAGGTTATGTGAAGATGTTCGTTTATTTTGAACAAATCAAAACAAGTCTGCGACATTCACAAGCATAGTTGTTACAATCCACAGATGTAATACTGACTTATCGAAAACTGAATGCAAACTTGCATGAATGTCTCTGTAACACTGAATGAATACTTAATGCAAACTAAACTCTCTGTCCAGGCGATCTGTTTATATAGAGTCTATCGAAATTACGAGAATTCTTCAAAGGCATCCGCCCGATATTTCTCGATCATTAACAATCACTCAAACAATCAAACATATTAAAAACAATCGGAATTGATACAAAATTAATTAATAACATTACAAAGTGATCAGAAATGGTAATTATAGATACTTAAATACAAAATTATTTACAGAAATCCTTTCAAATGGTGGAAAATTATCCTGTAGACATCGTAAATTACAGTAATACATCGAATTACAAACTTTTAATAAATTCTCTTGCACCATTCGGTTCTTAAACATATTAAATGGTCTTTAAATAATTTTCTTACCTAAAACAAAGTCTATATACACTTATTTACAAGAAATTACAAAATAAACATATCAAATCACTTTCAAGCAAACTTTGGCTCACTACAAATATTTCACACAGTCCAATACTATTCAAAATACAGGTATTAGGGCTGTTACAACCCCTCCCCAGGATTCACTTAATTTTACACAGATAAAATTGATTGAATCCGTCACGAATCTAAGCAGGTTGAATGTACACATAATGCAGACACGAACAGATTACAATCAATCAACCATAATGACTTTTACAATGAACAAATACAATTCTTCATACAACATCTGCACATAGTCCATGACACTGATTTTGTTTACAATAATTGTCTTTTCTCAGGTCCAATCATTTTAACATTTACTGTTTTTACACAACAAACGTTCAATACCATCACCTTAAGTTACAATTATTTTCACTCCAAATTACACACTTGATGTCTGCTTGTTAATTACACCAGTCTGTTTACATTTTACAGCTGATAATTTGTCACCAAAATGTAGAAAGTCACAACATCATGAAAATACCAAAAGTCTCTACACAAAACTGTCACAAATTTTACATTGAAATGCTTACATCTGTATCTGAGCTTAAGTACTCACACAAACTATTTACATGCATCAATTCAATCAAACTTTTTTTTTTACAAATTAGACATTTACACATATAGTGGCACATTTCATAAGTGATCACTTATTCATAAAAGGGTTTTAGGGCTTCAACATTATACACGCCCTTACATTTACCACTCTCAGGGTCAATTAGCTCATAAGAGTTTTTCCTTGGTATAGACTCTATCCTGAAAGGGCCTTCAAACAAACGGTTAAACTTACGAGTCTCTTGTCGCAAAGCCGACGACTTACTATGAACTTCAACTAACACCAAATCACCCACTTTATATTCTATACACTTCTGACCTTCATCATGCCTTTTCTTTCTCCTTGTTGCCTTTTCCTTTAAATTTTTAAGAGCTAAAGCTACCTTTTCCTCATAGTTGAAATTCTTTCTATTTGGAAAACTAACACATTCTCGAATTATCTGTTAGCCGGTTTCTTAAAACATCAGCTCAATGGGTGGTATTTCAGTTGTATCACTAGGTATAGAGTTAATTACATTTTCAAAATTTTCTACTTCACATGCCCACTTACTGTGTTGGTCTGTACAATATGTCCTAAACCAACGTCCAATTTCCCTCATTAGGCGTTCTACGGGATTTCCTGCTGGATGATAAGCAGAAGTATGTATAACCTCTATTCCTTCTTGTTCAAGTTTTTCTGTCCACACTTTACTAGTGAATTGCGGGGCATTGTCCGAAAGCACCCTCTTAGGTTTACCTACCTTCTGACAATATTCATCAATCACCTTTCTGACCAAAATTTTAGCCGTAGACTTCTTTACAGGGTAAAGTTTAACGAATTTGGAAAAAATCAAATAAAACTAAAACTTGGGTCACCCCTCCCCGAGACATGGGTAGCGGGCCAAGAACATCAGCAGAAACTAATTCCAATACACTACTTGGGATGATATTTTGCATTTTCCCCACTCGTTTAACACTATCTATTTTAGATCTTTGACACACTTGACAAGATTTTAATAGCTTCGAAATCTTCCTTCTCATATTATAGAAATATGTATCTTCCCTTAACACTCGGTAACACTTGGATGGCCCATAATGCCCATAACTATAGTGGTGATGCCAAACAATTTTTTCAACCAAACTTTCTGGAAGCCATAACTTCCAATCATCCTCATCTTCACTAGTCCTTCTAAACAATACTTCCCCATGCAAAGTATAATATTTCTGAAGCTTATCTCTGTGTTCTGGGCTATCAAGATTAGTTTTTACTTCTACTATAGCTACATCTTTGTCCTGTTCGTCTTTGATTTGTCGCAAGGAACACTTAACCTCAGTTTCATACGGTACTCCTTTTAGATAAGCAATTCTAACCTCAGTCTGTGGTCCTAGACATCGCTTTTCAGAATCTAGACCTAACGGTAGACGTGACAAAGCATCTGCAACTTGATTTTTACTAGCAGGTCTATACCGAATCTCTAAATTATATTCCTGCAGAACCAATGCCCAACGGGTTAACCGACTGTGGACTAACTTACATTCTAACAAAAATGAAAGAGCCTTATGGTCTGTATATACAATAATTTTTCTACCTAACAGTAGGTACCTAAACTTAGTCAAACCCCACAAAATAGATAAGGCCTCCCGTTCAGTAATTGTGTATCTAGTTTCAGCTGGTTGTAGTTTTCTACTGGCAAAGGCAATAGTCCTAAAATCCGGTTCTCCATTGATATCCACTTCCTGGAATACATGAACTCCTAAACCATAGTCAGAACTATCTGCGGCAAGGCAAAAATCTAGATCCCAATCTGGATAATAGGAGGATATTGGAATTACATAAGTCATCTTTGATTTTTTGAAAATCTCTTTCACATTCTGCGGACCACACCCACCTGACACTTTTTTTTACCAAATCTCTTAAGGCTGGACTATTTAAAGCTTGTCCCTGAAGAAATCTCCTATAGTATTCACACAATCCAAAGAAACTCTGTAGTTGTTTGTTATCTCTAGGTCGGGGAAAATTTTTAATGGCATTTATTTTATCATTACTAGGCAAGATCCCCTGTGGTGTAATACGATGGCCCAAAAATTCAACCTCTTTTTGCAAAAATGTACATTTCTTTAACTTAATCGTCATACCCCCCTTCTCAATGCTTCTAAAACTTTTCTAAGTAACACCCAATGTTCCTCAAGTGTTTCTGACATTATAAGAATATCGTCTACGTATATCTCTACTTGTTCAAGCAATTCCTTTCCTAACACACTATCCAAAGCACGAATAAAGGTAGCCACAGAAATATTTAACCCAAATGGTAACACTCGAAAATTATAACAACGGCCATCAAACAGAAAGGCAGTGTATTTCCGGGATTCTTCTGAAAGCGGGACTTGCCAATAGGACGCAGTCAAATCGATAGACGAGATATATCTTTTACCTTTAAATCTGTGCAATAACTCGCTGATAGGTGGAGGATGATCCCGTTCTGTTACTAAATGCTTGTTTAATGTGCGAGCATCAAGAACTAGTCGCACAGAATTGTCCGGTTTTATTACCACAACCAAGGGATTATTGTAAGGACTCCTTGACCTCTCTATTACCCCCCACTCTAACATTCGATTTATCTCCTTATTCACTTCATCTCTTTTGGTCAAAGGGATTGGATATGGCTTAATAAAGAAAGGCTCTTCAGACTTTACAGTAAGCTTGCACTCATAATTTTTTATCAGACCTGGTTTGTCAGAAAATACGTCCCTATATTCTTCAATTAGACATTTCAGCGTTTCTTGTTGGTCTGACGGTAATAGTTTCATACTGTTTGGGTAATTAATAACGTTTCTTCGCTTATCTCCTGACCTTCAATCAGACTATTAATCTCACTACTCTGCCTTAACACATTTACACAAATCTGCGGTAATAGTTTGTCACAAACTCTAGCTACACCAGCATCCTTATATTTAACTCTCACATGATCTACTTCTTGTATGCCTTTCCAAACAGTTTTCTCAAAATCAACCCCAGTATTCCCCACTGTCTAATTAATCCGTAAGTTACCTTCTCCACAGTCTACCAAAGCCTTTACTTTTGTAAGCCAATCCATGCCTAAATACCAATTTACATTCAACTTAGGGACTACATACATGGGTATTTCTACATTTACAGTCCCCATACACCCTTCCATCAACATTTCCTGCTTAATTCTCTTACTACGAGAACCAGTAGCAGTAATAACTGTCATACTACTAACGGGTAACACTTCTATTTGATTGGTGCTTTCAATTTCATTAAATAATCCCTCAGCAAGGCAAGAAACCTGTGACCCGGTGTCAATGAGAGCATCTATTTGTTTATTAAACGCATTAATTTGTACTATGGGAACTTTATCTAAAACTTCATCCTTATCCTCTACCTCTTCCAATAAATCTTCTCGGGGATTATTCATAAAAATAGTATTAACTCCATAGCAGTTGGTACCTGGACCCACCTTCTTGTCCACCACTGCGGGGCCCATAACAGGGGTGGTCTTTAGTTTGCCTGCCCCCCATGCTGCCTTTCCCTTTCAGATTGAGGGTTCTGTTCTCTCACTCCCCCATTATTATCCCTCCTTGCGTAATTATCACGATCCCATCCCCTGGATCTACCATCCCTTGACCGATTACCCCTTCTAGGGGGACTCCTGCTGCCCCTCCTATGGTGTTGATGGTGGTAATGTTGTTCATTGAATGACTCCTGGCCATCCAAGCGTCTCAATAATTCAGAAACTCTATCCACATTTACTACATCCAAAGTGGCAATTAAATTTCTTGTTTGCTGAGGTAGCCTAGCTCCTATCAAATCAATAAATTCCTCCTCTCCATAAGGATGGTCTAGGTACTTACAACGGATCCAACATTTATGAAAAAAATCATGTTGAGTTTCCCTACCAGGTTTATAGGGTCTACCAGTCATCAACTCTCTCTTTTCTGAATCTGCCTGCTTGTCGACCAAAAATGTTTCAAAAAGTTTCTTTTAAACAGCTTGTAGTCAGTCACTTCCCTAGCTTGTCTATCACCCCATGTCCTAGCATAAGATTTTAGATGTTTACCCACAAGTGCAATTTTCTTATTGTCGGGTAACAAATTAAAATAGTCTGATCTTTCAAAATTATCTATAAACTCAATAGGGTGAAGTCTTCCACTGTCATCATAAAATTCAAATTCTTCCTAATGTCAGCACTAACAATTGTGTTACCTACTGGGGGAGCTTGAGTTAACTGTATCTGCAACCCAGTAACCCTTTTCTCTAACTGATTAAAGTTACTTTCTAATCCCTGCGCTAACTGTTCCTGCTGCTGTACCAATGTATTAATATTTAATCCCACCTCTTGTCTCAACTCATTGACCCTTTGAGCAGCTTTACTATTACTGGCTTGGAATAAAGAAACATATTCCTCCTCATCTTATCACAATTTTCACTGACTTCCTTCACCTCTTTATAAATCAAATTTTCACATTCAGCCTTATTCTGTTCACAAAATTTTGTAACCTTTTCAAATTTCTCCTTACATTCTGTTACTACCTTCCCCAACTTAGAATCTAAATTGTTAATATCCTCTTTGAATTGAGAGCTAAAACCCTGAAATTGCTCTGTGATTTTAACATCAAAACATTTAGTCAAATCAAGAGAATGTTTTATCATTGCTTTGTTGCAGTTGAGAAAACTTGTCATTGATTTCAGCAAATTTTCTGTCATTATCATTCCTTAACTCACTTCTAAATTCAGAAAATTTATTATCCAATTTGGAAAATTTATTATCAAATTTGTCATCAATTTCGGAAAACTGAGACTTAATTTCAGAAAATTTGTTTGTCAAGATTTAACTCAGTTTTAAATTCAGAAAATTTGCTATCATTATCACTTTTTAACTCATTCCTAAATTCAGAAAATTTACTATCAAGTTTACCATCAAGTTCAGACAATTTTGCATTAAAATTGATTACAAATGACTCTAGAAAAGCTTGCAGGTTCTGATTATCCGCCATTTTTAGTAATCAGCCAAATCAATATAAAAAACAAAATTAAGTAAAATTAAAATCTTTCCAATCTGTCACACTATAACATGCAAAATAAATCACTTGAATATTCAATGCCGTACTTACAGTTATTCCTCACTTTTGTATCACATTAAATTTCACTTAGAAGCACTTAATTGATCATTAAGCACCACACTGACTTCAAACACTTAACCACACTTTTCACAATTCACTGTAGGAAGACGATTTTGAGGCCGAAGGAAATCCACTCGACGTCGGAAGATTACAGCCGATTCCCGATGAAAATCCTCCGCCTTAGGCCGAAGAAGATCCACTCGGCGTCAAATCCGTGTCGTAGCCGGTCGAAATTTCCTCGCAGGTTATTTCGCTTAAATCGCCGATACTCCGTCGCAACTTTCTGCAGATTCTTTTTAGAAGATAAACATCCCACAGATGTTTTAAGAACTCCTCGTCATGTCAACGGTCGCCATGTTAAGGTTCTTTGGTGGTTTAATTTACTGCATTAATTAAAAGTCCACCAAAAAACAAGGTTATGTGAAGATGTTCGTTTATTTTGAACAAATCAAAACAAGTCTGCGACATTCACAAGCATAGTTGTTACAATCCACAGATGTAATACTGACTTATCGAAAACTGAATGAAAACTTGCATGAATGTCTCTGTAACACTGAATGAATACTTAATGCAAACTAAACTCTCTGTCCAGGCGATCTGTTTATATAGAGTCTATCGAAATTACGAGAATTCTTCAAAGGCATCCGCCCGATATTTCTCGATCATTAACAATCACTCAAACAATCAAACATATTAAAAACAATCGGAATTGATACAAAATTAATTAATAACATTACAAAGTGATCAGAAATGGTAATTATAGATACTTAAATACAAAATTATTTACAGAAATCCTTTCAAATGGTGGAAAATTATCCTGTAGACATCGTAAATTACAGTAATACATCGAATTACAAACTTTTAATAAATTCTCTTGCACCATTCGGTTCTTAAACATATTAAATGGTCTTTAAATAATTTTCTTACCTAAAAACAAAGTCTATATACACTTATTTACAAGAAATTACAAAATAAACATATCAAATCACTTTCAAGCAAACTTTGGCTCACTACAAATATTTCACACAGTCCAATACTATTCAAAATACAGGTATTAGGGCTGTTACAGTGGGACACCCTTTCCCTGTTGAACATAATTTTTACATTTAAAATTTATTTTAACTTTCATGTCACATTGCTACGAAAATGGAGTTATTTAAAACTGTAACGTTATTTACTTAGATTTTGTAAATCCACAATATGAAACAAAGAGGTCACATGACTTTGAGGTTACTTTAAAAAACGGCAATCAGTGAAAACCTTGGTAGTTGTATGCAAGTGGTCTTCGCAGGAAGACATCATTTGAAAGTTAAAAGGATGTAGATACCAATGCGAACGTCAGTATTTTAATAGAGCATACCAAAAATCCATAACAACTATTAATTTACCAACGACAGTGGTTCAACCCTAGTATATAACTTATGCATTATCAATTTGTGTACAGATATTGTGAGTCCTTTGAGTTTTGAAAATCGGTTAGTATTTCACTGTCATAAACATATTCGGTTAAGCTTCTGCCCCTGCGAAAGACACCTTATTCAGGCAACTACACATGTACATTGATGGCTGCCTATCTTACTTTAGGCGCATTCCCATTTTTTTCAGTTGTTACTGGCAAAGTAATGAGAATACCATGACATAAGTATGAAATTATTGTATTGTCACCGTTTCTTAATAGGTGTGCAAAATTTCGAACAATTTGGATGTCTGAAAGTGGATGAATATTGAATCCAAAGATTTTGTTATATTCATACAGGCCAAGCTAATATAAAGAATTTAAAAGAGATAAAAATATTTAAATAGACGTTGACTCAAAGAAGGTTCGTGTATCTAGAAATAGTACTAAATCAATTTAGAATGCTACGAAATGGAGGAACAGCAAGGCAGAGAGATGTGAGTCGCTGGTGCTGATTACATTCGTTAGCATTCTGTATCTGGTAACCTTACTTTGGATGGATTATGAGCCATGTCAGTCATTTGATAAAAGTGGGTTAGGAACGGATTGGGTACGGATTCGATAAGGCCTCAAAGGAGTGTATTAGGACTTACCTGCAGCATAATTATTATTTTTTAATTGCGATGGAGCTAACACACCCCTAGTCATCTAATCACCCCTTTTTTAAATTATCTTTTACAATTGGAATGTTTAATTTCTCCCCCATTTACTTTTCCGATTTACAAACTTTAATTTTAAATTCCTTAAGCATTTGCAATAATTTGCAGAAACAAATATGTCTGCTCGACTTTGCACACATTCCAACTTCTGTATTCGATAAACAAAATATGTAAGTCCCAAACTACACCACCAAATTCAACCAATAATCTGACAGAAGTTTTGTAACCCAATTCCCTAACTTCTCTGGTACATCCTCTCATCGCCATCTCAAGTTAATGAAGGATTTTGTAACCTTTTTCTACCACCTGCACAATTTTTTCAACCCAGTTGAGTTTTTTATCAAACGTTACGCCAAGATATTCACACTTCAAGCCGTCAAATGGCAATTCTGACCCCACCCTATAATCATAATTAACCTTTAGTATTTTATTTGTGAACATAGTATGCTGACTCTTCTTAGTATTTATGTTCATTCTATGATGACCAACCCATTTAAATATTCTATCCAGGTCACCCTACAATCTTCACCTGTTTTGATCCTGTTTTATATCATTATATCATCTGCAAAATACCTAGATTCTGACCGTAACCCATCAACATAGTCATTCATTAGAATAATGAACAGCAACGGTTCTAATACACTACCCTGTGGCACGCCCATATTTACTTCTACCCCTTTTGATAATGTAATTCCTACTCTTAACACTTTGCTTTCTGGCTATCAAAAATTCTTCTACCCAGCAAGTAAGTTTTTCATCCAATCCAATAGATTTTAGTTTATTTAAAACTATGTTAACACTCACTCTATCAAATGGATTAGAAAGATCTATAGCCACACTATCAACTTGGCCACCCTTGTCCAATTCTTCTTGAATATCTTCCATATATCCTACTAACTGAGATTAGCACGAATATCCTTACCTAAAGACATGTTACCGACTTGAAAACCACTTACGCTGCTCACATGTATTTCAGATTTGGCTGTATATCAATCTCTCCATTAATTTACCTAACACTGATTGGCCTATAGTTTTCGACTCTATTTCTCACCTCTCCTTTATGCACTGGTACTACTATCCCACTTTTCCAGTCCTCTTGTAAGCAGCAAGTATCGCGACTGAATTTAGATAATGTTTCAAGATAAGGTACAATGTCTCATCCTGTTATCTTTAAACATCTGTAGTAATATTATTTCCACGACCGGACACGTGCCGGAGACGAGGAATGAACAGGAGAGGGAAGTATTAATGTCAAGTTTACAGAGTACTTATTTTTTTTTTTATTTTTACATATATAAAATAACATATTCTTTGATTGAAAAATTAATTATTCTCTTCTTTCGAAATACCGTAACAAAAAATTTAATACATTTAATATTGTAGTAAAGCATCTATTATTCCAGATTTCTAAGTAATTTAAACCAATAGATATTTCCAAATTTTCAATTTTTTTCTTGAGAATTTTTTTATAAAATCGTTTTCTTTAAGTAGCCAAGTTTTCGAGTTCGTGAATTACAACTTGTCGCATCTCAGAAGTTAGTGTCGTTTCCGTATTTTCTGTGAATTGTACCTGTGGCGTACAAATCAGTTACGCTATTCGGTCTTCGTGACGTAGCGCACCTGACTGAAGCCAGTAAACCAGTCGCTAATCAGAGAGCGCGCGAGAACAAAGTCAGGTCAGCTGAAAGACGTTCAGGTCCTGCTGATACAACACAACTGACAACGCGTAGGTTTTTAAAGCCTATACTATTATAAATCTGTAAGCAAGTTGCATGTGTCTCTTTAGTTGAACGGACCCGCGTAGAAACTACCGCAGCAATTTGGATGGTGTTTTCAAATTTTTTCAGCTAACGGCCCAAATAAAAATGTGCGCGAATAGCTAATGAATTATATGTACCGAATGACGGAGGAAATATTTAAATTCATTTCTAGATCGGTAATTACAATATACGGATCACACTGTAGTTGAGATGTTCACTCCTTGCAGGAAAAATGACAATAAAATCACAATCTCTTTTCTTTTAGGATCATGTTTCGTTTCTTGACTTCGGCTATTTATCTAATCAGTTATCGGAAATTTAAAACATTAGTATTAACGGAATATGTGACTCAAATGTATAAAGCGTCATTAGTACACAATTTTCCGTAATTATTAACATCTTTGATAGTTAAATACTCTGGTCTGGTACGACATGTTTTTAAATTTTGGCTGAATACCGTACAACATTAATGTAAAACGCTAGTGTGTGATATGGATTTGGAAATCAGTTTTTTTTATCGAAGAAAGGTGCCTACAGTAAACATTAATTTTGGCTGCTGTTCAAACCACAGCTGATAGAATAAACTGTTCTTTTTATTAAATAAACCTCATACTCCTATTTTTGTAAAGTTGTAGCTTTTATCGCCTTAGAGTTGGAACATGTTATGTGCTATTCAGTTTTTGACGGCATCAACATGGAAACAATAAAATTAAGAAGTAACTACGAATTCTTGAACCTCATGCTACACTACGTTCCTTATGCTTTGACAAAACGTATCAGGTGTCTTTCTGATGCAGGCTGCATTTAAACCTAACCACAAACTTCGTTAATATTTTAAATTCCAAAATTAAAGTTTCCGTTACGTGCGTATTAATACATTCATGGCATCGTGTACGAATCATGACCAGTAGGGACTTCTTACATGTGGCTGAAACTGTGACATTAGTAATATGGCGTCATTGAAAGGAAAGGAAATTAAAAATAATTCTTCTCTGTATTTAAAACCAACCTCAAACTTCGCCAATGTTTTAGTTAAAAAATCACGTCCTTTAAAACGTTCACTGTTTCGCGATCGAAACTTGACGCACTGGAACTACTTATATACAACTGAAATAATGACATTTGACGTGGTAAAATAAGAAACAGGTAAGAAGGAATTGTACTATTCATTTGAAATTTGTCACACACATTCCCCAGGTTATACATTTCGAGAAAAAGTGTACACGATAGCAAAATGAAACGTTACCATGACATTCATGAATTTCCAAGTTGAATATTTGCTAATAAAATAAAATCCGTAAAGAATTTCTAGATGATTCTATAATAACAGTGGTGCCACAATTTGATGAAGAATCCTTAAAGAACTTGACGAAACAAATCGAAAATAAAGAATATATATATTTTTTAATATCTGTCTTAGTTTTCGAGATATCTTGACTGAAAAATGATGTGGTTAAGCTGATATGCAGCCCGGACCAGAAGAGAAATTGGCAGTGCTATAGCTTTTAAATTTGCCACATCTGTTTTGTAGGAAATGTTTTTGTAGAGTAAAACTATACAAAAACAAACATACCTGAAACTTGATGCGATAGAAAAGTCGCGGTACGGCACAGAATTAATATTACAGAAATTTAACAATCTCTAATTACATTATTCACGCCAAATATAGTATCTGCACTCTGTAACAACGAATTTAAGAACGCTAGTAAGATTTCAAGATGCAAGCATGCGAATAAAATCCTGGTATGTATTTAATAAAGCTTATTTGTTGCGTAATAACAAAGTATGCACCTATCAATATATTCACTTATTTTGCATGATTCGTACAAATTTTGTGGTTTTAAGGTTCTTTCATAGATTAAGCTCACTTGATTTTTCAGACCTCGTACACTGGTTGTACCAGAAGAAAAATTTCCATTGGCGCTGCAATTTGATGATGCATTTTTATATAATCCAGTGAGACGTTTCAGGCGTCGCTTAGTTCGCGAGATGTACTAGGTATCACATAGATTGTGCGGTTAGGTCGAAATATAGCCTGTAGCAGAAGAAAAAATTCCTTGGCACCGTAATTTTACGATGTCTTCTTAAGGCAAGACATTTCGACATTTTGCTTAGTTCTAGCCATATCATGTGTCAAAGGTTTTGTTAATTTGTTAAAATGTGGCTATGAGCATTATTATACAAGAATACGAGACATTTAGTTTTAGAGATACGTTATGTCAAAGGCGATGTGATTAGGATGATGTGCGACATGGACAAGAATTAATATTTCCCTCTGTGCCATGAATTTAGGAATATTTTGAATAATATATTTATCAACCTAGGTTAGGTATCAAAAGATTTTGTTCTTTACTTCAGTATTATATTTGACCTGAATAACATATTAGAGACGGTTGTTCTGTACTATCAATTCAGTGCCGAATCGTAAAATATCTGTCGCATCAGGTCTAGAATACGTTTCTTTTTACTTTTATAGGCCTATTCAGTTTTTCTAGAGAAGTATGTATTCAAAAGTGGGTATGGCAGATTGTAAAACTATGGCACTTCCAATTACCCCTCTAGTCCAGGTAGCATATCAGCCTAACTACGTAATATTTGTGTATATATATCTCGAGAACCAAACAAGATATTAAAAAAATTATTCTTTACTTTTCGATTTGTCTCGTTGAATTCTATAACAATCCATCATAATATTGTGAAGCTAAGGTAACGATAGGACTACAATTTCTAAATTATATCAAAGAAAACGCGCGCAAAGCAGCGCGCAGTGCTAGTTTCTTCATAAAGCGGACATTTTGAGTCGGGTCGAAAGTACTGACAGGCCGGATGGTTTATAAGCCTGTCAATGCCAGGACACATCTGGAAAAAAATACTGTCGATAAAATTATATATTAACTTTTATTTCATCAAAACAGTGCAGAAAATCCTGCATAGGCAAGAAACGAGACTTCTCTCTGGGGATTGAAAGAAACGTTACTGCACCCAACGGCGCAGCGTTTGGTCTTAGCTCGGTTGCACCTCATACAGACGGTGCAGGAAACACTAAAGGCGCCAGTACAACAGTAGAAGCGTACAAAAACAAATAAAGCTTATACAATATTACTTAAAATCACAAGAAAACTATTTTAAATGGAAATAAAAAATACTTACAGACATTTAACGGGTACCTAGATAGAAAGTTCATAAATTTTGCGGGCTTATTTACGACCAGTGGAACTGCCAGAATATTCTGATTGTACGTCGGTTACAGTCGACTGTGTTTAATCGTCTCCAACGACATGTGATTCAATAGAACATCTATCAAAGTTATCAACTTATTGAAAAGAAAATCAACAGCAGATCACTACCTCATTTTTCTTTTACCGACGGATACACTCAAACACTGAAGCGGACAAAAACAACAACAACAACAACTTTATGATATGAATTATTCACCGTCACATACTAAATGATTAGACACTATTGAGAAAACAAATATTGTTCTCCGATCAACAGCAACAAAAAGAAAAAAAAATGTTCAATCAATTTTCGATGAACTGCTCTCTAAGTTGCTGGGTTGCTAACATACACAAAATAACAACCTTAATTGATGAAATGCATTGTTACATCGCACAGGTTGTGCCGCTAGTGTTTTGTTATAAAATTAAAACAAATTTATAAAAATTAGTATACTATAGATTAATTGCCAAAGGGGAATTACTTTGCAATTCCTAACTTCAATAATTCAATTTTGTAACGACTTACTAGTCGGCCATTACTTTTTGACCATACTGTGCTGGGTGCCATTACTGATAATAGTACATTTTAATATTTAATTAAATTGCAATGGAGCGCACGCTCCGGTGGCAATTTCCCTAAACACCCATCCTCCACCCTTTCTGCACCGACCCACATTTCCCCTCTACATACTTTAAATTCTTTCAACGTTTTTGGCAAATTATTCTTCCAATCGTTTCAATAAGTACAGCTTCGAAATGCATGTAGCATCACTCGCGGGATTAATTATTATTATTATTAATTTTTAATTGCGATGGGTTAACACTCCGGCGGCAATTCTCCCAATCATCCATTTACCCCTTTTTTTATACATTTTTAAAAAAATTGTTTTATAATTGGAATGTTAAATTACTCCCCCATTTACTATTATGACTTACAAATTTTAATTCTAAATTTGTTAAGCGTTTTTGGAAAATTATTCATCACTACACTTGGCAATTTGTTCCAATCCCTGATACCCTTATAAACAAAAGAAAATTCCCCCCCCCCCCCCCCCCCCTTATGCATGAAATAGAGCGCCAGCTTGTGGTCATGGTCACCTTTCTCCTTCCATGCACTATTCCTAATTCTTCGATAAGTGTCCTTCCAAGCTCCATCACCAACTTATGCCCTGTACATTCCCAGCACTCTCTTTACCGTCTTCCTTTCCTCCAAAGAGTCCAAACCCAGCTCCCTTATCATATCAGTTTCTGAATGGGTCCTGCGATAATTTGCACAAATAAATCTAGCTGCTCTTCTTTACACACTTTATAACTCCTGTATTTGATAACCAAAATGTGGGTCCCAAACTTCACCACCATGTTCATCCAATGGTCTGATTAAAGTTTTGTAACCCAACCCCCTAACTTCTCTGGACATCCTATGCAGGTTGGTTGAATGAATTTGAGCTTACAGTATTTTCTTACGAGTGGAATGGAGATGTCTTATAAGCGAGCGTCCGTAAACCACGTAGCTCCATTTTGGCCTCTTGTGAACCCCCCCCCCTGCCCCCCGCGTATCCCAGCGTGGCTTTTGCCTATACCCCCCCCCCCTCCCACGTAAATATACTCACATGGTCGGTAGGGAGCAAGTGATGTCTCTGGTTTGAGATGAACGTCTGTCGCGTCCAGTGCATAGGCCGGTAGAGCGCCCCCAGCTGAATCCCTCTCCCGCCGCGTCCTTTGCCCAGGAAAGCTTGCTGCCGACTCCTTGGAGCCCTTCTTTTTTATAACAGCACCAGAAATTTGCAACAAAGCTGCCTCAGGACTGGCTGACATTTTCCCTATTTATGCCTGTATGTCAAAACACCAGGAACTTTCCATAACCAGCTTTCACGTCCACCACCTGTTTTTATCCTATGTCGGGACACAAGTCTCATAAAACCATCCACTTGATATTACGTCTTAAGATACTTCCATGGGCAACATTCCGCGAAGTTTATTCATTGAGCCTCTTGGCACTCAGCGTAATTCGTTTTACAACACTTGGTGTGTTGATTTCTTTTTGAAGTGAAAACTTCTATAGGCGCGATGTTTGGAGGGAGGGTAAATCTGTGAGTTCAAGATGCCCCCTGTTGACGTTTAATATGCGCGCAGGACGCATTTCACAAAATCTTTATGCGAACACACAGTTTTTATACGAATTTGATGGAATTTTGCATACATATACTTTAAAAACACTAAAAAAAAAACTGTTGAGGTTTGATTCACATAAAACTAAACCTTTTCCTCCTTTCTCCCCCAACCTTAATTTCTGTCACCGTTGTTGATACAAGCCTAGGAGTTTTTAGGAGATGTATTTGATTATATGAGCTACACCAGGACGTATCTTGGTAGGCCCCTGAAGAAAAGAATTAGCCTTCTTGCCTCAGACACAATAGCTTGGTGCATCTCGTTCGAGATGATTCGACGAACCGTTGGGTAGTGAACTAAGTCAGATTTTTAGTTTTTGGAGTGAAAGCTTATTTAGGCACTTTGGCCGATTTTTGGATGGTTAAATCTTATGAGTTCGCATTACTGACATGCCAATGTTAATATTATATCTGTTGCGGTCTGGTGGCTCAGTGGTTAAGGTGTCTGACTGGCGAATGAATGGTCTCCGGTTTGAATCTCTGTCTAGACCATTAACCCAACCTTCACATCTGGCATAGCTTCCTGTGTAAAGGGGAGGACGCCAGTATGCTTCCGTTGCTTGGATTCCACATTAAGTCCTCTGTACCTGGTAGAACCACCGGGTTAAGTTAAGGCGGCTAAGACAGAGGCGGAATGAGCAGCCACTAGAAACCGGTCACTAGTTCATTACAACCACACGGAATTATTTTTTTATTATTTAGTATATCTGTAGCTGTAAGTATTACGTGTTGCGCGTTTGATATTAATAGTTTTCGGTTTTCATTTCTGTCGACAATCTCGAATGAAAGCCACGTTTTTTTTTTTTTTTCGCTAAACGATAAACCACATTTGACAATAATTTTATTTTGTGTTGATTTTTTTTATTTTTTTTATTTTTTTTATGTCAAACAATTACCGCAAGTGCTCAAATAAGGTTTATCAAGTTTACGTTAGGTATTTTTAGACATGTTGATGTATTACTTCTTTCAGGGAAGATAAAGCGTTTTCCCGCGTCGATGGGAGCATGTGTTTTAAGGGGTAACAATCCTGACGTTGGTATAGAGAACAGTTTAAACTTAGAAGATTTGCTGACAAAAATGTTACGAGTGGAACACAAAGACCATTCCAAGTTTATCCGAATAGATGGCAAAATGTTGAATATTCTCGACGTCATTTCTTGATGGGAATAAAGTCGATCATTTGAAACACTATTCTAAAGTCAATAATAAAAATTAATAATAAAGTCTTTAATGAAGCTGATAATGCAGTGTATGAAGTCAGTCATTAAAAGTATTATTGAAGCATTTACTCTTCACATTGGCCATAGAAAATATTTGGATAGTAGTATTATTAAGTGGCACATGTCGGTAGTCTGCTAAAAACTAAAAAAGACGTTTTTAGGTCTTAGCACGATCCTAATTGTTTTGTTATTTTTTACTCGCAGATTTTTGTTATCATTCAGCCACCCTTTGCACTGCGCAGTATCTTCTCGCGAAGACATGTTTCACGCCGGATTTGTCCAACAGTCTAGCGATTTCTACCGATGTCTCTGCAGCGTAGGGTGAAAAGTTTCTCCTTCAGCCTCTCGTTCAGTTTTTTCTCTTTCCTGCTTATATATCGTTAGAACATTTCGACTTTCGCGGATCCTGCTAGGTTCCATCCTCTACCGACTAGCGAGGCCTGTTGTAGCCTTGACGGAAGAACCGGATGCGTTGCCACCTCTGTGTGAAAACTGTAACTTGTGTTCTGTGTGACACGAGTATTTCTGTTTGTGAAATGTGTATTTTGTGAGGTGCAGATTGGAGTCCATTCCAGCATTCGCCTGAGCGACTAACTAATCAAAAACCGCAAAAGGACAGCCGGTACGGGGGACGAGGACTCGATCCAACATGGCGGCGGGTACCGTTACAGCGAACCCCTTGAACTGCGAGGCAGCGCAGAGCAGGAGAGGGAAGTGGCGACAGTATTAGACGAAGACATGCTGTGTGGCGCGAGAAGTAACCAAAACATCTAGGTGGAACACCTTCATTTGAGGTTTTAGTCAGACGAGGAGGCCGAGCATGGAACATTGTTTTTAATTTATCAGAAGCTTAGGAAGCTTAATGTACGGAAAAGTTCTTACATGAACAAGCTCTCATAGGGCTTTTGCACTGACAAGAGAATTCTCCAATAAAAGAATTATGCATTATTTTCCGATCACTCTAGCTCAGTTTGAAGAGGTTCATAGCATTATAAAATAGTCTTGTGTAGTTCGCGAACGAACTAGTTCGGAAGAGCGCTCCCACAAGCGAACTACACGAATTAGTTCCCAGATCTCTCACTCCTTAGTTCGTTCTATCCTTTTCCGAAGACCGACTTTTTTTAGGTCATTTATTACGATGTAGTCTAAAAGGAAACACGCTTCTCTGAGGACACATTTCACTGAAGACACGGATATAAAATTAAAAGAAAAGGAAAACTGTTTGACATTCATAATTATTGTTGGGATAGGTGTCAGGGATTCAAAGAAATTACCAAGTAATGAATAATTTAGCAAAAAGTCTTATTGAATTTAAAATTAAATTGTGTAAATCGGAATAATAAATTGGGAGGTACTTAACATTCCAATTATAGACTATATAAAAAGGGTTAATTAGATAACTATGGGAATTGCTACCGGAGCGTTAGCTCTATCGCAATTAAAATAAATAATAATTATTATTGTTTTTGTTACTACAATTTGTTCGTTTTCGTGCTTTGTGATGTCATCCTTCCTTCTTTCCGGCTGTATGCTGCATCAAGTCCTCTGATTACCTGTCTCTGCGTGCAGTGTATTTTTTATTCTTATAGTGGCAGTCATGTAACCGCATCTAACACACGCCTGTTATTATGAAGCGAGGTTTAATTTCTGGCCTTTGCTTCTGTGTGCATTAACTTGTAGTTTGGTGCAGTGTCAGTTTATACTGTGCTGGTTGCCATTAATAGAGCCTTGGTGACTATTCCCCGGGTACTGTGTAGTCGTGCAGTCACTCAGCAGGTGGCAGTGTCCTTCAGAGTCAGTTCCCGTGTGACAGTGTTGGAAGGCGCTGCTTGGTGAGTTGTCGATCGCTGTTTTTATTCCCGCGACAACGCAGCGGGAGGCCGTGCCATCGATTTTGCGATTAGCCGTCTGACCTGCCATACAGGCAGCACTCCGAAATGGCAGCAACCAGCTGGCAGACTACACGACCGTCGGTCAAAAAAAATAGAGCCAAACCACCACGTATACGAGCGGTCGGGATTTCACGCAAACACTAGCGAACAGATTAAAAAGTACGGTTTGTTTCATGATACCCGAAAGATGAACAAAGTAAAAAATTATAATTTGTTCGTAAACTGAACTGATAGGAGCCTAAATCATAAGCACTAACTTCTTGACTTAAACAGATACCCACTGTCATATAACCATTTTTTCTGTCATCAGTCTTTTCTGTCTTGTGCTAACCTTTTCATCTCTACATATCCCCTACAACCCACGTCCTCAATTATCTGCTTCAAATATTCTAATCTCTGTCTTCCTCTACAGTTCTTACCTTCGACTGTTCCCTCCACCAGCAAATTAATTAATTCAGCATGTCTCTTCCAACTGTAAGCTTATTCCACAAACTTCTTTCCTCACCCATCATTTCCAAAACTCGTTAACTTCTTACTTTGTCTGTCCACTTAATTTGCAGCATTCTCCTGTAGCACCACATTTCAAATGCTTCAATTTTCTTTCTTTCAGTATTACTAAAGTCCATGTTTCGCTACCATAAAGGGACTGTGCTCCACACATAGAGTTTTAAAAAGTTATTTCTAATTCCTAGATCAATATTTGAAACTAAAAGATTTCTCTTTTTCATGAAGGGTGTTTTTGTTAGTGCTATTCTGCTTTTAACATCATTCTTGCTTCGGCCATCGGTTGTAATTTTGCTTCCCATGTAACAGAAATCACTTACTTCTCAAATTGTATCCGATCCTATTTTTATGTTTAATCTAATAGTATTAGTATCATTTCTGCTACATTGCATCACTTTAGTCTTGCTTTGATTTATGCTCAGGCCAAAATCTTCCTTCAGTATTTTGTTCATGCCAGTCAGTAATTTTTCAATGCCCTCAGCCCTTTCTGCTAACAAGACAATGTCATCAGCAAATCGTAGCATACTAATTTATTTTCTCCCTGAAGACTTTCGCCACACGGAAATTTTTCCTTTACTTTCTTTATTGCTTCCTCTACATACAAGTTGAAAATTTTGAACATCTTGTCCCACCTAACATTACCAAAGGCTTTTTATAAATCAACAAACGCCATAAAAGTATCTTTGTTTTTCTTGATCGGCCCTTCTAGTATCAATCTTAAAGCCGGAATTGCTTCCCTTGTACCGCGATTTTTCCTAAACACAAACTGATCTTCACCTACTATCTCTTCTACTATCCTTTCCATTCTTCTGTATATTATTCCGGTGAGTAATTTTGAAGCATGCGATGTTAGAATAATGGTGCGATAATTCTCACATTAGTCAGTTTGTGCTTTCTTCGGAAGTGTGAAGATGATATTTTTATTAAAATCAGTTGGAATTTCTCCTGTTTCATAACTTATTGATATCAGCTTGAGAAATCTTTCGATTCCTTCTTCTCCTAGGGATTTAAGAAGTTCTGCAGGGATTACATCAATTCCAACTGCCTTGTTTGCTTCCAAGTCATTCAGAGCTCTATTAAATTCTGTCCTTAAAACAGGATCTCCTAAGTCATAAATGTTGACTTCACTTTCCTTTTCCATTATACTATTGCTCAAGGCATCTCCATCATACAGTTTCTCAAAGTATTCCTTCCATCGGTTAGCTCTATCGTCTGAGCTTAAAAGACGTTTCCCATCGGCAGCTTTAATGTTCACGCCACTTTTCTTAATTTCTCCATAATTTTGATTGATTTTTCCATAATTTTGTTTGATCTTCCAACATCTACTTTACCTATGACCATTTCCTTTTCTACTCCTTCACACTTTTCTTGTAGCCTTTTTTCTTTTGCTTTTTTGGATTTCATGTTTATTTGATTTCTAAATTGCCTGTATTGCTCTCTTCCTGATCCATCCTGAACATTTTTGTACCTTCTCCTCTGATCCACCAGTTTCAAAATTTCTTCTTTCGGGCAGCTTGTTCCTTAAAGCCTAATGTTTCTTTGCCACCTTTCATTACTTCGGTCTTTAATGCATTCCATTCGCCCTCGGTTTAGCTCCTTTCAGAGTTACTTCTTAGACCTAAGTCTACCATTTCTGCAAATTTTTCTCTCGTACTAGATTGTTTAAGTTTATTCACTTCCAGTCTGTTCTGCTTATGCTGCTTCCTTATTCGCTTGAATTTCATCCTGCACTACATCACTATCACATTATGGTCAGAGTCTATGTCTGCTCCTGGGTACGCCTTACAGTCTATTACTTGATTCCTGAATAGCTGTTTGACCATGATATAATCTAGCTGATATCTGCCTGTATCCCCAGGTCAATTCCAGGTGTATACCCGTCTTGTATGGTTCTTAAACAGTGTGTTCGTCACTATTGGCTTATATCTTTCCCAAAATTCTAACAACCTGCTTCCTCGCTCATTTCTTTCTCCTAGACCAAAACTTCATACAGTATTCCCCTCTTTTCCTTCTCCCAGTATCGCATTCCGATCACCCATGATTATTAGATTTTCTTCTCCCTTCACATATTGGATTAATTGTTCAATTTCGGTATATATTTTCTCTATTTCTTCATCATCTTCCTGGGACGTTGGCATGTACACTTGTACTAATGTGGTTGGGACGGGCTTAGTTTCTAACCTCATCGAAATAATCCTGTCACTAAACTGTTCATAATAACTCACCCGTTTCCCCACTCTCTTATTCATTACGAATCCTACACCAGTGACTCCATTGACAGCTTGTGTGCTAATTATCCTGTGTTCCCCAGACCAGAAATCCTGTGCGTCATTCCATTTAATCTCACTAATCCCAACAACATCTAACTTAATTCGTTCCATCCCCTTTTATAGGTTTTACAATCTACCTGCCCCATTCAGACTTCTAACATTCCACGTTCCGATTAGTAAAATGTTTCTATCTATTCTGATGACTCCTCCATGAGCAGTCCCCACCCGGAGATACGATTGGGGGACTATTTTACATCTGGAATATTTTACCCATGAAGAAGCCATCATCATCTATATATTAATACGCCAAGCGAAAACTTATGTTACATTTTTAAAAATATTGCGCGCACGGAGAAGTGTGAGATTTGGCATAGTTATAGATTATATGGAGAAGAAGTGAAGGAAGCTAAAATCTATACATAATATGCCTTACAAATACATTAAATTAAGTTAAATACACAGACGGAAAAAAAAATCCCAACACCAAGAAAAAATTATTGTAGAGTAATGAAATTTGGACAATGCATTTGTCAAGTTAACATGTTTAATTGATTAAATTTTCAAGATCACAGGTTAATTTAAGCTCAAGAAAATGCATTTCAAATGTGAAATACTGTTAAATTAATAGCCGGTGTAACCTCCAGAATTTTGAATGCAAGCCTGCAAACGTGAATGCATTGTGTCATACAGGTTTCGAATGTCACTTTGTGGTATGGAGTTCCATGCTTGTTGTACTTGTGCTGTCAATACTGGGACGGTCAGTGCTGGCTGTGGATGATGCTGGAGTTGTCGTCCAATGATATCCCATACGTGTTCAATTGGAGACAGATCTGGTGATCTCGCAGGCCAAGGTAACATGTCGACACTCTGTAGAGCACGTTGCGAGACAACAGCGGTATGAGGGCGAGCGTTATCCTGTTGAAAAACTCCCCCTTGAATGCTGTTCATGAATGGCAGCACTACAGGTTGAATTACCAGACTGACGTACAAATTTGCAGTCAGTGTGTTTGGTATAACCACAAGAGTGCTCCTGCTGTCATAGGAAATTGCTCCCCAGACCATGACTCCAGGTGTAGGTCCAGTGTGTCTAGGCCGCAGAAAGTTTGGTTGCAGGCGTTCCCCTGGCCTCCTTCTGACCAACACTGGAGATCTGTTGTGTTTTCTGATGAAAGCAGGTTCTGCCTTGGTGCCAGTGATGGCCGAGTGTTGGTCAGAAGGAGGCCAGGGGAACGCCTGCAACCAAACTGTCTGCGGCCTAGACACACTGGACCTACACCTGGAGTCATGGTCTGGGGAGCAATTTCCTATGACAGCAGGAGCACTCTTGTGGTTATACCAAACACACTGACTGCAAATTTGTACGTCAGTCTGGTAATTCAACCTGTAGTGCTGCCATTCATGAACAGCATTCAAGGGGGAGTTTTTCAACAGGATAACGCTCGCCCTCATACCGCTGTTGTCTCGCAACGTGCTCTACAGAGTGTCGACATGTTACCTTGGCCTGCGAGATCACCAGATCTGTCTCCAATTGAACACGTATGGGATATCATTGGACGACAACTCCAGCATCATCCACAGCCAGCACTGACCGTCCCAGTATTGACAGCACAAGTACAACAAGCATGGAACTCCATACCACAAAGTGACATTCGAAACCTGTATGACACAATGCATTCACGTTTGCAGGCTTGCATTCAAAATTCTGGAGGTTACACCGGCTATTAATTTAACAGTATTTCACATTTGAAATGCATTTTCTTGAGCTTAAATTAACCTGTGATCTTGAAAATTTAATCAATTAAACATGTTAACTTGACAAATGCATTGTCCAAATTTCATTACTCTACAATAATTTTTTCTTGGTGTTGGGATTTTTTTTTCCGTCTGTGTAAAACGCTCGCTCGCCTACGTAGTTCGCTCAGATGGCTGGTAGATGGCGCACCTAGCGGCCTTACTTTGTCTTCTTTGGTGAAAAAAAAACTTATATAGAAGCAAGAAGCAACATTTCGAGGGCTGGTAGAAAGCGCAGCTAGCGGCCAGAATATTGGGCGAACGGAGGAATTTTAAGAAATACAGAAAGCTAAATTAATAAATAATATATTTTACAAACCTTGGAATCGATATAAGCAGTCAGAGATAATCGATTGCTTCAGTTGTAAACAAATGCGCAGTTTGTCTCTGGTTTGCGACATGGGCTGCGCAGAACGAATTTCCCGTAAACTTTTTACTCTTGGTCCAGGCCGAATTTCAACCTTACCATGATCACTATGACAAAACGAACCTATTTAGGTTGATGTGATCCCTGCACCGATAATTTTTGTGTCATTTTTGCAGTGCTGCTAACATTTCACGGTTGCGGAGCATCACATATTTCGGCATTTTTAATTTAATTCGTGGCGACTTTTCCGGAAAAGGAGAGTGCTAAACGTGAAGAGGACACTATAAGGAAACAGTTAATACAAATTTCAACAGGTCAGTAACAGTTTTTCACTGGTGGAGAATTTCCCACCCCACCCAAAAATATAATAAGCATAGTTAATACATGTTACAAATAGATTATTCAAATAAAACATTAATTTTCGAACGTGTGTGTCCGCGTGAAATAGGATCGGAGCCAACGTTCTTACGCGAATTCCCCGCATTGAGACACTCTGTGGTCTTTGGTAAAACGAAAGACTCGCATAAAGTAGAAATTAATCTTTGAAGTTGTATAAGGAATACTTCGAAAAGGAGTGTAGCTATTCTGCCAGATACTATATGGTCATTTGATTATTTAAAGTGTTAAACTTTGGTTAAGTGTCTTTAGAATTTTTAATTTCAGTGATTTCATTAGAGAGAGGGAGAGAGAGAGAGAGAGAAGAAATAAGGAATACTTATTTGCGTGAAATTAAAAATGATAATATACCAAATTTAAATAGCGAGCACACAAAATGACGAAATTATTTTAATAGATGCACTTAAATGCGCATGTTTCATAAAGCTAAAGTAGTTTTCCGGCCTAAATGAACGACCGATAAATACATTTCATCATTTGCTATGGTTAGAGTAGAAGCTAAAATTTATCATACAGTCACGCGTGAAGTGTATCGTTTTAATTTTATGCAGAGAATTACTAAATTATTACTCTTTCATGAAAGAAACTAAACAACTTAATGAATTACGGTCGAATTTCGATCGCTGGGCGATCACTAGTATATGTAATTTGAGAGGATTACATGTCCTCGAGATACCTTTTGGGTCTTTAATGCAGTCGTTTCCCGCTGCCTTCTACATCCCCATGCCGTTGATCATTTCTGACTCATCCGTCTTTAGTGGCCGTTTCCAACCCCAAGGGCAAGAAGGTGCACTGGACCACTCCCTGCTATTCCGCCCTCCTTTCGGTGGCCGTTGGCAAGCAGTGGGTGACTCCTTATACCGGGAATCATTCAGTCGCCGGAGCCTCGTTCGTGCAAACAGGGTACACCACGTGAAGGAGAGGTTGACATTTGGTTGGAAAAGACTAGTATAGTCTCTCCTAATCCCTTACACCCCTCATATAACCTCATGTAGCCTAAATTTTGCTAAAAATTGATCAAAATTGGTTAAAAGAGATGCGAACTTCTAATAATCAGACATTTCAAGTAATAAATAGGAGTAAAGAGTAAAGTTCGATCATAATGATTTGTTATCATTAGCCTACTTCAGAATAGAAAATATTCCCTTCGTGTTCAGGGATGCAGGAGCTGATCACTATAAAACTATCGAAGACAAATTAGGTTTATAAAACAGTTCTAAAGAGATATTGGAGAATTAAGTTAAAAGTTCACACGTGTTCACAAAGATCGAAAGAATACTTAATTAATTTCCCACCTACAAGTTTTCAAGTTACAGGAAAATTATGTCTCAAAAGATAAGTAAAAATTTAGAGTTAATAGGCAAAGTGTAAGTAACATTTTTAGGAGAAAAAGATGATTTAGAATAAAACATGAAATTTGCACACTGCGGATTTCAGCTAGATACAGACTGGAAAGTATGTTTACAATAGAATTTTTCCTATGCATCATGAGAGAGTTTCTTAAAGATCCATGTAGTGTTTTGGCCATAAAAAGGAATAAATTTGAGAAATAAACGAAAAAAATTACGGCAGGAAATCGTTAAGTTTTAACATAGATTTTGAAGAGAAGAAAAGAAGCTGCATGAAGGACATTAGATAGCAGATAAACAACATCACCGTCAAATAGAAAAGGCGCTTCTTAAACGTTTGGAACACATATCATCTTTGTAGCACATATACTTTTGAAGATAAAGAATATAGAAATTTTTAGTTAAGACGCAGTAATGTTTTGCACTTAGAAGAAAAATTGGAGGCAAGCCATATTATATACCAATAGGTCGGGGAGAATGAGTAGATTATTTTAAAACAACAGGTCGAGGGAGACGTGATGCTCAGCGTGTACACTTGGGGTCTTTGGTTCAAATTCCCCTCCTCCACAGAGGTTTACAGTCATTTGTGGAAATCTTTTGCTTGTGTGTGTGATTTCTGTGAGACGCGATTAGCTGGCTTGCCTATCACAGTCATTATAATTCTGAATAAATTGTTTTCGTATTATTTTCCTGAGCATTGCACCGTTCGTTCTACGTAAAACGCGAATCAGTTGCTTTGCAGTCGTGTGGTTGTGAGAGTGCTCGGTGGTCCGTGTCGGCGCAGTGTCCTTTGTTGTATCAGCTCTGCGGCCGCTCGCTCTCGCTGATTGCGACCTCTGTTCTGCACGCGCGACTTCTTTCGCGGCGGCTTGGAAAATCCCTCGTATTGACCAACGCAGCCCCAGCATTGTTCCGCTCTCACCGTGTACCGGCAGCCATGTTCTGTCAAAACGAGAACTCTGCTGCTCATTATGATTGTGTTCATGGTTTAATGGTATGTGGCAGGATCAGCTACAGGAGGATGTGAGTGACTACGCTGCGTCCTCTGTCCTAGAGGACGAGGCTTCAAGTCCCCGCCCGCCCTTAC
>JARYHS010013630.1:426487-447124 GCA_031002005.1 Vandiemenella viatica | reverse complement strand
GACTTGTGTACAAACCCACAGTCAGACCATTTCTTGTATATATAAGTGTAGTATGGAGACTACATTTTTTTGTACATCAAATGCAAGGTGCAAAATATAGCAGCTAGATTTATTAGTGGAAAATATTCAACAAGTGCCTTAATAAAGGAACTGGACTGGATGTCATTGGGAGATTGGAAGAGTGTCAGGGGCTGTATGTGGTGTATAATGCTGTTAGAATGGATATTGGCAGAAAATTCTGAGTGGTGTATGGAGCCTAAGTTGGCCATGACCACAATCTGTCATTAGACTTTAGATGATGAGGCCTGAGTGGATAAAATATCCAAACACCCACTTTGACCTAACAATTTACGACAGTTCAAGCGTGGGTGCTATCTTCGGCGCAAGTTCTGTGCTTTAGCACTGCCTTACACTGACTCGATTTTTATCACAAAGGGCAGGGGTGAAATTAGTAAGATTAACAAACGATGTTTCGTTCCTGGAACATACTTGCTGTGCTGTAAAATACAGTTAAAGGTGGGTAAGTACATGGCACAGCGTATATCTCTCTGTTTCTAGTCAATCACTGATGTGTCACAAGGGATTGCTAAGGGCACTCAATTTGTGATTGCTTACGAAAACATTACAGAATTGATACATAGATTGGTCTGGATAGACAGACAATATAGGTTTGAGCTTGTTGGCAAAAATTACGAGTGTGATGAAATATTTTTTTTATACCAGTGACAGCAGAGATTAGAGAAATAATGTGCTGTACTGGTGAATTTTGATTCTCACTACATAAAAATCATTTAACAGAGAGGGGTGATGTACCAGAGAAGCGAAGGACTTGGGTACAAATCCACAGTCAGACCATTGCTTGTGTGGTGTAGTATGGATGTCATTGGAAGATAGGAAGAGTGTTGAGGGGCTGTAGGTGGCGTATAATGCTGTTAGAATGGATATTGGTGGAATAATTCTGAGTGGTGTATGGAGCCTAAGTTGACCATGACCACAATCTCGCACTAGACTTTAGGTGATGAGGCCTGAGTGGATAAAATATCTAAACACCCACTTTGACCTAACAATTTACGACAGTTCAGGTGTGAGCACTATCTTAGGCGTAATAGAACCTATGGTGACGTTTTGGATACTTGTCGATGTGTGGGGATCTTCTATGAAAATGTATCTAGCCAAAATTCGTGAGCTATCATTAATGCTGTTAGCTATTAAATTGGTTCATAACGAATCCGATATGATGTGCAAAAGTATGTTTTCGGTATATGAATGAATTTTTAATTAGGAACACTATATAGAAAAAAAGGGGGGGGATAGAGGACTATGATCAGACATTATAGGGTAAAGCCAGGGACTGAAAAGGCTGTCAAGGAATAAACTCACTGTAACTTCACTTTATCAGGTGTCATTGGAGATGTGTGAAATATTCTTTAATTCTTGGCCACTAAGTTTGGGGGGAATAACATATATGAAATATTGCTGTACTGTATAGCAATGTGACTGATTAATAGTATGTGCTTTGCTCTGTAATAACAAGGAGACATGGGAACAGAAATGTTTTGTAGGTAATATACGCTAATGTGGACTTCTTTTGTTTTTAGTAAAAAATAGTAATGGTTCACGCTTAATCAAACGCAAGTATATTTCACGACACAAAACCGAAGAAAATATTTTACTGTGCTGAAATATTTGCACCTTGCTGTGTACAGAGTTTCGCAACCTGGGCAAACGGAACGCCGAGAATAACTCCATAGTTTCGAAATACTTGTCACATTGATATACCGATAATAGCAGACAGACAGCAGGCAGGAATACCTGAAATATTTCTCGTAAAAGCTTGGTGAAATGATGTGTGCCACGCCATCTTTCGGAAACCAGGATACTTTGCACCTCGGCAGTCGAATTTTTTTTTTAATGTATCTCTAACAATGTGGTCTTTAGAGACGGGAATGGGAATGAATTCGGTCATGGCCTTTTGAAGGTAGCATCCCGGCATTCACCTGGGGGAAACCATGGAAAACCCAAATCTGGATGCCCGGAAGGGGGATTCCCCGAATGCGAGGCAAGAACGCTAAATAATTTCATGAAATCAGGTACACATAGAATTCTTCCTCGGTTTTATATCTGGAGTTTATGACGTTTTTTTTTTTCATATCGAACGTTAAAAGGAAAAATTTATCACCCACTTCTTTAGCTAGCTTGACATCTGTATCAAACAGTATACATCTGAGAGGAAGTGGATTCGTGACCATCATACTCGATTAATGGATGAACTAATCGTCCATTGTCTACTTAAACCAATGGGTCCATTTTTTTTTTTTAACGTCTCTCTAACAACGTGGTCTTTAGAGACGGGAAAGGAATGGGAATCGGTCATGGCCTTTTGAAGGTAGCATCCCCGGCATTCACTTGGAGTGATTTGTGGAAACCATGGATGCCCGGAACCTCCGTCCTCCCGAATGCGAGGCAAGAACGCTAAATAATTTCATGAAAACAGGTACACATAGAATTTATATCTGGAGTTTATGACGCTTTTTTTCCCGTTAAAAGGAAACATTTATGCTTTTAGACTTATTTTTTTATTCAAGGCAGGCTGGTGCCATACACTCTAGGTATGGAAACTAAAATTTTGATTTTCGTTTTGAAATTGACGAGTTGGAACGGCTTTTTCAATAAAACACCGCGGCCGGACTCGAACCGGCAACCTAGCCCCAACGCTACCGATGTCTGTTCACGTAATATCCGTTGATGTGGACTTTTTTTTTTATTAAAATTGCAATGATTTACGTCCTTACCGACAGCAGGACACCTGAACAAATGCATATACGAAATTCGCTGCAAGCCTGAGACTCTGCACAAAATTCTGCAGTCATACGAACGCTGTGTTGGACGCCCTACTTTCTTTGTCCGCCACCCAGCTATGCTTTCATAATGGCGAATGAATAATGTGCTTCCCTTGGAGCCATTTCGTAACCTGTCGGACTCCCGGTCAAACACGCGAGTGGCTTCGCAAACATCGAAATATTTCACGCATATTGCTACACCCGCTCCATCTAGCGACAAATGTCTTCTACCGTGTGCTGACCTCTAGCGACAGTTATGCAAGTTATCGCACATGTCGCAACAGGGTCTCGGCGGCCGAGCAAGTACGTACATGTCGACACCTGTTCAAATACGCCTTAGGGTTGGGTTTTCCCCCGCTAGCTTTCACTCTCCTAGGGGAGTGGAATATCTGCGCCCAAAGAAATTAAGCCCTTGGGAGATGCTGCCCTCCCAGCGGCCGGTTGAGGAACTAACGTGTGACGTCATACGACCTTGGCCGCCATTGGTCCATTAGAATTTCCCGCCATCCAACTGTGACGTCACGCGGACGAGTGGAGTCTCTTTACGGTTGTCCAAAGAGCTTATCAGGCTACAATCGGCTACTTCTTCCTACTAAAGTGGTGACTTCAAAAACAAGAGGGAACGATGCGAACATATTACATTTACTGCACAGTGGGTATAAACTAGAATTCAAAACTAACACATTTGATCTTGCTTTGATAATGCTGTTTTCGCTCACAATTTACATCAAGAAAAGACGGAAAGAATCACAGATAACTGTATTTGGCAAAATTCCAAAGTGTATTAACCAGGTTACTAATCAGCACTGATAAAATATTTTTGTCATTATTTCCGTGATGCTGACGTCATGACTTCGGACCTCGGCAGCGGCCAGAGAAGCTACAACCGAATCGAGGTCATGACTCACTTAACTGCTACTTTATTCAGTTAGCGACTGACTTGTCGCAGTACTCATGTTGGACGTAGTGAGAGGCGAGGCCTGGTTACCTTTGAGCACGTGCACCCTGACGCTGTGAGGGGCGACGTTGGAGGGCGCGCAGGTATAGAGCCCAGTGTCTCGAGGCGCCGCCTTCTGCACGAGCAGGCGGCTCGTCGTGGAGGTGCCCTTCTCCGTCACCAGGCTGACGCCGCCGCGAGCAGAGTCGAAGTTGATCACCTGCAACAGGAGGTGGCGCGGTAGTGAATCAGGAGGTATCACAGGTGTAGAGCCCCGTGTCTCGAGGCGCCGCCTTCTGCACGAGCAGGTGGCTCGTGGTGGAGGTGCCCTTCTCCGTCACCAGGCTGACGCCGCCGCGAGCAGAGTCGAAGTTGATCACCTGCAACAGGAGGTGGCGCGGTAGTTATTCAGGAGGTATCACAGGTGTAGAGCTCTGTGTCTCGAGGCGCCGCCAACTGCACGAGCAGGCGGCTCGCCGTGGAGACGCCCTTCTCCGTCACCAGGCTGACTCCGGCGTGAGCAGAGTCGAAGTTGATCACCTGCAACAGGAGGTGGCGCGGTAGTGAATCAGGAGGATCACAGGTGTAGAGCTCTGTGTCTAGAGGCGCCGCCTTCTGCACGAGCAGGCTGCTCGTCGTGGAGGCGCCCTTCTCCGTCACCAGGCTGACGCCGCCGCGAGCAGAGTCGAAGTCGATCACCTGCAACAGGAGGTGGCACGGTAGTGAATCAGGAGGTATCACAGGTGTAGAGCTCTGTGTCTCGAGGCACCGCCTTCTGCAACGAGCAGGCGGCTCGTCGTGGAGGCGCCCTTCTCCGTCACCAGGCTGACGCCGGCGTGAGCAGAGTAGAAGTTGATCACCTGCAACAGGAGGTGGCGCGGTAGTTATTCAGGAGGTATCACAGGTGTAGAGCTCTGTGTCTCGAGGCGCCGCCAACTGCACGAGCAGGCGGCTCGCCGTGGAGACGCCCTTCTCCGTCACCAGGCTGACTCCGGCGTGAGCAGAGTCGAAGTTGATCACCTGCAACAGGAGGTGGCGCGGTAGTGAATCAGGAGGTATCACAGGTGTAGAGCTCTGTGTCTCGAGGCGCCGCCTTCTGCACGAGCAGGCGGCTCGTCGTGGAGGCACCCTTCTCCGTCACCAGGCTGACGCCACCGCGAGCAGAGTCGAAGTCGATCACCTGCAACAGGAGGTGGCACGGTAGTGAATCAGGAGGTATCACAGGTGTAGAGCTCTGTGTTTCGAGGCGCCGCCTTCTGAACGAGCAGGCGGCTCGTCGTGGAGGCGCCCTTCTCCGTCACCAGGCTGACGCCGGCGTGAGCAGAGTAGAAGTTGATCACCTGCAACAGGAGGTGGCGCGGTAGTTATTCAGGAGTATCACAGGTGTAGAGCTCTGTGTCTCGAGGCGCCGCCAACTGCACGAGCAGGCGGCTCGCCGTGGAGACGCCCTTCTCCGTCACCAGGCTGACTCCGGCGTGAGCAGAGTCGAAGTTGATCACCTGCAACAGGAGGTGGCGCGGTAGTGAATCAGGAGGTATCACAGGTGCAGAGCTCTGTGTCTCGAGGCGCCGCCTTCTGCACGAGCAGGCGGCTCGTCGTGGAGGCGCCCTTCTCCGTCACCAGGCTGACGCCACTGCGAGCAGAGTCGAAGTTGATCACTTGCAACAGGAGGTGGCGCGGTAGTGAATCAGGAGGATCACAGGTGTAGAGCTCTGTGTCTCGAGGCGCCGCCTTCTGCACGAGCAGGCGGCTTGTCGTGGAGGCGCCCTTCTCCGTCACCAGGCTGACGCCGGCGTGAGCAGAGTCGAAGTTAATCACCTGCAAACATGAGGTGGCGCGGTAGTGAATCAGGAGGTATCACAGGTGTAGAGCACCGTGTCTGGAGGCACCGCCTTCTGACACGAGCAGGCGGCTCGTCGTGGAGGCGCCCTTCTCCGTCACCAGGCTGACGCCGGCGTGAGCAGAGTCGAAGTTAATCACCTGCAACATGAGGTGGCGCGGTAGTGAATCAGGAGGTATCACAGGTGTAGAGCACCGTGTCTGGAGGCACCGCCTTCTGCACGAGCAGGCGGCTCGTCGTGGAGGCGCCCTTCTCCGTCACCAGGCTGACGCCGGCGTGAGCAGAGTCGAAGTTAATCACCTGCAACATGAGGTGGCGCGGTAGTGAATCAGGAGGTATCACAGGTGTAGAGCACCGTGTCTGGAGGCACCGCCTTCTGCACGAGCAGGCGGCTCGTCGTGGAGGCGCCCTTCTCCGTCACCAGGCTGACGCCGGCGTGAGCAGAGTCGAAGTTAATCACCTGCAACATGAGGTGGCGCGGTAGTGAATCAGGAGGTATCACAGGTGTAGAGCTCTGTGGCTCGAGGCGCCGCCTTCTGCACGAGCAGGCGGCTCGTCGTGGAGGTGCCCTTCTCCGTCACCAGGCTGACGCCGCCGCGAGCAGAGTCTCAGTTAATCACCTGCAACAGGAGGTGGCGCGGTAGACACGTGCCAGAAATCTGTTGGTACAACCGAGTGGAAAAAACCGCTATGACGTCAGCTCTACTTAAACGCGTAGCCAGCAGCGTTCACGTGATCACTCTTTCACTTGATTCTGATTGACGGAAGTGGAAAGTGCTTCTTGCCTCGAGATACCTACCGATCGATTGTAACCAGTCTCGTTCAATTGTCGTCTGAACCATCTGAATTAACTTATGAGGTTACCAGACATGGAACCTAGCACTTGCTCTCAATACAATGTGTAAGGTTCATATGTGTATCTCATTGCAGGGACTCTGAGCAGATTCAATATTTCACAACAGTACAGCAATAGCAAAAATCCGTATGATTCCTCTGATCCTAGCGGGCCATGTACAGGTTTCGATTAACAGATAAGAGCTGAAGACTCAAGAAAGATGATGTTAAGTCGCAAGTCGTAGGGTAATTAGCAAGTAAATGCTTTTAATAGTACAACAGAACTCCCGCGACAGCCACCCATGAAACAGGGACATTACAATGGTGTCAGAAGTGGGTTTTGTAGTATCATAAGATGCCGTACTGATTCATTTATGTATTCCTTCTTTCCTCGATCTGTTCGGAATTGGAATGCGCAGAATTAGGATTGGTGCTTAGCACCCTCTGCCACCCACAGTATTTGTGATTTGCAGAGTATAGATGTAGATGTAGATGTAGATCATACGGTAGCTCGGCAACGAGATACAGGAGAGACCAGACCAGAGCAATCAGCCAACACCTCGTCAGTGAATTTCAGACCAGGAGAGATAACTTTGGCCGTCGAACGAGCAGGGCGGCGTGACAGAGACAACACGAAAATTGTTCGTAGTTTTGGGAGTTTTCGTCAGTGTTTGTAAAGATAAGCGCGTGGGCAGCTTGTCGATTAACCTAGAGGCTTAAGCATTCAATTTACAGGATGCTGTAAATTACAGATTAGCAGCACTAAAGCGCAATCGTTCTCCACCACCTAACAGTGCTCAAGTTCCTGATCCCAGGGTTTACAATGCAGTGACGATGCGCTCAGTTTCTGTGGGGGAAAGCATAATGAATTAGTTATGTCCAACTAGGAAATGTTTTTAATTAGAATATTTAACTAGCAGTGAAAAATTCACATTTACCTATAAATTCCATTGATTATATAAATTCAACTTTTTTTAAAATAAATTTTTAAATTTTTATTTTCAAAAATAATGTATGTTCCTTTTTCTCAGAAATTATTCAAGAGATTTCTACCAAATTTTCTCTGTTTCCTCTGTTTACATATAGTAAGCTTCTCTCATGAGGTTTTTTGAATAAATCAAATTGGAGAATTTTCATAAATTTTTAATTATAATTCTGCAAGTAAAAATTTAAATTCATGCAGAATTCCAAGCACTTTGCCCCATATCTCAGTTGGCAATAAGAATTTCAAAATTTGATCTTGAGACAACATTTATTAGGTTTATAGGAATAAGTGTACGAAATTTCATAATTCTAGCGTACTTAGATTCTGAGGAAAAGGTACATAAACTTAGAAAAACACATTTTTGAGGAAACGCAATTTAATGTTCAATCTGGTATTGAAGTGCTGCTTCAAAAAGTGAGTGTGACAGGGATGTTGCGTCACACGTTTAATTATTTTTCAGGCACTTTGGATGCGATTTCATCATTGAAACTTTGGGAACCATGAGTTGTACTAAAAAATAAAAAATAAATTGAAAATTGACATTTTTGGTCAATTTCATGAACGTCCCCCCTTAAGAACAAAAGTAACGAAAGAAGTTCTGAATAATGTGAGTTCCGATAAAGACTGAAAACACTGATGTATAGGAAGGACTCTGGGTTTAACTTGTAATGAACTTCTCAAAGAAACAGCTAGATTCTATCACGAACGCTTAGGAAATATTGGAAAGAGACCAAGCGAAGAACTTGAATAATTCGCAGATAGGATAAGAATATTTAATAATAACACATATTCGCTAGGTCATAACAAGGATGAGAATATATTAACACGTTTACAGGCCCAAAAGTTTCCTTTGTCGGCAGGTAGAACTTTGTTTGAAGACGACTTATTTCCAGTGGGATATAAACTATTATGAACAACTAGATGGACTATCTATGGACAGCCCCCTCTCACCGGCAGTAGCAAATTTATTAATGGAAAAATTTGAACGTGAAGCCATTTCGACAGCTAAAAAACAAACCGTTGATCTGGTATAATGATACATTTGTGATATGGCCACATGGAGAGGCTGAGTTGAAAGTTTTTCTGGACCATATCAACAGCATCCGTCCAAAAATGATGTTCATCATGGAATTAGAAACTAACTGGCTTTCTTGGATGTTCTGGTGAAAAGAAACGAGGGAAAATTAACACACACTGTCTATAGAAAATCTACACACACAGACCTCTACTTAAATGCTGCATCACATCGCCACCCAGCTCGAAAATGCGCCCTGATCAAAATCTTATTTTGTAGAACGGATGGGGTCCTGCGAAAGAATGAGTATAGTAGTCGGATGATAATCAGCGCGTTAAAGCAGTAAGAAAAGGAACAATAACGATGTACAAGGAATGGTAACAGAACGAAGGAAGAAGGCTTTTTTACCTTACATAAAAGGAGTCACCAACAGAATAGGAAAGTGCTGATGAAAGTCAATATTCAACCGGTCTTTAGTAGTAAGAACAAAATAAAAGGCATTTTAAGATCAGCGAATGATCTCAGACCACATTACGAGCAAGTGGAGTATACAAGATGCCCTGCTATTTTGGAAAGGTGAATACTGGCGAGACATCCCGAGCGGTTACTGCAAGACTAAAAGAACTTTGTCGTCACGCAAGACTCGGTCAAACAACAAAATCAGCTGTAGCAGAACATCAGATAGAAGAATATCATAAAATTCAATGGGAGAAGACAGCAGTAATTGCACAACCAAAAGGTTTCCTAGAACGGAAAATAAGGGAATCGATATAAATTTAAAAAAAAAAAAAACATAAAATTTCAATAAAGACGGCGGCTGTGGCTTAAGAGAAGTGTGGAAATGTGCACTCGTGGACAGTCGCAACACAAAATCTTCAACGATAACAACATCTGCTAACAGCTGACACCCGATGCCTGTAACCAAAACAGCGAGATCAACAACCGATAGGTGTGAAACCGTCACAAGTGATACTTCACTTCTATACAGCCCTAATGAAGCCCTCAGTTTGGGGGCCGAAACGTCGGCAGTAATACATCGATACAAGCAGCGTGAATCCCGAAAAAGTAAGTGGAATATACAATCAGTATGACGCTTGCTAAAAGAGTAAAAAATTGTATAAGTAGAACAGGCCTTACGTTTGAACAAGTGGCGAATGCACCTAGAAATGACTGAAGAGAGGATTAAAAACGTGTTCCTCGATCAAAAAAAAAAAAAAAAGAAAGTGTTGTATCTTAAATGGGATATGCGTCAAAAAATTGTTGAAGAAAATTGAGTAATAATGCTTATTGTAAACATAGTACTAACATTGCATGTTGTAACACTAATTTCGACGTAGCATGTGGTCGATAAAATGATGCTTCTAGACTTCAGCGTAACAATATTAATACATTTTATGTAGAAAATGGTGAAAAATTTGCATTCTGACAGTGGCAAAGGCTCGTGTGGTTGTAATCACCTGTCGAGTTAGCTTCTATTGGCTTCCACCCCTATCACACCACCTTAACCTAACCCCGTAGTCCTACTGCTTATAAGTGACCTACATAAGTTAGTCTATTAAGGGGTTTGTGGGGGCATGTATCTCGCCCCTAAATTAAGCGGTGCCTGCATCTTTTGGGAGAGTAACCCCATAGTTGTAAATTCCTTTGTAGCTATCAATGCACAGGGAAAACAATTTAAGCTACGGGTCGACACGGGATCTGAAGTTACATTTCTATTTGATTTACTGTCTGTCAATTTCTTTGCCTATCAGAATTTTTTTTTTTTTTTTCTGTCTACCCTGCTATTATAGATGACAAGATTTTAAAAAAATGTCCTATGAAGGAAAACATTTACTGTGTTTCTACTTTATTTTGTGTAACGGAAATAATATTTGATTGATGCCTGCTAGCTAAATTTTTTTATATGTTTTCTTGTTGTTTTGTTTTAAAATTTCTGTGTGATTTACCATTTGAATCTAATACTTAAAAGTTAGCAAATGTTCGTCAGAAGTCATTAACTGGATTTCTATAAATAGGATTGTGAAAATACATAAATAACCGGAATGCACTTGTTTTTGTTCCTTGTACTAGTTTTTCTATGTTTACGACAAATTCTTTATTTTATTATACTTAATAATTTGTCAAATTTTGACGAGGGAATGTGACAATAAAATGCGCGCGCGCGTATGTGTGTGTGTGTGTGTTTGTATGTGGTGTGTACGATGTGTGTGAGGGTTGGCATCCTTGCGGTCAGCTGGGCCGAGGGACTGAGTTGGGATTAGAGTTGCCAGATATAGGCTTATAATTTCCGGGACATTTCAGGGATTAAAAAGTATTTTAATGGAATGATTAAATAGTGAAAAATGCAAATTATTAAATTATTTTAGGTAAAAGCTATACATAAAGTATATAGTACCTATGTATGGTTTATTAATTAAACTTTGCTTGAAAATCAACATCAGGTGATATGAATCAAAATGAAAAATTCTAAACATATAGCAAAGATCGTGTACCTCTTTTGGGCTTTTGTATAGTTTGATAGATAGCCAACATCGTGTATTATAAACCAAAACCTCAAAAATATTAAACTTAAACAAAAATTGAACACTTCTGTTAGGATTATTAATTAAACTTAGGTTGAAAATCAACATCTGCCATTATCAACAAATAAACAAAAATTGGACATCTATCTTTGACTAAATCAAAATCAACATCAATCAATATTAATCCTAATCAACTACTTTTTTAATATTTTACCAGACTTTGCCATTTTCACAAGTATTTCTCTGTCACTGCTTTGCAAAACTGATAAAATTTGTGACCAAGTATCTTCAAAATTGGTTGAGTTTGCAGTTCAGCATTCATCAAATCTATAGGCATTCTTAATATGGTAATAGGCCATCTTCCCGCAGTTGCTGAACAATAATTTTGTGAATAAATCCGTCGAAAACAACTGGTTTGGTGAATTTTGTTTTTATTTAATTCCCCAGACGCGTTTCGCCCTTGTGGTGTAGGGCATCTTCAGTGGCTGTAAAGTGTTTTTACATGTGTTGTTACAATAATTACATACAATATAATTCTTAATAAAATGTATATACATATGTACACACTGTACTCACAGATATAATGGTATTCCTTTACATGTCGGTCTGGAACAGCACTTCACACGCTTTCACATAACTGTTCATTACAGTTTTCTTTAAAACTATTGTTACACTAGTTGTTTTTTTTTTTCTGTTGCACTTGTTCTTATGTTAATCTTTTTCTGTTTATTTACACATGTGTGTTACACACGGTTTGTTTTGATTTTACCAGATGTTTACAGTAGTGCCAACTTAGTTTCTGTTGTTATTGTTTGTGTGTTGTACTTTCTATTAAATTATCTCTCTGTTTTTGTGCTGAGGTACTGTTTGTGATTATTGTGTTAGTGAATGTATTCGTTTTCTTGTTTTGAGACTGCTTTTTGTGTTGTTAGAGTGTTGTATAGTGTTTTGTTGGTTAAATTTGTGAATTCGTTTATTATTGTTTTTCCTATTGCTATCGATTTGTGTATATGGTAGCTTTCCTGAAATGTAAGTAGATGATTTTTGTGGTTGTTGATTTGTAATATTTTCATTTCTGTATTTATATTGGTAGGAGGGTGATTATTGTCTAATAAATGTTCAGCAAATGTGGAGTGATTTGTGCAGCTTATTGCTCTGATGTGTTCTTTATATCTTATGTTAAAATTTCTGGATGTCTGTCCTATGTGTACAGCCTGACACTGTTGGCATGTTAACTGGTATATTCCTGCTTGTTGGTATAAGTCACTTTCAGTGTTGGAGTTTAGATGTTTGTGTAGTGTGTTATTTGTCCTGAAAGCAATTTGTATTCCTTGTTTCTTAAATATGTTGCTGATTCTGTGTGTGTGTTTATTATTGTATGTCATGGTGTACCAGTGTTTCTTGGTTTGGTTCAGTGTGCTTGTGTTTTGTATCCTAGGTGGTATTTGTTTGTTGTTGTTGTTTTTTATTTTGTTGTTGAGCTGTTCAATAAGTTTTTGTGAGTACCCATTATTATTTGCTATTTGGATGATTGTGTTATATTCTCTGGTGTAGTCTTTCTCGGATAGGGGTATCATATTTAGCCTGTTTAGCATGTGTCTCAGTGCTGCTTGTTTGTGATTGTTTGGATGGTTAGAATTGTTGTGAATTATAGTGTCAGTGTGTGTGGGTTTTCTATATATGCTGAAGGAGTGTAATGGGCCTTTTTTGGTTATTGTTATGTCAAGGAAGTTGAGTGAGTTGTTTGTTTCTTTCTCTATGGTGAATTTTATATTACTGTGGATGTTATTAATTTCTTCATGGAATGTGGAAATATTATGTTGTGGTTCATCTATCAAGCAAATGACGTCATCCACGTATCTGTGCCAGTATAGTATGTTGTACTTCTTGTTTGTGAATATCTGGTGTTCAATATGATCCATGAAAATATCTGCCATGATGCCTGAAACCGGAGAGCCCATTGGTAAACCTTCATTTTGGATATAGTATTTGTTATTGAATTGGAAATAGTTTTGTGATGTTACAAGGTTTAGTATTTCTGTTATCTCTTTGATGTGTGTGTCTGGGATTGTGTTATGTGTGTATAGGTTGTTTTGTATAATATTAATTGTTTCATTGACTGGGATGATAGAGAACATATTTACAACATCAAATGATAAGAGTGTGGATGTGTCAGGTATTGGTATTGTGTTTACTTTTTGTATCAACTGTGTTGTATTTTTGATGGTTCTGTCATTGTGGTATCTGTATTTTTCTCTGAGGAATTCATGTATGAATCTGCTTAGATGGTACGTTGGTGCCTTCCTGAAATTTATTATTGGTCTTATTGGTATGTCATTTTTATGTATTTTTGGTTGGCCTCTGAGCTTTGGAGCCTTAGGATTTTTTTGAGGAATGTTCTGTTTTTGCCAATCTGTTAAAATGTGATTAATGTTTTTGAGGCACTTTTTTAGGTTGTTGTGAAATCTGTTTGTGGGATTTGTTTTTAATTCAGTTATTTGGTTGTTTGCTATAAACTGTTCTGTTTTTTCATTGTATTCTGTTTTTTGCATTAGTACTATTGTGTTTCCTTTATCTGCCTTAGTAGTTATTATATCATTTGTTTGCAATTTGACTTTTAATGTTTTCAGTGTGTTGTTTGTGTCTTTGTTGTGAGTGTACTTCAGTTTTGTATTAATATTTCTTATTTCATTTGCGATTAGTTCTCTTGTTAGGCCTGCATTTAATGATGTGTTCTGTGCTTTTTCTTCTTGTGTGATTATATATTCTGATTCAGTGATGATGTGTTCAATAAATTTGTCCTTGCTTGTTGTGTTTGTGTTGTGTTTTAACCCTTTCTGCAGTAACTGAGTTTCTTGTTCACTTAGTTGTATATTAGTCAAGTTGATGAGTTTGGGGTGAAAATTGTGGTTGGGTATAAGTTGTTCATTTGATAAATCTATGTGCTGTTTCCTTTGGTTATTTTTCAATACTTTGATTTTATTATTGTGCTTTGCTTTAATGTTGTCTATAATAGCTGCTGTGTGGTCTTCAATTCTTTCTATAATATCACTCAGTATTGTTGGGTTGTTTAATTGTGTGGCAAGCTGTAGGTGTGTCATGTAGAGTGTTTTGTTTTGATTTGCTTTCTTGCTATAAAGTGCTCTTATTTCCTTACTAATCCATTGGTTTTCTGCTATTGTTTTAGCCTGTTGTGCTGGTTTAGTGCTGTTCCTGACCGTCACGTTTACATAATTCGGTTTGAGATTTTGTTGAATGCATAACTTATTAAATTTGATGCTCTGGATGGTTTTGTGAAGATTGAGATGTTGAGTCTTGTATCGCTGATATGTGGCCGTTGGGAATGCTATTCACAAAATTATTGTTCAGCAACTGCGGGAAGATGGCCTATTACCATATTAATATTTCACAGCCTCGTCAGGCATTCCCAACGGCCACATATCAGCGATACAAGACTCAACATCTCAATCTTCACAAAACCATCCAGAGCATCAAATTTAATAAGTTATGCATTCAACAAAATCTCAAACCGAATTATGTAAACGTGACGGTCAGGAACAGCACTAAACCAGCACAACAGGCTAAAACAATAGCAGAAAACCAATGGATTAGTAAGGAAATAAGAGCACTTTATAGCAAGAAAGCAAATCAAAACAAAACACTCTACATGACACACCTACAGCTTGCCACACAATTAAACAACCCAACAATACTGAGTGATATTATAGAAAGAATTGAAGACCACACAGCAGCTATTATAGACAACATTAAAGCAAAGCACAATAATAAAATCAAAGTATTGAAAAATAACCAAAGGAAACAGCACATAGATTTATCAAATGAACAACTTATACCCAACCACAATTTTCACCCCAAACTCATCAACTTGACTAATATACAACTAAGTGAACAAGAAACTCAGTTACTGCAGAAAGGGTTAAAACACAACACAAACACAACAAGCAAGGACAAATTTATTGAACACATCATCACTGAATCAGAATATATAATCACACAAGAAGAAAAAGCACTGAACACATCATTAAATGCAGGCCTAACAAGAGAACTAATCGCAAATGAAATAAGAAATATTAATACAAAACTGAAGTACACTCACAACAAAGACACAAACAACACACTGAAAACATTAAAAGTCAAATTGCAAACAATGATATAATAACTACTAAGGCAGATAAAGGAAACACAATAGTACTAATGCAAAAAACAGAATACAATGAAAAAACAGAACAGTTTATAGCAAACAACCAAATAACTGAATTAAAAACAAATCCCACAAACAGATTTCACAACAACCTAAAAAAGTGCCTCAAAAACATTAATCACATTTTAACAGATTGGCAAAAACAGAACATTCCTCAAAAAAATCCTAAGGCTCCAAAGCTCAGAGGCAACCAAAAATACATAAAAATGACATACCAATAAGACCAATAATAAATTTCAGGAAGGCACCAACGTACCATCTAAGCAGATTCATACATGAATTCCTCAGAGAAAAATACAGATACCACAATGACAGAACCATCAAAAATACAACACAGTTGATACAAAAAGTAAACACAATACCAATACCTGACACATCCACACTCTTATCATTTGATGTTGTAAATATGTTCTCTATCATCCCAGTCAATGAAACAATTAATATTATACAAAACAACCTATACACACATAACACAATCCCAGACACACACATCAAAGAGATAACAGAAATACTAAACCTTGTAACATCACAAAACTATTTCCAATTCAATAACAAATACTATATCCAAAATGAAGGTTTACCAATGGGCTCTCCGGTTTCAGGCATCATGGCAGATATTTTCATGGATCATATTGAACACCAGATATTCACAAACAAGAAGTACAACATACTATACTGGCACAGATACGTGGATGACGTCATTTGCTTGATAGATGAACCACAACATAATATTTCCACATTCCATGAAGAAATTAATAACATCCACAGTAATATAAAATTCACCATAGAGAAAGAAACAAACAACTCACTCAACTTCCTTGACATAACAATAACCAAAAAAGGCCCATTACACTCCTTCAGCATATATAGAAAACCCACACACACTGACACTATAATTCACAACAATTCTAACCATCCAAACAATCACAAACAAGCAGCACTGAGACACATGCTAAACAGGCTAAATATGATACCCCTATCCGAGAAAGACTACACCAGAGAATATAACACAATCATCCAAATAGCAAATAATAATGGGTACTCACAAAAACTTATTGAACAGCTCAACAACAAAATAAAAAACAACAACAACAAACAAATACCACCTAGGATACAAAACACAAGCACACTGAACCAAACCAAGAAACACTGGTACACCATGACATACAATAATAAACACACACACAGAATCAGCAACATATTTAAGAAACAAGGAATACAAATTGCTTTCAGGACAAATAACACACTACACAAACATCTAAACTCCAACACTGAAAGTGACTTATACCAACAAGCAGGAATATACCAGTTAACATGCCAACAGTGTCAGGCTGTATACATAGGACAGACATCCAGAAATTTTAACATAAGATATAAAGAACACATCAGAGCAATAAGCTGCACAAATCACTCCACATTTGCTGAACATTTATTAGACAATAATCACCCTCCTACCAATATAAATACAGAAATGAAAATATTACAAATCAACAACCACAAAAATCATCTACTTACATTTCAGGAAAGCTACCATATACACAAATCGATAGCAATAGGAAAAACAATAATAAACGAATTCACAAATTTAACCAACAAAACACTATACAACACTCTAACAACACAAAAAGCAGTCTCAAAACAAGAAAACGAATACATTCACTAACACAATAATCACAAACAGTACCTCAGCACAAAAACAGAGAGATAATTTAATAGAAAGTACAACACACAAACAATAACAACAGAAACTAAGTTGGCACTACTGTAAACATCTGGTAAAATCAAAACAAACCGTGTGTAACACACATGTGTAAATAAACAGAAAAAGATTAACATAAGAACAAGTGCAACAGAAAAAAAAAACAACTAGTGTAACAATAGTTTTAAAGAAAACTGTAATGAACAGTTATGTGAAAGCGTGTGAAGTGCTGTTCCAGACCGACATGTAAAGGAATACCATTATATCTGTGAGTACAGTGTGTACATATGTATATACATTTTATTAAGAATTATATTGTATGTAATTATTGTAACAACACATGTAAAAACACTTTACAGCCACTGAAGATGCCCTACACCACAAGGGCGAAACGCGTCTGGGGAATTAAATAAAAACAAAATTCACCAAACCAGTTGTTTTCGACGGATTTATTCACAAAATTACTATAGGCATTCTGTTTCGCTCTTTAGTCCATAAATCGTTCAACGGACTAAAACTTATCTCGCAAAAGGCGTTGCTCGTTGGAATGGACAAAACAAAAGTAACTATTTTCTTTACACTCGCAAAATCAATAGAAACGTTTGTTCTAAAGAAATTGGCCCCGATTTTATCGGCAAGTCTTTGGAAGCACCTCTAAACAACTTTCAGACATGTGAACTCTTTACAAAGGGAATCATTGTTAACTCCATCTAGAGTTTTCAAAATCCCAGGAAATTCAAAGAGTATTTTCCTGTCAGTTTCAATCCCTCTGATTTAAGGGAAAAAAGCTCAAACTGTTTGCATATTCCATCCTCTTGCTGCGCGAAGGATGCTTGGCTTGGCCTCTTGTTTTGAATTGAGTTTGAGAAAAAAACTAGTATACGGGAATTCCGGGATAGTGACGCATAATTACTGGATACGGGCCCAGAAACAAAATTTTGGAACATTCCCAGATTTTCCGATCAACTGGCAACCCTAGTAGAGACGGTAGCGACATGCAGCGCCGCCATATTTGAGGACTGATTTTTTTCTTGACTAAGAACTTTGATCGAGCTAAAGACTTTTCAAATCTGCATTTCTTTGGATATTTCATCTTCTTCTTTTGGATGATGGCGGAAGTGGTATTGTACAGAAAGCCTCCTCTGACGTACAGTTAGTTGTACCATCTCCGAATGTCCTTCAGTTATGAATTCGTTCTCATTCCAACAGATTTTTTCCCCTGTATCTTTCCTCCAATCATGAGTTGCAATAGACATCGTGCCTTTCATAATGTGCCCAGTAATTTTTGGATACTAACAAGGTTTTTTTTTAGTTATGACAACCAGGAGTTATTGTTATAATAAAAAAAGAGTAAGTCTACCATGGTGAAAAATGCCTATTAATAAAAAGAAAAGAGTTTCTCTGTTTGCTGGACATTTCTTTTGAGCCACCTGTATATCAAGTCAGCAACTACTTCCGGCCCCGAGCCGGCTGCAGAACAATTCAGCAAATACTGCCACTCACCAACCACCTGCCCATCAAGTCAGCAACTACTTCCAGCCTCGAGCCACCTGCCGATCATTTCAGCATCTACTTCCAGCCACCAGCCACCTGCCCATCAACTCAGCAACTACTTCCGGCCTCGAGCCACCTGCCGATCAAGTCAACAACTACTTCCGGCCTCGAGCCACCTGCCGATAATTTCAGCATCTACTTCCAGCCACCAGGCACCTGCCCATCAAGTCAGCAACTACTTCCGGCCTCGAGCCACCTGCCTATCAAGTCAACAAATACTTCCGGCCTCGAGCCACCTGCCGATCATTTCAGCATCAACTTCCAGCCACCAGCCACCTGCCCATCAAGTCAGCAACTACTTCCGGCCTCGAGCCACCTGCCGATCAAGTCAACAACTACTTCCGGCCTCGAGCCACCTGCCGATCATTTCAGCATCTACTTCCAGCCACCAGCCACCTGCCCATCAAGTCAGCAACTACTTCCGGCCTCGAGTCACCTGCCGATCAAGTCAGCAACTACTTCCCGCCTCGAGCCAACTGCCGACCAAGTCAACAACTACTTCCGGCCTCGAGCCACTTGCCGATCATTTCAGCATCTACTTCCAGCCACCAGCCACCTGCCCATCAAGTCAGCAACTACTTCCGGCCTCGAACCACCTGCCGATCAATTCAGCATTTACTCCAGCCACCAGCCACCTGCCCATCAAGTCAACAACTACTTCCGGGCTCGAGCCACCTGCCGATCATTTCAACAACTACTTCCGGACCCGAGCCGGCTGCAGAACAATTCAGCAAATACGGCCACTAACCAGCCACCTGCCCATTAAGTCAGCAACTACTTCCAGCCTCGATCCACCTGCCGATCTTTTCAGCATCTACTTCCAGCCACCAGCCACCTGCCCATCAAATCAGCAACTACTTCCGGCCTCGAGCCACCTGCCGATCAATTCAGCAACTACTTCCAGCCACCAGCCACCTGCCCATCAAGTCAGCAACTACTTCCGGCCTCGAGCCACCTGCCGATCATTTCAGCATCTACACCAGCCACCAGTTCAAGCCTCGAGCCACCTGCCGATCATTTCAGCATCTACTTCCAGACACCAGCCACCTGCCCATCAAGTCAGCAACTACTTCCGGGCTCGAGCCACCTGCCGATCATTTCAGCAACTACTTCCGGACCCGAGCCGGCTGCAGAACAATTCAGCAAATACTACCACTCACCAGCCACCTGCCCATCAAGTCAGCAACTACTTCCAGCCTCGAGCCACCTGCCGATCATTTCAGCATCTGCTTCCAGCCACCAGCCACCTGCCCATCAAGTCAGCAACTACTTCCAGCCTCGAGCCACCTGCCGATCATTTCAGCATCTACTTCCAGCCACCAGCCACATAACCAACAAGTCAGCAACTACTTCCGGCCTCGAGCCGGCAGCCGACCATTTCAGCATCTACTACCAGCCACCAGCCAACTGCCCATCAAGTCAGCAACTACTTCCGGCCTCTAGCCACCAGCCCATCAAGTCAGCAACTACTTCCGGCCTCGAGCCACCTGCCGAACAATTCAGCAACTACTTCCGTACCCGAGCCGGCTGCAGAACTATTCAGCAAATACTGCCACTCACCAGCCACCTGCCCATCAAGTCAGCAACTACTTCCAGCCTCGAGTCACCTGCCGATCATTTCAGCATCTGCTTCCAGCCACCAGCCAGCTGCCCATCAAGTCAGCAAGTACTTCCGGCCTCGAGCCACCTGCCGATCATTTCAGCATCTACTTCAGGACTCGAGCCGGTTGCAAAAATATTCAGCAAATACTGCCACTCACCAGCCACCTGCCCATCAAGTCAGCAACTACTTCCAGCCACCAGCCACCTGCCCATCAAGTCAGCAACTACTTCCGGCCTCGAGCCACCTGCCGAACATTTCAGCATCTACACCAGCCACCAGCCACCTGCCCATCAAGTCAGCAACTACTTCCGGCCTCGAACCACCAGCCGATCAATTCAGCATCTACTCTCAGCCACCAGCCACCTGCTCATCAAGTCAGGAACTACTTCAAGCCTCGAGCCACCTACCGATCATTTCAGCATCTACTTTCAGACACCAGCCACCTGCCCATCAAGTCAGCAACTACTTCCAGCCTCGAGCTACCTGCCCATCAAGTCAGCAACTACTTCCGGCCTCGAGCCACCTGCCGATCAATTCAGCAACTACTTCCGAACCCGAGCCGGCTGCAGAACAATTCAGCAAATAC
>JARYHS010013630.1:384073-425487 GCA_031002005.1 Vandiemenella viatica | reverse complement strand
ATCCAACCCCACCTGGCATTTTATAGCCGGTGTTGAAGGATTGCGAATAATCGCGGAAATTTGATCATTAAAAATTTTGAAACATGCTCTAATAAAATTACCAGGCTCTTTAAAATTTTCAGTATTTACAACAGTGATGTTAAGTAACCTATTCCCGTAAGCACTTGCCCTGATAGTTGGCTTTAAGCGCGTAGCATCCAGCTTACCTGTTTTTTCCCCACCCTCATTAACGCCGGACCCGGTCGCTTGAGTGTTGGGCAGCCACTGAGAGGATGGTTCGTCTGTCGCCCAGAGAGCTTCATTCGGCGACAGAGTAGCAAGCAGCTCATCGTCCAATGGTTCTGCCCATGCGCTGGTGCTTGGCTGCGACACCTCTGCGATGGTGGGAATGCCCCACAACGCTTCCAGGTCCGGCGGCGACATATATACATCTGCAACAAAAAAAAAATAGTCAGATTTCATGGTTAAAGGTCTAAGAGATAAAATAATAAAAAAAGTAGAAGAAATACCTTACCCGCCATTTTAATCCATTTAGATGGTCCTTCATCATCATTATCATCATCACCATCAGTCATCCTTTTTTTTTGGAGGGGGCCCGAGGAACCATGTTGACCTATAACAAAATAAATTTTAGTTAGACAAGGAAAAGAAAGAAAAACTGAGCATTAACCCTTTGACTGCTGTAGACGCGTTAACGCGCGTGGCTACTACTGCGCCCAGGTGCTCCAGACGTGTATACACGCGCCGCCTTGCCGCTCTGTCTGTGCTCCAGACGTGTATACACGCGCCGCCTTGCCGCTCTGTCTGTGCTCCAGACGAGTTAACACGCTAGCCTCTTAGCGGCCTGGCTATGAAGCCATATTTCCACCCAGGCTGGCTAGTTGTTTTCCTCATTCGGCCCTTGAGGATTGGCAGCTGCGATCTAATTTGTGTTGCTCTTTTCCTTTTAGTTTTCGCTGAGAAAATGGCATACAGTTATTATTTTTTTTAACTGCTTAACGTCTCTTAACAGCGAGGTCTTTAGAGATGGTAAAGAATGGGGGGCAAGGAATGGGAAGGAATTCGGCTATGGCCTTTTGAAGGAAACATTCCGGCATTCACCAGGAGTGATTTGGGGAAACCATGGAAAACCCAAATCTGGATGCCTGGACGGGGATTCGAACCATCGTCCTCCCGAATACGCCGTCGTGTTTGTACCGCGGAAGAAATCATGGAGATTCTTACTAGAAGCGACAGTGAATATGATCACTTTGATATGGATGACAGTGATAACCCTTCGACAGGATCTCGATGTAATTTTCCTATGCTGTGTACATCAGCTAGTGGAAAATGACCATTTTTCAGAGTTTGAAGCTACAGATTGTGCGAGCGAAATGTGTGGAAAAAGAGAATGCTTTAGTGACGCGTTTGACAGCATGTGCTTGTCGATTAAGCTGCAGGACACAAGTGTGGATTACGTTAACATTCCAGCAGTTTGTCATTTTTCCTGATATTTCTCCAGATTTGGGTTTTCCATGGTTTCTCCAAATCACTCCAGGTGAATGCCGGGATGCTTCCTTCAAAAGGCCATGGCCGAATTCCTTCCCATTCCTTGCCCCCATCCTTTCCCGTCTCTAAAGACCACGTTGTTAAAAAGGGACGTTAAACTGTATAAAAAATAAAAAAAATCCTGATATTTCTAACGGAAAATCATATGATATCTATTGCTGATGAGACCAACAGACACGCGAGAATCAATTCACACTATATTTTCACTATGAAGTGTTTTAAAAAGTTCTTTTTCCACATTCTCGAACACTGCATTTTAAATGCTCACGCTCTTCACCGAGTAGTAACCGGACGAAAAATGCCAGTAGCAGAGTTTCGTCTGTTAAGGGGGCATCCATAAATTTAAATTTTGTGAGGTATTTTTCAGGATTTCCTGACCCCCCCCCCGTCTTGTAAGATCAGGTCCGTGAGACGACCCCCCCCCCCTAGAAATCGCCCTCGCAACTTTTTGAGACCTTTTTTACAAATTTCATTCATATTGCAAATTCAAAGAAGAGCACGCCAATGAGTAAATGCGCTGTATGTTCGATACAGAAAGTGCGTCGAGAAACCAATGCAGAACATGTAATGTATCACTGTGTGTTCTACTATTTTTCATGGCTTATCACACAAAAAGAATTAATAACCATGGTTAACTGCAGAGTAATAATTATATTATATTTATACGCCTCTAAAACTAAACGAAATACAAAAAAAATTAAAAATATATTAACCCGGGTCAAAAAGAAGGCTGGAAAATGTGTGCAGAATTTGTGAAAGGTTCTGTCCAGATAAATTACTACGCTCACAAACTAAAAACATATCAGTTGCTGGAATATCTATTTAGTATATGAAGTACTGGCATGTTTGATTACGCAGACATTCACTTTTAGAGGAGCTTTAAACTGAAAAACTTTAGATGTTATATTAACTGTATTTATTTTGTATCTGCGGTTTCAAATCGCAGAGCGACTGCAGAAGAACGTCTCACACAACGCTCCAGACTTATTCAGTACACAGCGGTCCGGTCTAACGCGGCATTCCAGGGCAGGTAAACGGCTTAGGCGTAAACAAAGCCGCACGCAGCGAGGGCTCGGCCGGGCGAACCGTAGCAGTTAAAGGGTTAACAACTGAATAAAAATAAATCTACAGAGCGAAAATTATCTAAACACTTACCAACAAAGACGTCCTCAGGCTGGTTGGGATCATGTTCATGGCAATCTGTGGAAAAAAATCATCTTTTTTTTCTGCACAGCCAAAAGGTTTAAAGTAATTCAGTTAAGAAAATATTTTTTTTTAACTTACAATTGGCAAAATACCTCGCCAGCTCAGATGATGCATTAACACAGCTAGCTGAAGCATTTACAGGCTCTCCAACAAAAAAAATTTTTAGTTGGTTACAGAAAAAAATCAAACAAGAATATTATCCACAGCAAGAAATATATAGTACTACTTACCCCTTGCAAAATAATTCTCGTTCAAGCATGAATTGGAGATCACTGTGCTATCTGGCTCACTAACAGGCTCTACAACAGAAAAAAAATTAAAATTTTAGTTGGTTACAGAAAAATATCAAACAAGAATATTATCCACAGCAAGAAATATATAGTACTACTCACCCCTTGCAAAATCATTGCCCGAAAAATTAGTTTCAGCCAGATACTCACTAGCATTCACAGGCTCTACAACAGAAAAAAAAAATTTAGTGGTTACAGAAAAAAAATCAAACAAGAATATTATCTACAGCAAGCACAGCAAGAAATATGTAGTACTTACCCCTCGCAAAATCATTCTCATTCAAGCATGAAGTGGCGATCACTGCGCTAGCTGGCTCACTAACAGGCTCTAAAACAGAAAAAAATATAAATTGTAGTATCAATCACACGCACGAGAAGTTAAAAAAATTAATTACAGTCAAATACATACCTCCAGCAAAAGTGTATCGCAACACCAGCTCCGGAGTTGAGACAACTCGTGGCTCTACAATAGAATATAAATTATAGTATGAAACATGGGAATATATACTACAAAAATATATTAATTTATTTCAGCAAACTTACCACTCGCTAAATCTTCTTCACTAAATAGTGACGATATTGCCGGTAGATCTGAAACAGAGAAGAAAAAAAATTAGTTTGAATAGCTTAAATTAATACAACTAATAAAAAAAAATAAGAAATTCACTTACAGTTTGTGAAGAAATTATCAACATCTGTAGCAGACAGCACAGGCAGTTCTGGAAAAAAAAAAAAAATAGAAATATTTAGTATCACTGGTATACAAACACGCATGATAATTTATTATTTAAAGTCACTTAACATTACCTGAAGCAGACTGAGAATGTTCCATGGTGGTGTAGCGACGATCTAAGCGCAACCAGCAACAGGAGGACAATGAGGCCTGGCCCATGTGGCGGTAGCTATTTATACCGGTGGGGTGTCTCAATCATGGCGCGCGCAAACAGCTTGCTTAACGGCGCGGCACATATTTCGTCACGCTTAATGGATAAGCAAACATAGATAACTTTCTGTATGTGTGTTGAAACATTTCGCAATGGCTAATGGAGAGCAGGCCAGAGCAGTGACAAATATTTGTAGGTTTCACCGAGACCAAAATGATGCATGCCACGCCACCTACCAGTCACCCAAAGAACTAACGGGGGCTGCCATCTAGCCTCCACCAAATGAACTAACGGTCCAGCGCCCCCAGGAGATGCCGCCATCTGTGCGGCCGGCCAAGGAACTAACGGCCCCGCCATCTTGGTCGGGCGGTCCGCCATCTTGGCCGGCCAAAGAACTAACGGGGCGGCCATCTTGTGACGTCTCGGGTTTTCCCGGTTTCTGGCTTGGTTCCCCCTTGTCCTCCTACTCACTCAGACTATGGCGTTGCTGTCGGCAACGACTATATAAGACAACAGGTGTCTGGCGCAGGCGTTAGTTTGGTTACTGATGCTACAATGGCAAGTTATCACGATTTAAGCGAATCTGAACCTGGTGTTATAGTCGGTGCACGAGAGATGGGACACAGCACCTTCGAGGTAGCGATGAGGTGGGGATTTTCCCGTATGACCATTTCACGAGTGCACCGTGAATATGGGGAATCCGCTAAAATATCAAATCTCCGACATCACCGCGGCCGGAAAAAGATCCTGCATGAACGGGACCAACGACGACTGAAGAGAATTGTTTAACGTGACAGAAGTGTATCCCTTCCGCAAATTGCTGCGGATTTCAATGCAGGGCCATCAGGTGTCAGCGTGCCAACCATTCAACAGAACATCATCAATATGGGCTTTATGAGCTGGAGGCCCATTGGTGTACCCTTGCTGAGTGCACGACACAAAGCTTTACGCATCGCCTGGGCTCGTCACCACCGACATTGGACTGTTGATGATTGGAAACATGTTGCCTGGTCTGACGAGTCTCACGTCCAGTTGTTTCGTGTGGATGGACGTGTATGGGTGTGAAGATAATCTCATGAATTCAAGGATCCTGTATGTCATCAGGGGACTGTTCAAGCTGGTGGATGCTCTGTAATGGTGTGGGGCGTGTGCAGTTGGTGTGGTATGGTACCCCTGACACTTCTAGATACGATTCTGACAGGTGACACGTACGTACGCATTCTGGCTGCATCCATTCATGTCCATTGTCTATTTAGAGGGACTTGGGCAATTCCAGCAGGACAATGCGACACCCCACACATTCAGAATTGCTACAGAGCGGCTCCAAGAACACTCTTCTGAGGTTAAACATCTCCGCTGGCCACCACACACCCCAGACATGAACATTATTAAGCATATGTGGGATGCCTTGCAAAGTGCCGTTCAGAAGAGATCCTCACACCCTCGTACTCTTAAGGATTTATGGACAGCCCTGCAGGATGGATGGTGACCATTCCATCCAGCACTACTTCAGACATTAGTCGAGTCCATGCCACGTCGTGTTGCGGCACATGTGCGTACTCAAGGGCGCCCTACCCAATATTAGGCGAGTTTACCAGTTTCTTTGGCTCTTCAGTGTATTTTCATAATCTCAGCTTGTAACAAAGCGCAGTCGTCGAAGGTTTTGATTTCGCGGTAACCGCACGTAGTACATTGGTAATAGGATCTGCCCCGAGCGCAGCTGTCTAGGAGTTTCACTGGAATAGTCTCTCGGAATCATCGCATCGCAGCAGACGCCTTCCAACAGCAGCAGATAGGCTACCAGACACAGCAAAAGCGAAATGGGCTAAGGGCAAAGGAGCACGTTATTAACCTCCTGCTTTATAATAGCAAATTAGCTGTAGTTAATTAATTGTTTCGCCTAAGGATTGGTATCTAGACTTCGTTTATTTTAGTAAATACACCCACCACGATTGGATGACTGGTGTAATCTCCATCTGCTCAATTTTAAAGTTTCAAATAAAAAATATGAGATAGGAAATAGACAATAACCACAAGGACGTACATTCGAAATGAAAAACTCACTTTTATTATCACAGAACCAATAGGACATTACACCCACCCACCATCCAAAAAATTATGAAATTAATCTCATTATAATGAAACACAATATATCTCAACATTGTATCTCAAAGATTGCAAGCTTTACCAAGTTGGAAATACAAGTTTAAATAAGTATAGCCAGTAGCTTTTATTAAGGTTCACCACAACAATTCCAATATCACAAAACACACTGCACATGTTATTCCGGCAGTTGATTAGACACTGATAGCCTCGGGCCATCGTTACTGTACGGACACGGCCGCTATTAACTTTTACCGGCGCGGAGACCGAGATTCTCATTGAAAATTGAGCCGTCGTGGTTTCACAGCCCTCGCGTGTCCAATAACACACTCACCAGAACCTTTCCAGCGACTGCTGTTCCTACGACTCGCAGAGTCGCATCCGAATCGATGCTACTCCGCATGTCATCGACACATGTATACAGTTACATCTAAACACCTATTACTAACCAAAATGAGGGGCCTACTGTATAGTGACACCGTCGCCTGATGAAGGGGATGTTCGGCCTTCGAAACAGCTACCAGGCCACCCAGATACACCAAAACAACAAAAGTAACCACAAGATATGAAGAATGGAGGAGGATAACAGACAACCAAGCCAAGGAAATCACAAAATGGAAGACAAAAACAATCCGCAGAGAATCCACAGTGGACGAACTTATGCTGAAGCGACACAAGGAACAAGATGAAAGGGAAGAAGGCACTGCAAAGAAAAACAACAAGAAAGCGAATCTAAAGGAGTATTAATAACGGACCCCAGGAACCTCCATGAACTACGAGACACTAACATGCGTCTGAAAGAGAAAACTGAAGAACTGAGACCACTCATAAGAAAATATAAACTGGGCGTCTTACTAATAACGGGAACATACCTCAAAGCAAAAGACAACATTAAAATTTAGGGTATGTGATTATACCGAACCGACCGCCTACTAAGAAAAGGGGGAGGAACTGCCATTGTAATAGGTAAAACCGTAACTCACCAATTCATACAACTACCACCGTTGATGACCGAAGCAACAGCAATCAGAATGCAAACACGGGGAGGTAACGTGGCACTGGTCGTCATCTACATGGCACCGGAGCGGTGCTTAGTACACCAGGTCATCGACTCAACCCTCTCATCAAATAACAAGATGCTCTTGGAAATGGCCTTAATACGAAACAATAGATATGGAAGTGAAGATTTCAAAATGCAGGAGGACAGTCGAAAGAAATGTCGAAATAATGGGACCGACAGATCCTACATACATACAGACCATCAATAGAGGCTACCTGGACTTCTTAAACATAGCGGTCAACAAAAACATTGCACAAGAAATCCTACTGGAAACCATCGAGGATTTATTACCTAATAGTAAAAACAAAATTTACAACCTGGATACCAGTAGAAACATTGAGGCATAAATCAACCGAGATAGACTGGAATTATTATACTAGATTAATCCATAACAAATTCCAGTAACATATCCAGTCTCTACAAAGGAACAAATCGATGGGGCGGTAAATTATATGGAAAAAAGTAATTGTTATGGCTAACAACAAATCAACGATAACAAGGAGCTACTAAGAAGCAAATATTAACGACCTAACAACGATGTTGGAAGATTTACGCTACCTAAAAAACGAATATAGGAAACTATGACACAAGAACTGAGATCCGAAAGACCGCAAGGAATATCGCCTCTATGCAAGAGAATTGGAGAACATACAGAGAAAAAATTAATTGAAAATTAAGAGGAAAAAATGTCGAAACTCATCCTCATTGACAGAAAAGCTAGGAAATCGATAAGAGCAATAAGGACCAGAAGAACACCAAAAGTAGCAATAGACGGACCAACAGGACCAGTACAACACCAAAAGCGAAGGCAGAGGTTTCGGCTAAAACGTTCGCACAACGGAGTACAATAAAAATGAAAGAGTCCAACAAAACACATATAAAAGAATGAGAACATATTATCCAATAAGCCATAGCAATAAGAAATGAACTTTTATCAGAGCTGACAACATCGAGAGAGGTTCATAAGATCATCAGGAAATTAGTTACTAACAAGACAACATCAGAAATTAACACCTGAAACATTTGCCCAGGAAAGGTATCGTCCTATTAACAAGAATAACAAATGCAATAATGAAGAATGGATACTGCCCGACCATATAAAAGACAACAAGGATAGCATCCATCAAAAAAATGGGCAAGGATCACACGACACCATGGAACTACCGATGAATAAGCCTAATTGTAACAATATAATAGCACGGATTACAAGCTGGAATGTCTGCGAAAACACAATTACTATGATTAGTAGAGCAAACAGTGGAAGCTTATAATAAAAAGTCAGTAGTGGCAGCATTTATAGATATAAAAAAAGCTGATGTAAAAAGGGACACTAACACCAAAATACCTCGCGTTTCTTCTTCTTCTGGTCCCTATCTCGTCTCTGCTGGCTGATGCTCGGATTAACTCCGTAGTTGGAGGTCCATATTCTTAGATTTTTTAATCAGGAAGTTCTTCTTCTACCAGCACTTCTCTTTCCTGGTATTTTACCCTGGAGAACAGATTGCAGGAGCTCATAGCGGCTATTATTCCTCATGATGTGGCCAAGGTACTGAAGCTTTCGTGTTTTTATGGTGGTCAGTATTTCCATGTCTTTTTTTCATTTTGGGGAGCACTTCGCGTTTATACAGAACTAATGGGAAACAACTTAGAAAACAGACAATTCTATGTGATAATGGACGGATTCCAACCAACGAAAGTAAATAAGGGAGAAGGAATCCCACAGGGAGCAGTATTATCCCCAACCTTATTCATCATATATGTGAACGACTTGCCAAGTCCATCAAACGTTAAATAATTTGGTAAGTAACTTGATAATGTTTACTAGTGATCCGCCAGGGGTCGAAATTCGACCGTAATTCATTAAGTTATTTAGTTTCTTTCATGAAAGAGTAATTATCATTATTTGAATTTGTTCTATTGCGTTTGCTGCGAGCATAGATATATACTATATACATTGACGTCGTTGGCTGCGAACGTGTACCAATACGTTATTAGCTTATGTTGTTTGCCTTAATTACCTGCAATACCTACAAAATTAAAATGATACACTCCACGCGTGACCGTATTAGAAATTTTAGCTTCTGAACTAACTATTAAATGTATTTACCTGTATGAATGGTTTCAAAGTAATTTTTGATTTTCTATTTACCGATGGTTGATTTGAATTCAGTCCACCATACAATGATTTAAAATATTAATTTTTACTAATGGCCGTTAAAACTGCTTTAGATTTATGACAACATTAAATAAATACAGTCTTTTCACCTGAAGTGACTTTTGATTCGAAATGTTTTGCATTGAAAAACGTACATTGTAAATTCGAAACTATAAAAATTTCTTGGAATGACATTTTTTGCGCATTTAAATGTATCCATGAAAATAATTTTATCATTTTGTGTATTCACTATTTAAATTTGCTGATTTTGAATATCACGCAAATAGATATTTCTTCTGTTTCTCTATCCGACCTGTCAATGTTCTATATCGAGACACAATGGAAATACATGCAAATATCTGAATGAAAAAAAGAGTTAAGAAATTACTGAAAATCAAAAATCAAAAGATTCTTAACCAAAGTTTAACTTTTTAAATAATTAAAAGACCATACAGTAACTGGCAGAATCGCTACATTCCTTTTAGCAATGTTCCTTTCATAACTTCAAAGATTAATCTCTTCTTTATGCGACTCTCTTGATTCACCAAAGATCACAGAGTATCTCAGTGTTTGAATTACATGTCAGATAGTTGGTTCCGATCTGATTTCACGCACACACGTTCGCGAATTTATTTTTTATTTAATAATGTACTTGTAACATGTATCAACTATGCTTATTATATTTTTTTTCTTTACTGTTGACCATAGACACCAGACATTGGTAGAATCGCTAAGTATCGTTGCTACTAAAAAAAAACAAACAATGAATGGAAACAACGAATGTTTTATTCTATTTAATTTAATGTATTTCCAACGCATATTATTTATAGATTTTAGCTTTCTGCACTTCTTCTCTATATAAACTCTGACTATGCCAAATGTCACACTGCTCCGTGCGCGCAATATTCTTAAAAATGGATCTGAAGTATAGATTACAGACCACAATAATGAGACAATGATAAACAGGATACAAAAAGTATTAAACCCTTTAGAGAATAAAATAACAATCAACTCAACCCAAAGTTCCACAATTTATTTAAACAGTAAAAAAAAATCAAAAAAAAATTGAACATCTTCCCAAAATATGTACAATGAATCAAAAAGTTCATTCGATATCTGACATTGAAATATGGAAATAATGCTGTACCACCAGTCATCTGGGTGCCCGGTAGTGAACCTGCCACGTGGAGTCTACGGGGGCGGCGCTACCTACCCTTTTCTCGAGGTGATTCGCGCCATTTTTGTACCTGAATTTCTCGGTCTTATTGATACTACATGCTTCTTATTTCTATTATACATAGATATCAGAAATAGTAACAAACAAACAACATTTTGTTTCGTTTCCTGTGCATAAGCAAACATCGCCGACTTTGTCATCACTCACTGACTGACAGACTGACCGATGATCATCAAAACTCAAAAGTGCTTCTCATAGACGCAGAAAGATGAAATTTTGGTACCGAGATAAAGTTTTTTTCTCAGCTTATAAGAAAAAAGTTTAAAACTATACTTTTCATATATATCTACCACAAATGAGTAATAACTTTCATCCCTAATAAAGTTTTATGCCTCAAATTTTCGTTATAGACAGTGCTTACTATTTATATCGAAGATGTACGAGGCCAAGATAAGGCAAATACTTGATGACACCACTTACAAACCTCTTAACGACGATCCGACTTCGAGGATTGAGAGAAAGACAACGGCTCTTTTGAAGAAGGCCGGATTCACTTCTGACGTCATCAGGAGCCTTCGACCTCGTGCTGCGAGACCACCCAGACTCTACGGCCTCCCCAAGATAAACAAGGAAGACGTACCTCTACGGCCGATTGTAAGTGCCGTAGCTGGTGCAGCATTCACTGTGGCCACATACCTAACAGGAATGCTCAACCCGTTTGTGGGTAAATGTTCCCACCATGTGAGGATCTCGGCACAATTCGTTAACACGCTTTAATAGATGCGGCTTTCTGACACTGATATCATGGTCAGTTTTGATGTCGTCTCGTTGTTCACCAAGGTTCCTTTGGCTGACACCCTACAGCTGTTGCGCCGTCTTTTCGAGCCCAACATCGTAGATCTCTTCGAGCTGGTCCTTACCTCCACCTATTTCACCTAGGATGGAAGATTCTATGAACAGTTGGATGGTGTAGCAATGGGGTCACCATTGTCGCCATTGGTTGCCAATCTGTTCATAGAAGAATTCGGGGATAAGGCGATCGAAGGGTCTAGCATTAAGCCGACATGCTTCTATCGCTATATTGACGACACATTTGTATTTGGTCGCATGGAATCCATAGCCTTTATAAATTCCGAGACCACCTCAACGGAATACACCCAAACATCCGGTTCACCATGGAAGTGGAGAAGAACGGCAGCTTGCCTTTCCTGGACATCCTTATTCGACGAAGACCAGATGGAAGACTCTCACATAGTGTGTACCAAAAACCCACACACACGGACCGCTATTTACACGCCATGAGTTTCCACCCCTCGGTACAGCGGAACACCCTGCTGCACACGCTGGTGCACAGACTAAGAAAAGCTCTGATGCGTATTGCCTGCCGTCCGAGCTTCAACATCTCCGCAATATTTTCAAGAGGAATGGCTATTCTGACCGAGTAATAAAGCGGGAAATTAGAAAAAAGGCAAAGAAACACACAGTAGACCCAGAAGCTCAGCCAGAGGCTCTGGCCTTTATCCCATATTTCGGATAACATCTCTGGAAAAATAGGTAGGGTACTGGCTCGGCATGGAATCAAGAGCATATTCCGTCCTCCTGCCAAGATCCGTGACTGGCTACGGCCAGTGAAGGATGACTTGGGATTGATGGCTCCAGGTGTTTACAGCATACCATGCCAATGTGGCAAGTTCTATGTCGGTCAGACAATCCGGACCATCAAGGCTCGTATGCCAGAGCATGAGCGCAACATCCGCTTGTTCCAGATGGAGAAGTCTTCAGTCGCCCAACATGTGATTGAAAGCGGTCACCACATGGACTTCGGTGATGTGAAGGTTCTGGCCAAGTGATCTTTCTACTGGGAGTCAGTTATCCAAAAAGCTTCAGAAATACGGCTGGATAATAACACGGTCAACAGGGACCCGGGTCTTTGGCTCAGTGACGCGTGGAAGCCGGCTCTGTCCCTTCTGAAACATTCACATTGCAATCAGAGAGGTAGCGAGGCGCCGCCGGGAAATTTTGTTTCCAGTTCGCCGTGATTGGCTTTAACAGTCGATCCGCCAGCCAATCAACGACGAGCGCAATACAGGAGCCGCCGGACGGAGCGAGTGGAGGGAGCTGTGGTGCCCCCTGCATAGCATGAGACCTGAAGATGCCGGCAGAGTTAACCGCCGAAAGCTCGTTGTTGTTTTTTCTCAATACCATACGGCGGAGAAACCGTGAAGACTTCATGTCGGTGCTTACTAAGTTTAACCAATCTATTCAATTTTATTTTCTTCCTCACCTCACTTTGGAAATTAGTGAAATGGAAAAAAAAAATATTACTACGACAACTATAAACAGGTTATTTTATACACATATATGGTTTCACCCACAAATTATGTGAAAAGGCTAAAATTGCTGATATTCCGTATATTTTTAACGGAAATTCAAAATGCGAAAAATTTTGGCGAATATTTGCAAGGTAATTATTGCTTTGCTCTGAATGAAACTATATGCTTGAAATTTTTGATATTCTTTTATGTACAGGGATAGAAACTAGCATTCTGGCTCAGTTATTTAGTCATACTGGTAGTTAAACCTGCGGCAATCGGCGTGCTCACGCATTCTTTGACGAGTGAGTGGGCATTGTTGGGAGCGTATATTGATGCGTTGAATTCTGAAATGTTCCTATCCACGGATCTAGAACCGGTGACAGAAAAAAAAAGATATTAATTAGCGCTCACTTATAACAGAAATGACTTGGAGAAAATATGGGAGTATACAGAGTCAATATATCACCAGCAAAGAGACCATTCGACGTGGAACAGATTTGTGTATAGGAAGATGCATACCAATGAAACACTATTCACGATACACCCCAAGTCCTACGTCCAAGTGCTCACGTTGTAACTTTCAAGTTGCAAGACACAATACAACACCGACTGCCCCTGATATATGGAGCTGGACAAAAATCAAGGTGGTAATAATAAATAGAAACACCCCACAAAATTTCACATACATTAACTCTCGTCACTATATATACTAGTACTAACGTACGGTTTAAAAATTGAACACAGAAAATATTTTAACGGAAAATATGTAAGTAAAGCTATGCACGCTTTCTGCTTGTCATAATACCCTACTAAGTACAAATAGTGTATTTCAAGACACTGAAGAGTAAACTCGATACTTTCACAGCCTGCAGGTCAGTTACGTTATTATTGATATTTGCAAAAACATCAATATTGGAAGAAAACGAGTAGAAGAATCGTTTATTTTAATTCGATTTTTACTGTAGTTAGTGCTCATAACATATGATCAAAAAGAAGGTAATTTTGTTTTATTTTAACAACAAGTAATATTAAACCTAATTTCATAACGTAAATATACTTTTAATATTTAATTAAATTGCAATGGAGCGCACGCTCCGGTGGCAATTTCTCTAAACATCCATCTTCCCCCTTTTCTGCACCCACCTGCATTTGCCCTTTACAAATTTAACTTTCAATTGTTTCAGAGATTTTTGGCAAATTACTAATAATTTCTCTGGTAACTTATTCCAATCCCTGACATCCTTACCTAAAAAAAGAGAATCTTCCCACACCCTTGTGCCTGAAATCGAGTGCCAGTTTGTGATGATGCTCATCTTTTCCCTTCCATGCATTACTTTCAATTCTTACACCAATATCTTTCCATGCCTCATCATCAATATACGCCCTGTACATTCATTCCCATCACCCTATTCACCCTCCTTCTGTCTACCAATGATTCCAATTCCAGCTCTTTTATCACATCTGTTACTGATTGCGTTCTGCAATAATTTTCAGAAACAAATATAGCAGCCCTTCTTTGCACTTTCTCCAAATCCTGTATTTGACAATCGAAATGTGGGTCCAATACTGCACTCCCATAGTCAAGCAATGAATGGTCTGACCAAAGTAACCAAAGTAACCCAATTCCTTTACTTCTCTCGTACATTCCCTCATCACTCTCTCCAACAAGGGCAGACCTTTGAAACCTTTTCCTACCACCTGTCCAATGTGCCCTGCCCAGTTAAGCCTGTTATCAAATGTAATGCCAAGATATTTACATTTCAAGTTTTCAACAAGCAATACTTTCCCCATCTTATAATCATTCTAAACCTTTAGTTTTTTATTTGTGTATCTAATAAGCTGACTCTTCTTTGCATTTATATTCATCCCATATTTAACAATCCTGTCCAGATCACCCTGCAGCTGTTTATAGTCTTCTCCCGGTTTGATCCTTTTATATGGCACTATATCATCAGCAAACAATCTAATTTCAGATAGTAAACAATCAACACAATTACTCATTAGAATAATCAATACCAATACCCTGTGGCACTCCCATTTTTACTTCTACTTCTTTTGATACCACATTTCCTACCCTAACCTTCTGTTTTCTCCCTTTCAAAATTTCTTCTACCCAGCAAATCACTTTCTGATCCACTCCAATAGATTTTTCCTTATTTACTACCATATTATGGCTCTCTCTGTCAAAAGCCTTTGAAAGATCTAGTGCTACACTATCAGTTTGACCTCCATCGTCCATTTCATCTGAAATATCTTGCATATATCCCACCAACTGAGTTTCATATGAATATCCTTGCCTAAAGCCATGTTGCTACTTTAAAACCACTTACACTCCTCACATATATTTCTGATGTGGTTGCATATCAATCCATTAATTTACCAACCCACTGATCATCCTGTAATTTTCGACTCTATTTCTCACCCCACCTTTATGTACCGGCACTACTCTCGCACTTTTTTAATCTTCTGGTAAGCAGCAACTATCAAGACTCCATTTAAATAATATTTCAAGATAAGGTACAATGTCACATCCTGCTATCTTTATGATATGTGTAGTAATATTATCTACACTAGCCCCTTTATGATTTTTCAGCTTTCTTAGTTCCTTGATGATATCCTCAGGATGAATTTCAAATTTTATGGTATGCTCATTTCTAACTGTTTTGTTAAGCTCGTTATCAGATTCAGAACCACCTGTTTCTGATTCATTGTCCCTAATGCTCTCACTAAACTAGTTACTTAAAATCTCTGCCGTTTTCAAATCCTCCGTAACTTTTTTTCCATCCTTATCTAAAAGTGTCTCAACACCCTCCCTTCCTCTCAGTTTTCTAACATAGTTACAGAATTTTCTAGATGAATCAGTCAATGGTCCCCCTGGACTGACAATACTCTTCATAAATCCATCTTTAGCCATCTTCTTAGCTATTATGAAGTCCTTGTTTAATTGTTTTAAATGTGTCCTACTACCCTGCTGTCTCTTAACCTCTGTTATGTTCTCATCTTACCTACCTCTTTAACCTCCTCACCTCCATGTTATAGTACACAGAATCTCTAATTCTTTTTATTTTCTGTTTTGGAATAAATTTCGTTCCCCCTTTCTTACTATCTCCTTGAACTCTTCCCACCTTGGCTCTACTGTTATTGTGCTTTCCTTCCATTTGATGAATAGTTCTCTGAAATATCTATTCAAATTCGAAATCTGTGCCTTATATAATTTACCTATTTCCCCCTTCCATTTTGGCTGCTGGTTCACTGAATCCTCTAATATCCATGAGAACTGCTTCAAGATCACTTATTCCTTCGGTTACTTGACACCCTACAAGGTTATCGTTGGGCTATGTTAGGAATATATACAAAATATTTTGTCCCTTAGTGTTCTGCTCTACCACTTGTGTAAATCCTCCTTTCCTTATTAAGATTTTTGCAAATCTCTGTTCCCTTATGTTATTAATCTTATTTCCTACCCAGTTTACACCTGGTAAATTTAAATCCCTTCCAATAATGATCGTTCTATTCTCACCTCTTAAATCTGAGTATGAATTTAATTTCTCCGGATGATCCTCATCTTCGATTGCTATTTTTCCACTGCGGTAAGCAGCTAACACCCTGATTTTTTTTCTTTCTTATTGCCCCAGAAATCTACCCCAAGTAACTCATGGTCGTGATCTATGAACACCAGTGAACTGTGGTAGGTTTTGTTAAAAGTACGAAGACACCTCCACCAATTGTTCCTCTATCTCTGCCGTACACTCTGTAACCATCAGGAGAAACCTCACTGTCTAGTACTTCTTCTTTTGACCGACTCACTCTACCCCCATTAATACTTGAGGTTCGTGTTTCTCTATTAAGTTTGGAAATTCGATTACTTTGTTCACTGTACTTCTACACTTCACCAATAGCACCCTTATTACTGGTTGTATATTTTTAGCGTTTACCTCCTCCTTCCCAGTTCTTCCCCAGTTAATTATTGTTTCAGCAACTCCATCTGTTTCCTTAACATCTGTGATTTTTTTCCATTGTGGATCTACAGTCAGTATTACTTTGATCATATATCTCCATCCCATCACCAGCAGCCCCTAACCTAAAAAAGGCACAGTCCTGACCCCATCATCACTGGAAATGGGCTCCCTTACTGCTTCAGCTAACAACTTAAAAGTACCCCCTTTCCCTTGCTATTCAGGTGTATGCCTTGCCTAGTGAATCCCCACCTACCAATGGTGTTCACATGCACAACCCCCAAATCAAATCTAATGTACTTTCCAAGTGGCACTTCCGTTTCCACATTTACTCGCCTCGCATCATAGTTCAATTTTTGTCGCCTTTGAGAAGAAACAATAGCCACAAAACGCAAAGAAGAAAATAAAAGGGAAAAAATGTCACGGCTGGGATTTTCCAATGATCTTCACTCGACCTCGATCTGTGGCACAGCTTGCTGTGTAATGTGGAGTTCGCCAGAACGCTTCCGTGGTTCGGATTCCACGTTAAGCAGTGGCTCCCCTATAGGAAACCCGGTAGGACTAATGGGTAACGGATATCCGGGGACATCAGAGAATTTAAAAGTAATAAAAGCTATTTGTCAACCATCATTTATGGACAGCTACAATAACCACAGTTAAAAAGAAAACTATATTCTGACAGGAGATGGAGGAATACCGTGTTGATATCTTATTGCATACAAGGAGAAACCAGGTCTGCTCTTCATAGCGACGCCGAGGGAGCCGCCATGCTTAACGTCCCCACCCGGTGGACGAATCACCAGCAACAGCGCCGCATACTGTTTATCTGGTTTTACGCCTCGTCGACGTCGAGGTCACTGGAGGGGAAGGGAATGTAGGGAAGGGACGGTAAGGAATTCGGTTACGTCCTTTTGAAGGAAGCATCCCGAGTTTCGCCTCGAGTGGTTTGGGGAAAGCATAGAAAACCTAAATCTGGACGCAGATTCGAACCCACGTCCTCCGAATGCGAGGCACCACCCTCGGTCTCTCCATACGCACTGTGGAGGGGTTGCACCCAGCCCTGTGGAGCACGACATGGCAGGAATCGTGCTGACCCCGTGAACCGTCCCAGCTCCGCATTTACGATGTTGCTGTCGTCTGAATGCTTACAGTTTGTCTCTCTTTGTCGGCGACTCGAGGCTGCGGTTTCCTTTATGCGGTTTCCTTTGTCTCGAGATCGGCTGCTAACTTTCGGAGGCCATTACGGTACGTGTCACCCCCACCCCCTCCCCCACTCCACTACGCCCGTCCTGGTGAGACCAACGAACCGCCTCGCCCACTCACACCCAAGCTATTCATACATCAAATAATTAATTGTATGTGTATACTTGAAGTGTCCAGAGCCATAATTACCCAAGTCGCAGCTACTGCTATTTGCTAGAAGATGGCAGCAGTAGTCTCTCATAAAGTTTTCGCGTTAAAGCAGATCAAATCCAAAATATTACTAGCCGGTTTTTCACTATGTACTTTTGTAGTTTGGTTTGTAAAACTTCAGTTCAATATATTCAGATAAATGCATGGACTTTTCTCAGTGTGCCTTTGCAAAGCATGTGCATGACAAAATATATCACACATATTTTGATTCACCTGATGTTCTGTTTTCACTGTTTAGCCGTAATGTATACTGAAATTTATAATTTTGTGTATCAAAAACATATTGAAAAAAAAGATCATCATGCATTGTTTTTCTTTACAGAATGTGGAACTTGTCGCCGCTTCTCCTTCGTCGCTTTCTGGGTTAGGCAGGCAAGTAAAGAAAAGGGGCAGAAGAAGAATGAAAAAAAGGAAATGCAGAATTTCATAAACAGTTTACTTGATTATCATTTAGTAAAATAAAAGGTAATTTTTAGGAAAAAAAAGTTTCTTTACAAGCGCACCATGTCAGTGGGAAAAATGCGACGAAAAATTCACAGTGACGATAAGACAGTGCATTTTCGAATCTTTTGGCAGTTAGGAGATTTCATAAAACGAAATGTAGAAATAAGGAGTTCAGTGAATAATCAGAGTGGGACTCGGGCTATTGCGAGATGGAGGCTGTAGTGAAAAGAATGTTTTCTATTCCTACATTTTGAGGGATGATGTCAATTTTCCAATGTTGACCGAAACGTATTCTGTTGGTTCCTTGAGCTTGGCCATGGTTGGATTTACAGGTGCATGTTCTAACGGAATAATCCCTCAGAATTTTTATTAAAAAATAATATTGATACAGTCAGTGGTGGGAAGAGTTTGCTAGCTGCTGCGGACGGAAAATTCCAGGCAGGCTGGAGTCAGGCTCTTAGAAACAGACGATAGACATTACCCCTTGTGTGTGCATGAGGGAAGTGTTGAGTAGGGCAACCGCTGGAAGGGGAACGAACGACCACTGACGTTATGCCACCCTGCTGGCGGAGTCATGCGCTTTTCCCGAGGCACCGAAAATGTTTCTAGCCAATAGAATAGCTTTTGTGGACGAGGTACCATAGCAGAACAAAGCACCGACATATAAATCTCCACGTGATAATAATTTCTGTCCTCATATTGGAAATACATCTTTGGAGAGGCGTGGCCAGCCAGAAGAGACGGTAGAGCCACCTTTCGATGATTCTGGAAGTGACTCCGTGCCTGCCACGAGTCGGCAGGGCTGAACTCCGGACCAGACCTCCAGTGGAGTCACTCTGTACTGCAGTGTTTACAGGCTAGAGTGGCTCAGTACGAGGAAATCGCACTAAGATTTTGCAGTAGGCAGAAGTGCCTTGATCAATTGTAAAACTGGACCGTTGTAGGTAGCACATACTGCAACATTTTCGCCGCCGACGGAGCAATCTATGCCTTTATGGTAAGTACATACCGGAATTAATAGTATTGTAACACAAATCCTTGGGACAAGCCCTGTAACGGCACTGCTAAAAGAGATTTTCAACGGTTAAGAGTTCTCGCTTCCGTTAATACTTAGCTAGTGTTTGTTTGAAGCCGCGAGCTATTTTTAACAGTTGAATATTTGAAGGATGGACAAACTTGGTGAACTTAAATCACCTTATTTGCCAGTTAGTGTAAAATACTCTGGCGCCCGACAAATTCATTCAAATGTAATTCATTTTAGTATTGATTTCGATTATTAAGGTCGTAATCATTCCCGATTATTTTAAAATGAAAATAAATAAAATCAAATGAGAAATTTTTCTCATCCATTGTAAAATGTAATGATTTTGAATTTTTTTAATAGCATTTATTAATTTCTTAGTCGTTTGTGTTTTGTTTTTATTTTATTGGCAAATGTGAGACGAGGCATTACTTTGAATTTGATTTGAGACTTCTTGTATTAATATTAAAATTAAATGCGCCGCTTCCTGTACGCCTTAATGAGCACCCAATAAATAAATGAGCAACATTTTTAAAATGATAAGTGATCTATAAACTTTTCACCCTTCCCATCCAACTATCCACTACAGTACCAAAGCTCCGATTTCGTGCCGTCATTAATTTCCTTGGGAAAAAGTTCCAATTAATGGACTCGGTGATTCCTACACAGAAGCAGCGTATGAGAGCCACTGCAGTAGAAAACGAGTGTTCCCTTCGTTATTTTTAAAAAATGTACGACTTACACAAATAAATTACAAAGTGAACGAAAGGAAGCTATTAAAGAAATGTTTTACTGTCGTGTTTTTTAACCGACTTCAAAAAAAGGAGGAGGTTCTCAATTAGTCTGGTTTTACTTTTTTTTATTTTATTTTTTTGTATGTATGACCAGCGATATTTTCACCAATTTTGAACCGATTTAAGTTAAATTTTTTTAGCGGATAGGGTATACCTCCAAAGTGGTCCCATATGAATTTCATTGAGAAACCACCCCTTCTACCCCCCTCCGCCCCCTAATTTTTATACAAATCCACCATTTTTTATTCGATGTCGATGAAACTTTGGACATATATAGCCAAAAATAAAGAGAAAAATACTGTCATCTTTTGGTTTAAAAAAATTGAACCCCTCTCCCCCTATCCACCCCCTTAATTTTTGCCAATTTACTTTATTCAAAGCTACAGTCGACACCATTTAAATGATCTCCATTAAAGTTAGCAATTACATGTAGAGTATACCTCCAAAGTTTTCCCATATGAATTTCATTGAGAAACCACCCCTTCTACCCCCCTCCGCCCCCTAATTTTTATACAAATCCACATTTTTTATTCGGTCTCAATGAAACTTTGGACATATATAGACAAAAATAAGAGAAAAATACTGTCACTTTTTGGTTTAAGAAAATTGAACCCCTCTCCCCCTATCCACCCCCTTAATTTTGCCAATTTTCTTTATTCAAAGCTACGGTCGACACCATTTAACTGATCTCCATTAAAGTTGGCAATTACATGTTGTTTTTCATGGAGAAGGATTCTGACCAAAATAATCAAAATAAAAACCACCCCTCTCCCATTTACACCCCTTAATTTTATAGAACCCTACATTTCTTATCTGATTTTTACTGAACTTTGCCAATGTATACTTTAAAACAAAGAGAAAAATCCTGTCAATATTTGGTCTTCGAAAGTTCAACCCCCCCCCCTCCTTCAAACCCCTTTAATTATTGTCAATGTTCGTCTTAAAAGCTACACTCGACACCGTTTGACCGATTATCATCAAAGATGGCATATACATGTAATTTTTCATGGAGAATCTGACTAAAAAACCACCACTCTCCCCTTTACACCCCTTAATATTTATACAAACCCACATTTTTTATCCGATTTCGATGAAACTTTGGACATGTATAGTAAAAAATAAAAATAAAAAATACTGTCAACTTTTGGTTTCAAAAAAACTGAAGCCCTCTCCCCCTAACCACCCCCTAAATTTTTAACCAGTGTTCTTTATACAATGCCACAGTTGACACATTTAACTGGTCTCCATTAAAGTTGGCATATACATGTAATTTTTCATGGAGAAGGTTTCTGACCAAAAAAAAAAATTAAATAAATAAATAAACCGCCCCATGTCTCCCTTTACACCCCTTAATTTTATAGAAATTTACATTTCTTATCTGATTTTTATTTAACTTTGCCCATGTATACTTTAAAACAAAGAGAAAAAATCCTATCAATATTTGGTTTGCCAATGCTCAACCCCTTTCCTCTTTCAACCCCATTACCTTTTTTCAATGTTCTTTATAAAAAGCTACAGTCGCAATCGTTTGTCCGATTACCATGAAAGTTGATGCTTATATGTATTTTTTCATGAAGAAAGTGACTGAACAAAAGATCTAAAAACCACCCCCTCTCCCCATTAAACTGCTTAATTTTTATACACAACCTCAGTTTTAAATCCGGTTTAGACAGAACTTAGCTAATTTTTACTATAAAACAAAGAGAAAAATGATGCCAACTCTTGGTTTGCAAAAAATGAACCCCTCTCCCCTTTTCCACCCCCTTGATTTTTGTCAATTTCTTTTTATGAAAGCTACAGTCGACACCATTTGACCGATCTTTATTAAAATTGGCACATTTACATGTAATTTATTTATGGATAAAATCTCTGACCAAAAATAAAAAAAACTACCCTAGCTCCCCTTCCCTTAATATTTGTACAAAACCCACATTTTGATTCGATTCTGTGGAACTTCGCATGCGTATAATTTAAAAAAATCGAAAAAGAAAAATACTGTCCACATAACTTTCACAAATATGCAAACCCTATCCCCCTTTCTACCCCATTAATTACTGTCAATGTTCTTTATACAAAGCTACAGATTCTTTCTGATTTTGAAGGAAGTATGCACATATATACTGCAAAACAAACAGAAATATACTGTCCACATTTGGTTTCGAGAGTCCAAAACACCGCTCCTTCCTTTCCATCATTTAATCTACAGTTTCTATCCGATTCTGAAGGAAATTTGCACACGTATACTTTAAAACATACAGAACAATTGTGTTTAAATTAGGTTGCTGAAGCCCAACCCCTCTTCCATTCTACCCCCACCCCTCCTATTTCCAAAGTTCTTTATAGATACCCACAGTTTTTTTCAGATTTCCATGGACCACTGCACATATACTTAAAAAAAAAAAAAAAAAAAAAAAAAAAAAAAGTGTCTATATTCTGTTTACAAAACCCTACAACTCACTCCCTTACCCCATTTAATTTTGGCAAATGTTCTTTACACAAAGCTACAGTTTTTATCTGGTTTCGATGGAAATTTGCACGTGTATACTTTAAAACAAAGAGAAAAATACTGCCCACACTAGCTTTACCAAAACCAAACTACTCTTCGTCTCCACACCACTTTTTTTTTTATACATACCTACAGTTTTATCTGATATCAATAGAAATTTACACACGTATACTTTAAATCAATCAGAAAAGGCAGTATACATTTGGTATACAAGAGCTCAATCCCTCTTCCCCTTTACCCTCACACCTTTTAATTTCCAATGTTCTTTAAAAAATATCCACAGTTTTAAATCCCGTCAAAATCAGTTAAGCTATTTTTAAGTCATGACATAATATTTATAAAATAAATGTGTCGTAATGTCTCAACATGTACTTCAGATTTCAACTTTGATCCCAAGCTTTCACGTTGTGAAAACCAATTAAAAATCTATTTTTTTGTGTGAAGCCGGAGCAAACAGATATATTCCAGAGACATTTCTGTATGTGGTATGTATTAATGCCCAGATGTTACATGTTTCGGTTATCGAGCACCAACTTTAACAGATGTTATGATAAGATCGAAACATAGCCTGACATTCCTTAACACAACGCCCAATTCACCCCGTTCTGGAAGTGGTTGTGGTATATAAAGACAGAATTCTTCTTTGAAAGCAAGCACTTTAATCTCTGAGTTACCAGGAAGTTCGCAAAATGGGAACTGCTGCGGCATATTTAAAATACTAACAGAGTATAATACCACTAAAAATTTTAAAAATATGTTTAAAAAAACATAAAAACCGCCTTCAAAAAAAGCACTAAAAATTTTAAAATAACTTTATGCTTTGCTTAGGAAAAAGTAAATCTAAATAGACAACATTTTACATTACTTTCATTCAAATTTTGTCATTAATTAGTTATTTTTGGAGTCGGTGTCAGCGAACGCAAGAAAAACAAAAAGATAAAAACAATAAGGAATAACAATAATACATAAAAAATCATGTTACTGCTTACCTACAATTAATGCTAGAAACATGTTTCAACAAAACTGAAACATACAGATGATACGCCGATATTATACTCTGTAAATCGTTTACTTCATGATGCAACCTACCAACTGACACTGTAGCGCCAGAGATATGCCTGGATGACCAATAAGGCCAAGCCACAGATTAAAATACTGTTAATTTGTTTCCCTAAGATGTCTCCCACAATAACACTATCTTCCTCACGACATGCTCTAAAATATTGGGAATTTTTGTTCGTACTCCCCGTTTCGCCTCTAACACCAAAAGAAGTTCAGTAATTCGATCTTCGCGATGTGACAGCTGGCACCGACTCCAAAAATAACTAATTAATGTCAAAATTTCAATGAAAGTAATGTAAAATGTTGTCTATTTAGATTTACTATTTCCTAAGCAAGGTATAAAGTTATTTTAAAATTTTTAGTGCTTTTTTTTGAAGGTGGTTTTTATGTTTTTTTAAACAATTATTTTATTTACTTGCATTTTTAAGCATTGCAAAAGGTAACATGTAATCTATACGACGAACCTAAATCGAAGTTGGTAGCTTCTGGTAGTTCAGTGGCTAAGGCACTTGCTTTCAAAACGTTCACTGCTCCTGCCCCAGACACGTATCCCGGCAGGCGCAGGAATTTTGAGAGTTGTGTTTGATCATATGAGCTATGCCAGGACGCTCCGTGGTTCGGATTCCACGTTAAACTGTAGGTCCCAGAGGAAAGGAACTGGCCGTCCTACCTCTGACACAATGGCTTAGTATGCCTCCGGGAGGATCCAACCAATCTTCGGGTTGTGGACTAAGGTTTTTTTTTTAGCTGAAAGATATTAAATAACTCGAGGGGCGTAGTAAATATGATTTTGAAAAGAAACTGCTCTTGGCCATAGCTTTTCAAGATTTTTCAGTATCATAAACCATCGATCCTGGAACACGACCGACACATGCGTCTGGGGCAGGGCGAGAAATCTGCGGTGACGGAACACAGCGCTGAACAAGGCCACGGCTTCGACTTTGAAAACACTAGGATACTGGCGCGTACCAGAAACTTCTGGGACAGTGTTCTAACCGAAGCAGTTGAAATTGGCATCGCGACCAATCTCGTTGACCGGGACTCTGGGTAGTAACTAAGCGAAGCACGTGGTATGCGCGGCACGGCAGGGGCAAGCCAGTCCCAGCTACTGGAAGCGACGATGCAGACCAGTTATTAGGAGTTGTTTATATGACTGAATTGGTGGTTTTTTTTTCCCTTTTATATTGGCAGGTTCTGTAGCAGCTTATTCCCACTTTTCTCACAAAGTGGTTGGAGACACACAAAAATTAAAATCGGTTTTGTTTTGTACCATGCGCGTTCTCTTTACTCTTACGTCTTTCGTTGCTATCTTCTTTGTTTTTGTCATGGGTGTTGAGACAGTGCCAGTTTTTAAAGTGTAGATGGTGTTATCGTTAACTGCTTTCATTTTATGTACAGTGCATGCGTTTGTGTTGGTGTGTGTATTATCGAGGAATCAGGAGTTACTAATATGAACGCCTGGTTTTATTATTTACGGTAATACTAATTTAAGGTTATTATAAACATGTATAATTGGCTGAATTTTTACGTTGTTTTCAATAAGTTTCGTAGTTGTAAATTTGTGGTTTTCTTACAAAGCATGTTCCTTTTTAGATAAATACTATTAATTTTGTTTATTGCAATGCGCTTTCTTGTCATACTTAAGCCTGTCGTTGCTATATTGTTTGTTTTTCTTGCGGGTGTTGCAAGAGTGTCAGTTTTGATAGCGCCCCAGTGGCTAATAATCCATAATCTGTTTTCAGTTTATATATAGTGCGTATATACGTTTATGGGAATGTCTGTGTGGAAGCGAAAATAAGTGTGTGGAAATTATCGCAGTACCCAGCCAGGTATGATAAAGGAGAAGTAGGGTGAAGTGGGTCATGGGAGTGTACAAGGCGTTTATTGGTGATGAGGCGAGGAAAGATATTGATGGACGAATCAGGAGATATGTATGGAAGGAAAAAGCTGTCTCTCGATTTCAGACATAAAGTTGTGGGAAGATTCGAATAACAATTTATTTATTTTTATGATATTTATCAAGATATACAAAACGCATGGACACATGTGGACATCGCGTCTGTTTTGATCCATTCAGTGAATGTCTGCTATTGTTACTTTGTAGGCTCGATGGGACAATCAGAAACGACGAGGTGGATTGACTGGAAGGTGGCTCCACATTCTTGATTTGAAGGACTGACCCAGACATTTTAGTGTAATATGTTACTGCACCTACCGTGTCCTGTTCGATTCGATTAATGATTTTTTCCGTTGCCGTCTGGGGAGATCGAATACTTGTAACTGACATAAGGGTATTCAATTTTGTGTTAATTGACTGCCGATAGCTCTTCCCATTGAGTTATTCACAGCTTGTTGGTTGAAAGAGGACTCTGGAAGGTAGATTCGTCGGAGTTTTGCTTGCGTAATGTATCGCTGTATAACAAGCTGAGGATTCTTCGCGATGATTTCTCCAAACCTATAAAATAGCTTCTGTCTCCTCCAGTTGGAGAAAGAATGTTACGGGTGTTCGTGCTCCGAATGCATCCCCACATTGCCTGGTTGATCCATGTCGGGCAGCAGTATTCAGCAACAGAGTTTGACAGAGGTGAGACTGTGGATCTTAGAACGTGAGCACGGCCTCCACATGAAGCACCCGCAACAACAATTATTTATTTTGAGCATCCTTCGTTTTCATTGGGGTCATTATTTCAGCCACATATCAGAGGTGTCAGTCGTTAAAATATCGATCTTTATCACAGATAATAAGAAAGAAAGATTCGTGATTGAAGCTTTGATTTTCTAGCGGCAATATTAGCGGAAATTGTGGTTAGGCAGAAAGGCAACCTGGACCAACTTTTTGCTACAGTACAAAGGTCAATAAATTACAATGAGCTTTATTTTATAACAATTCTATTTAGTAAAGCAATTGCAGAGAAATAAATTGCCATAACACTCCGTTAAACTCGTCATTTTCGACGGGCTTTGATGCTATTAATACTAATAAGAAAGGGTTGACTAGAGAGACTGCCGCCGCAAGGTGCGCTCCGTCGCAATGAAAATTAATTAGTGACTTCTACTGCTTGTTGTTTTTTCACGTCTGTGGGGCAGCAGCGTCATCTGGCGTAGTTGTCGTCTCATTGGTGACCGTTCGTGACCACCGTCAGCTGGTCACTGGATCCGGTACGGCAGGCGTGGCAGTGCTCCCCGCAGGTCGACCTTCTCGGCGGCCGGTCGGCTGCCGACTGGAGGCAGTAGCATTTTTTTTTTAATTTTTTTTTTGATTGGTTGGTATTTGGCACTCTTTTTATTTCTCTTTGAGGGGAAAACATGACTGCGGTTCGTCAAAGACGACCTTATGTGAAAAATCCCTACAGTTTTCTTATGGTCATATCAGTTCTATTCTGGCCGATAATATGATGCTTAGTTTCACTTTATAAGTGTGCCAATATCTTGGTGTTGTTGTACCAAGGGTATGGAGCCTTTCGTCAATTTCTCTGACATTTTATACTCTTTCGTAGAATTTTTCAGTTTACTTGAATATTTCGACGTATATTGGGTTTACATTAGCCTGTTCATGTACGAGGTCGGTCGGTGTGTGCCTAGGTGCCCGCAGTATTACCCGTAGGCATCTGTTCTGCAATCTTTGGAGGTAATCAATATTTGTTTTTGATACCGTTCCCCACACCTGGCATCCATATAGTATGAAGGGGAGGATTATTTACTTATATATACGGAGTTTTGTTTTTATGGCAAGTTCCGAACTGTACTGTATTGCAAATAACTTTGTTTGTATTGTAAGCCCCTGTCTTCTTCTATCCAGTATGTGCTTCCTCAATAGCAGCTTTTTGTCCAATGTAACTCCGAGGTATTTGGTGTCTTATGCCCATTCTCTTTTCTGACCCATGAATTTTAGCCTCCTATTTAGTACTGGTCTTTTCCGGGTAAAGTAAATTTCTGCACACTTTGGATTTATCTTCAACTTGTTTAGGTGGCACCATTTTTCTAGCTGGTCCAGACCGCGCTGCAGATGGTTGATTTTTAAGTAGTGGTTTCTACCGGATGCCTATTCAGTTGTGTCGTCGGCGAATTGTGCTATGTTGACATGTTGCGGCGTGGGTATGTCGTTGATGACTACTTTAAATAGCACTAGGGCCAGGACAGAACCTTGCGGTATTCCCGTCGGAATGGGGTAAGTTGATCAATTCTGGCCCTCAAATGATACAAAGAACCTTCTATTCTTCAGGTAGCTTCTGATCAACTGAACTTAGCAGTGTCGAACGGACGTCTGTGTCCTAAGTTTGGTGATGAGGTTGGCATGCCATACCTTATCGTATGCTTTCTCTATATCTAGGAACACAGCCGCCGTCGACCTTTTGTAATTGAATCCCCGGGACACGTCTTCAGTCAATCGGATGAGCAGGCTTGTGCTTCCTACCCTACTCTGGAAGCCAAACTGTTCTTTGCGGATTGTCCATTCCGCGTCCAGGGTGTTGTTTATCCGCTTGAGCAGTGCTCTCTCCAGCACTTTGGAAGCGGAGGGAAGTAGGCTGATGGGTCTATAATTTGATGGAAGTCGCTGGTCTTTCTCCCGTTTGGGGATGGCCATGACCTTGGCGACTTTACATTCGTCCGGAAATTATCTATGGAGGAGGCAGGTATTGTATATCATGGTGAGGAGAAAAAAACTTTTCTCGGCAGGTTTTTCAGGTGTGAGTTTGAAATCCTGTCGGCACCTGGGGCTTTGTTGTTAGCCAGTTTCTTAATTATGTTCCGTATTTCACCTGGTGTCGTTAACGTTGGTTCATCCTCCGGTTTTGATTCCATGATGTTTCAGGCTGTGTTTTCGATGTCCTCGGCTACGCGCACTTCTCCTGCCTTCAGGTCGTACTCAACCTCCCTATATTGGCTGGCAAAGTACTCGGCCAGGACCTCTGCCTTGGCCACTGGTAGAAAGCACGGCCCTGGTGACCCGATGATTGCGGTGTTGGGGTCCCTTGGGGCTTTGACGGCGCGCACTAGGTGCCATGCGTCTCTGATGTTTAGCATTAAGTACTTCATTCTGGTCTCCAATCTTCCTGCTTTGAATTCTGACATTCGGCGCCTCAGCTCTGAGGTAAGCTGTTTACATCTTCTTTTATCTTGGGGATCTCTGAATCTCTGCCATAGTTTTTCTGCTGTGTTCTTTAGGTAACATATGTTTTCGATCTCTGCTGGTAGCTGGTCGGTGTAGAGTGGGTGGATGGTTGTAGATGAGGCTCTCCTGTCAGCTTCCAGCATCACCTGGTTGAAGTGTTTTATTGCCTCCTCAATATATTCTTTTGTTGTTAGGTTTACTGTGGTTATGGCTTGGGTATGGACTGTTCTGCAGAATTTGTTCCAGTCCACTTTCTTAGATCGTTTCTCGCTGGTGTATGGTAGGACCCAGTTTTTTATTTGGAGTAGCACCAGTTGGTGGTCGGATGATAAGTCGTTGACGACTTCCAGTTTGATCTGACGTGGGATGTCCTTCACGATGGCCACGTCAAGGACATCCGGTTGGTGTTGACGGTTGTGGGGGATGTTCGTCGGTGCTTTGGGCCTAGTGCTTGAATGTTGCGCCTCTCTGCTAGCGCTAGGAGGCGTTCTTCTTTGTTGTTGTTCACCCTTGAGTTCCAAGCGTTGTTCTTAGAGTTCAAGTCACCGCCAGTTATCACCATTCTACCTGTTCCTAGAAGCGCGTCTAGGTCCTGTTCGTATAGTGTCTGGTTTGGTGCGAGGTACGCCGACACCAAAGTAATGTGGCCTTCTACAGAGTGAATTTTTATAGCTATGGCCTCCATGTCGATCAGTTGCGGTGGAAGTGTTAATTGGTCAGCTTTTTGTTTATGACTATAGCTGACCCTGCTCCCCATTGTCCTTGCCTGTCATTCCGGTAGACTGTCTGTCCCTGTCCTGAGATTTTGAGTTTGTCGTTCGGTTTTAGAGAGGTCTCTGTCAGCAATTCTATGTCGAGCTCGAACCTTTCAATGAAGTCCTGGAGCTCTATTTTTTTGTTCCGTATGTTGTTCACATCCCAAATTGTAATTTTGAGGTCTTTAAGATTCCCTATTAATCTCGCCATTATTTAAGCAGGGACATGTTTCCTTTCATCAGCGCGAAAAGTTTGCCGGTGTCGTCCTTGGCCTTTTGGATGTGGTCTAGTGTTTGGATCATTTTCCTCATTAATGACTTCCCATTGAATAGGTTCTCTGTTTCGAGGGTATTTTCTGCATGTCTACCGCGGCTCCTTTCTGCTAGTCTGCAATGGCTCCTGTGTTTTTTTTCATTTTCTTAGTTAGAATTGACTTGGGTTGTTTCCCTGTGGTTTTTACCGGTGGTGGTGTTTGCATAGGATTTCTTTCGGTTGGTAGTCTTCTGGTTGGTGGTCTTATAGTTAGTAGTCTTCTGGTTGGTGATCTTCTGGTTAGTATGGCGTTCGTTGTTATCGGGCTCCTGACCCTTTTAAGGTTGTTTTTTCACTTCCTTCTTTGAGTTGTCTCTTTGGTTGTCGTTTTGTTTGGGTTGGTTGGTCTTAGATAGTCTGGGAGGTTGCTGTGCTAGTTGGAAGGTGTGACAGCCGCGCCATGGCGCAGGATGGTCACCTGCGCAGTTTGCAGATTTTGCCTTCTCTGTTGCTGGTAGCTTGCACTCCTTACTATCGTGCAGCGCAGCGCATTTAACGCAATGACTAGGCAAGTGGCAGAAGTTCTTTTTGTGTCCCAGCGTTTGGAATCTTACGTACTGTGGCGGGCATCCGGCGTGCGTTTGTACCGTTCAACGATGATTCTGGTGAGGAATATGTACCGCTCATTATATATTTTGTCTGAATCTGTGCTCGAGATGAGTGACATCAAGAACGTTGACATTGGGATTAGCTCACGTGTTTCTGTATCCATTTTCTTGAACTGGTGTACATTTTGAGCCTTGTAGCCTTTTGCTACTAGTTCGGCTTTAATTTCTTCTTCTCTTATCGTTGTAATTAAAATTTAACGACCACTTGCATTGGTCTCTGGTCTGGTATTTTGTGAGTGAAGTACGGTACATTTTTCTTCATAGTCTGTTTCGTTTTCAATGAGGAATTTGGATGTGCCTTGTTTTTGGTTGTTGTTTATCTTTAGTCCCCCAGTCATTTGTTTTGTCAGTATGTTGATGGTCTGGGTGAAGTCTTTTGGCGTTGTCATTATTACAGGAAGCATGCGCTCGCTCGGTAGCGGTGGAGGAACTTCTGGCTGTGGATGTGTTTCCTCGCGTTTGTTGCTTCTTCTGGTTCTTCTGTCTCTGATGCTAAGACGTTGTACCGATTTTTTGTCGGTATGCCTTCCATTGTTTTTGCATGTTTGGTTGAAGATTTGGGGCTTTCCTCTTTGCTTTTCCGCCTTTTGTTGTTTTGAAGGGCTGGGAGGTCCTCCTGGTGCTTGGATTTTGTTCATTGTTGGGCGTAATCCACTTGTTCATCTGCGTCGTAGTCACTTCCTGTTGTCTCGTCATCACTTTGGTCATTGGTCATTATAGTTTTCAGTTTCATTGCTTGATGAGTATCCCATGCCAGCGTCCCTAGGCTGGCTAGGAGAGCAAGGGCTGTCAGTAGACGTATGTTGTTTGCTGCATGATTCCTCCAGTTCTTTGGCACCTTTTTAGCCTTTGCGGCGGCCCAGGCTTTCTTCTTCCCTGTAAGGGGTGTTCCTCTCGCCTTACGTTGTCACCGTTAGGTTTCCGGCGAAGAGCAACCCTACTTCGCTCACTCGGAGGTCACACTCCAGCAGGAGTGAGCCGTGGAGTGCTAATGCTCGAACACTTGGAGGGATAAATATTACAGACGGCCGTTGATATCACAGGAGCGTACTCCTAAAGCCCCGAGCTCGGCATAGCCGCCAGACCCTTAGCGCTTCCCACTTTGGAGCGACCGCTCGGAGCGGTCCGTTGACTGCTAGTGCCTAGCAGTGACTGAGCCAGCGACCTGCGCGTATGTGAGGTGAGGTGGCGCAGCGCTGCTGCGTCCTAGCGGCACTACGTGGAGTTGAGCGGAGGCTGCACGCGTCGCTCACGCAGGTCTTTACACGGTGCGCTTTCTCACTCGAAATCTCGGAGCCAGTAGCTGTCATGGGTGGGTGTTGGCGGCGTGTAGAGGGCCTCCTATGAGGCTCGCGCGCAGTCCTGACCGCCAGTCTGTTTTTGTGGGGATGGAGCTAGCTTCTTGGCGGCGCTTCGTGACCGCTGCAGCATTCTGGCGGCGTGCTGCCCGAAGTCTTCGTGGAATCACAGCCGGAGAAGCAGGCCACGTGCCCTCTGCCGCAGTTGCAAAAGAATTCTCCCTCTCTGGCTGTGGTGCAGTCGGCTAAATTGTGCTCAGACCCACATCTAACACATCAGCACTGTTGGGTGCAGTCACTCGCATGATGCCCGTGATTTTGGCAGTTAAAACGCTGCCGGAGCTCGGGCGGAGAAGGCTCTAGACCCACTCTCTCGACAGTGTCCTAACTGCCACTGACAGTGACTGTTGTGGTGGTGGTGGAATGAGCTGCTCCGCAGCGCAGCTAATACCCATATCTTCTAGCAGGCTGGTGGCCTTCAGCAGGTCTGAGGACAGGAGGCTAACATCTTGATGCCTCCTTCTCCCGGCTAACAAAACAGTGGCAGGAGCTGGACGTACAGGCTGCCCCAAGTCCCCATTACTGGTTGTACAGGCCCCTCCTCCTCCATATTTGGTGCTTGCTCCCCCACCTCTGGGGGAGGCGACTCCGGTGCTGCGAGGCTGCCCGCAGTATCACCCTGGAAAGGGCCGACAGGCGGATCAGGAATTTTGAAGTCTGGTTCTTCATTGTGTGATTCCTGGCTTCCGGTAGTCGGCAGTTTTTCAGTTGAAGGGGCGGGGCTTTTCTTCCCGACGACCTGCCTGTCCTCGACTGCTGGTGGCTGCTGTTTTCTGCGTTGCCTCTTACACCTTCGGTTTAACCTTCGGAAGAATTTCTTCGGGCAGAAGGCAAGCGGGCAGGTTTCCAGAGCTTCCGGGCGCATGTGAGCGTATGCCGCAGCACCGTCGTGGATAAGCTTCACTTCGTCTTGCGAGGATGCGAATCTCCGAGCCGTGTTAACATTGTAGTACTTTTCTCGCATGGACCAGCCATATTTTAGACCATCATGAATCACCCACATCGTCCACGACGTGAAATTCCCATTGTTAGCAACTTCAGCCAAGTGTTTCACTGAGTACTTCGTTGTTTTGAGCTCGAAGATGTGAACGAACCCATCTTGATCGCGTCGTGCCTCGAGGTAGATGTCGTTTCGTGCGTGCATCTTCAACTGCCGAGAAGTCGGCCTCACTAATAGCAGCGCAGCCATCTCTCCAGTCGGCGTCCTGAGTGAGTCGTCTGTGGGGATAGCGTATGAGTTAGATTTGCGCGGTCCTCTCTGAGCGTGGTAGTTTCATTGCTATTTTAGCCACTATGATTTTCATGTCTGTTCGTGTGTCTTCGTCTTTTGTGAGGTGTTTGCGAATGTGGAATGAGTACTGCCTCATGGTTTTCCTGTCTGATTTGGAACTGCCTTCCTGTTATGTGTATTTCCTCACTTTCTTGACATGTAAGTTGGTGAATACCTGAGTTGTGGTGAATTTTTTATTTCAGAGAGGATGTTTAACTGTTTGCGTATTGTGTTTGCTTGTTTGAGGTGCAATGTTAGTATCTTAATTTTTGATAATGTTAGCGATTCTGCGTGTGTGTATGTACTTGTTGGAAGTTGTCAATGCGTATTTTATTAATTTCATTACTGGTTTGTTTCTTTTGAACTGTTTGTATTGCCTTTTAAATTTTAGATGGCTGGAGTTTTTCTGTATTTCTCTTTGCTGTCAGTGTTTTGTCTCTTTTCCCTTTATTTTGTTAAGTTATTCTTGATGTTTTTTGTTTGTTATATGGATGTTTTAGCACGAAGCATATTGCAGCTTTTTTTGTGAATGATTGGATAGTTTGGTGTGCACTGTGTTACGTGGTATGTTTTCTGCATATTTAAAATCAGTATTTGCTGGTATTCGAGAAGTTTAGTCAGGCAATGTCTTGATTTTATGTTGTGAATGTGACGTTTTTATGTAATTTTGTTTATTTTTTTGTGTATTCATGTATTCATTCGTCTGCATCATTGATGAAACCTATTGGCACACCTCTGGGAGTATGTGACAGCACAGACTTCATTGGTGATTAATTGCTTGAATATTTTATTTTCTCTTTGATTTGTAAATACAGTATATTAACTAGTTTCACACTGGGGATCCCATGGTGAGTCCTGGTAGGTAATATTTTTTATTCAGTATTGTGAAGTCAGTAGAGGGCTTTTCATTTCATCTTATTTGGCTGCTGGATAATGGTTTTAATGTATCAAGTTCTTATTAATCGTTTCAATAGTATACTTAAATGGCACATTGTTGCAAATGTTTTGAATATCAAACGACAGCAGTGTTATTGTGTTTGGGGTGTGTAAGTTTTTCATGTTTTCAATTAGTTCCGTTGTGTTTCTGGCAATTCTGTTTTCGTTGAATAAGCCGAATTGTGGTTAAGAGTGTTTCTCGTGTGTTTGACTAAGTAATATGAATTTGATTACTCGTATCACTCTATCACCATTGTAAATAGCAAGTAGTAATGCAATCAGACAATTGTGCAGGCTTAGGATTACGTCAAAATAACCTAACGAAAACTGGAAACCTAATTGCGCCTGCATTTAAATGCAGAATCTCCTTGATGACACTTCGATGAGAGGTGAGACGTGAACCTGTTGCATTGCGGTTATTTATTTCCAATTTAGTTTTATCTTCATGAACATCACTAGGAAGATATCCGAACAGCACTCGTACAAGAGTTTCTGCCTTACGCCACGACTCGTAAAAGAGATGCAACGGAAGTCAAATTGGATTATTAAATAATACATTTTTATTTTTTAAACAAAAATTTTGCTTCAACAAATATCTTTGTTACATGAGATACAGAGTGAATAGTTTGCATTAGTAGTGTAAACCGACATCTCCGCCACGCAAGCAGCGGGCAGGATATTAAACAAGTCTTTGGCATCCCCTACAAAAATATTATCACAGTTAACGGATATATACGTGTGTGTGCACACTCATATGTTAAAAGCGTCCCTCGTGGTTCGCGTCGCGCTCGCTATCTGTGAGGGGCGATGCAGGTGACGGGGCGAGAGCGCGGCGGGCTGCCGACGTCCCAGGCGCGGAGTGACGTCACTAGGGCAGTCAGCGCCGCGACGCCGAGTGACGTCAGCAGCGGAGCGAGCGCCGCAGCGCCACTGTGGTGCATGGCGGCCGGCACGTCACCTGCAACAAACACGACCACTCAGCGCAGGGCGGCAACGTGACGGCGCTAAAAGCAAACGTGAAATACGATCAGGCGTAACAGCACAAGCAAGTGAATTCCGTCAGTAAGGAGGTAAAACTACAGCTGCTGGCCGAAGCTTGATGACGTTAAAAGCAGAGTAGAAATAGCGAAAAGAGCCTTCCTGAAGAAGATAAATCTTTTAGTTTCAAATACTCTTCCAGGACTCAGAAAGAACGATATTAATGTACAGCCTCTGCTGCCATTTGATACTCGTTACTTTTGATGTATTTAAACACATTTCAGGGCACGCCCAGCCGTTTAGTGGGATAGTGGAAGGAGGCCGGGTAGGGTCGAATGGAGAAGTTGCATCGAGGACACTGCTGGGTGGAACCCCAAAACGTACGCCCCAGTGTATATATATGTGAGTGTGTGTGTGTGTGTGTATGTGTGTGTGTGTGTGTGTGTGAATGACTCCAAAAACGTGGATGTCGCGTTTCGCCACGGCATCTTTTTGTCGTGGTCGTTTCTTCGTGTGCTGAACGTTGTGATGAGCGTTTGTTTCGAGAAGGAAACAGAAGGTCAAGAGGAGACCGTTCCAGCGTGTAATCTGCAGCCACCGTCGCTAAGGAACTAGTATGTTACATTTTAACTTGAGCCTCTTTTTACCCCAGTTTTGTTGGTCCTGTTGAACAATGTTGAACTAATAGACAATAGGAAAGATTAGTTTTGTTCTGACGCCAGCCAGGAACAATTTAAGCATTGGTAGGATTTCATTTACTGCCTGAGTTAATTTTTGGTATAGTGATAAATAAACATGTATTTCTTCCTGTGACATATTTTTATATATATATATATATATATAAATATATTTAAGTCTGTATTAGAGTAGTTTCTTGTAATTAGAGTGTGTAAGCTTAATTTTTGCATTTTTCCAGGCGATCTAGAAATAATGCATAATTCGTTTGGACAGCCAACCTTGCACCTCATAAAGAGATGAACTTGAATGTCTGTGTTAATTTGGGTGAGTGTAAATTCGAAACGTACCAAGACATTTCAACGTTTTAAAACTCTATGTGTGGAGTACAGCACTTTATGGTAGGAATACTAACTAGAAGGAAAACTAGATCATTTAAAATGCTGAAAATTATGTAGATAGATAACGTAAGAAATGAACATTTTTGGAAATGATGGGCGAGGAAAGAAATTTGTCGACCAATCTGACAGAAAGAAGAGACATTTAAGACACACGGGATTGGTCAATTTCTTAGCGGAGAAAACAGCTGGAAGAAAAGTAATGTAGAAGAAGACAGAGATTAGAATACGCGAATCAGATAATCGAAGAAGAAATTTTGAATAATTTTGCCGACATTAAGAGATAGAATTGAAAATCTATAAACTGTTTACAGAAAGAAAAAGAAATTGGCTTAAACATAATGGACTGTTTGAGGCTTTGACTAATCCAATCAATCACATAGCGGCCGTCGATTTAAGTGTAATACGCTTTAAACGGTCTCGTGGATCGTTGGACCGGAAGGTTCCTTGAAAACTGAAGGTTCGTTTCTATCCATGGTCCGGTATGGAAATTTCTGTGGTATTTTACTTTTAAGGGTTTGAAGGAGAATATGTCCTCCCACCAAGCGTCAGTGGTCGCCATATTGGCCCCCTCCCCGTATCAGGAGTCGACCCGCCTGCATTGGTGGCTGGCGAGTGTTTCGTGACAGCTCGGCGACTCCGACGGCCCAGTGACCGACTACAGGGCTGACTCCACCGGCTGCCACAGAGGAAGAACTCACACACTGGCAGCTCTGTTCGGTCTTGTTTATGTTTGGACTGCAAAGAAGTCTGCCAACAGCTTATCCACGCTGAGTGGTGTGAATAAATCTTTAACTGCTTAGCAGCAACTGGCCTATCACGAATCTCCCTTCCGAATCGATGTCCCCGGTTCGACCCTTCCTACCTGTAGGCTCTTCACAGTTCTGGCTACGAACGGCCTGTCAGAGCAAATTATCTGACAGGCCAAACATACCCACTCTAGTTATTTTACGATTATAACATATAAAATTCACACGTATCTATCCGATTTGTCTGTTCACCATCGTATAACATTTAGAGTGGTTAATCTGACTGTCGAAACTTGCTGCAACAGAGCGAGTCTCACTAATTTTACATCTACATACACACTCTGCAGTTCACTATGTTGTGATCCTAGTAGTAATATAAAATATTGTAATTTATATTTATTTTCGCGTAAGCAAGGCATAGAGTTATTTTAAAATTTTTAGTATTTTTTTGAAGGCGGTTTTTTTGAAAACATGATTTTATTATTATTAAATCAATACTGTCATGATGCTCAGAAATGTTTGGTATTTATATTGAACATCAGAGTAACGAATAGTATTGGGACCATGCTATTCGTTATTCTAATGAAGATTACTATCAGAAGTCAGGTTGTTTGCAGATGAAATAATACTATATAGTAATATCAAAACGGTAGAGGATTGTGAAGAGTTGCAGGATGAACTGGACAGGCTATGTAGCTGGATAGGTCAGCATGGGATGAAAATAAATGGAAATAAGAGCCTGCTTTTTAGGAATATAGATGAAAAAGTAAAGGTTGATAATAATTGCATGGTGGATAAAGAAATGCTTTAAGTATCTTGATATAAGTTTGAAAAGATTAGAAGTGGAAAGATGCCGACGATTTCTGGTCTGGGAAATATAGTATAGTTAACACAAAATCTGCCAGAGGAGTTGCTGGTGTAGAATTTATAATGAAATAGATAGTTGGGAACGGGTGAGTTATTACAGTTAGTTTAGTGACAGAATTATTTTATGAGGAAAAATAATGCCTGCTCCAACTACGTTAGCAAAAGTGTATTTGACAACGTCCCGCAAAGATTATGAAGAAAATAAACGATGAAACTGAAGAATTAATCAAATGTCTGAGTTTGAAAGATGATCCAATAATCGTGGGTGATTGGAGTGCGGTAGTGGGAGAAGGAAAAGAGGGGAAAATGAAAGGAGGTTTCGACTAGGAGAAAGAAATTTGCGGGGAAGCAGGTTGCTGGAATTTTGTTTAAAAATATAAACACACTATTTAAGACTCATGGAAGTAGGACTTATACACCTAGAAACGTCCAAGAGAAACAGGTAGATATCATCTAGATTATATTGTGGCCAAACAGAGATTCAGAAATCATGTTCTAGGTTGCAAAGGATACCACGAGCTGAAATAGTCACTAACTACAATCTAATAGTTAGAAATACAGGCTGAAATTCAAGGATGATAAAGAAGCCACGCATGCAGAACAGGCAGAAGTGAACAAAATTGAAACAATCTAACACGGGAGTGAAATTTTCAGAGTTGGTGGACCTGGTTCTCAGAAATAACTCTGAAAATATCCAACTTAGGACGAATGGAATGCTTTGAAGAGAGAAATAATCGAAGCTGGTAAAGAAACATTAGACCTTTAGGAAACAAGCCGCCCGAAAATCTTGGCTCACAGAAGAATTATTGGAATTGATGGATCAGAGGAGAAGGTACAAAAATACTCAGGATGAAGCAGGAAGAGAGCAATACAGGCATTCAAGAACCTAACAGACAGGAAATGCAAGAAAGCAAAAGAAAACTGTCCTGCCAGAAAAAATGCGAAGGAGCTGAAAAGGAAATGGTCGTAGGTTAAGTTGATGTGGCCTACAGAAAGATAAAAAGAATATTTGAGAAATGAAGAAAAGTTGAATAAACATAGAACTGCTGTGCGAATTCCTATTTTAAGTTCCAGAAGACAGAGTTAACCGATGGAAGGAATACATAAGATATCCTGTTTTAAGGACGGAATTTGATACTGTTTTTGAAAGATTTGAAATCAAATTTTCTAAATGATCGGTCGCAGTATGTTGTCGTGGAGGAGAAAGTTCTTCTAATCTAGATGTTACATCGGGTGTACCTCAAGGAAGTGTAATAGGACCACTTCTTTCTTAATTTTTATAAACGATCTCGGAGACAAAGTGAAAAGCATTTTTAGATTGTTTGCTGATGATGTGGTTATTTATAGGGAAGTAAGGAATTTGGCCGATTGCTTAGAAATTCAGCGTGATCTGGATGTTATTTTGGCATGGTCCGCAGAGTGACAACTTACTCTAAATTGTAAAAAGTGCAAGACAATGAGCATAACTGACAAAATAATCAAATTGTTCGAAAATACGAGTTAAACAATTCAGTTATTGATATGGTCGATTCTATGAATATTTGGGAGTACAGTACAAAGGAACATGAAATGGGGACATACACATTTATTCGTTAGTAGGTAGAGCTAATTCTAGCCTGCGATTCATAGGTCGAATCTTGAAAAATTGCAATGAACAAACAAAGGAGATAGAGTACAAATCTCTTGTGCGTAACATTTGGACTTTTGTTGTGCCCCTTTGGGATCCGTTTCGTAAGTGGTTGATCTAAAGAGAAGAGAAAGTACAGAGAAGAGCCGCTCGATTCGTGGACCGCTTGCTACAGTCCTTATGAAAGCGTCACAGAACTGATAAGTTAGACTAGGCTGGAAGTCTCTGGTAGAATACGACGCACGTTTCGTTTTAACTTAAACATGTATACTCCCACTTTCACTTACGAGTGTAGTGAAATACTTCTTCCGCCAACATATTTGAGCCAGAATGACAGAAAGATAAGGTGCCGGACTGATTCTTATATGAATTCTTTTTTTCCCTCGTACCATTAGGGATTGGAATGCACAACAAAGAGATTAGCTTTGGTGCTGAGCACCCTCTGCCACCCACAATTTTGTGAATTCCCGAGTATATATGTAGATGTAGATGTAGAAATAAAGCAGTTGGAACTGATGAGATTCCTGCACAACTTCTGGAATCCTTAGGAGAAGAAGGAATTCAAGAATTAATCAAACTGATGTCAAAGAGTTATGTAATATAATATTTGTTACCTGATTTTAATAAACGTATCATCATCACACTTCGCAAGGTAACACAAGCCCACAAATATGAGAATTACCTCAATCTGACGTCACTTGCTTCAATGTTACTAACCAGGATAATATACGGAAGAACAGAAAAATAGTGGAAGAGATAGTAGGTGAAGATCGATTAAGTTAAGGAAAATTCACAACGCAAGGGAAGCGATTCTAGCTTTAAGATTATTAGCTGAAGGGCAAATCGAAAAAAAAAAAAAATACATTTTTTTTTTTTTTTTTAAATCGCATTTACTATCATTGTTCGGGGTTTGTGCTGCGTTTTAGTTTTTGCTGTTATTGCCTATGTTTCGCCTCCAACCTGACGCCTGCGTCAGGCCTTCTCTTTATCGATAAACCAGCAGGAATTTTTTTAAAGAATAACGCCTGCGAAAATGTTAAATTTTATATAATTTGGCGTTTGTTGATTTAGAATAAGCTTTTGTTAATGTTAGGTGGGACAATATGTAGAAAATGGTAAAGAGGTCAGGTATAAGCTCTTTGGACAACCATAAAGAGACTCCACTCGTCCGCGTGACGTCACAGTTGGATGGCGGGAAATTCTAATGGACCAATGGCGGCCAAGGTCGTATGACGTCAAAATAGGTGTGAGACAAGGTTGTAGTCTATACCCATTAATATTCAACATGCATGTACAAGAAGCAATAAAGGAGGTAAAAGAAAAATTTGAAAGTGTCATAAGTATTCAAGGAGAAGTAATCAGTTTGCTTCGATTTGCTGATGACTTTGTCCTGTCAGCAAAACAGACTGAGAGTCTTGAGAAGTTATTGAAAGTCATGAACAAAATACTGAAGGAAATTTCGGACTACATATAAACGAAAGAAAGACAAATGTGATAAAATGTAGCAAGCAATTATGTCTGATTAAATGTAAAATAGGATCGGCTGTTATACGACAAGTAAGTGGAAGTAAAATTACAACCTATAGCAGAAGCAGGGATGATGAAGTAGAACAGCAGTAGCGAAGCATGGGCTTTAACTATACCAAGAAGGAGGAAAATTGAAGCATTTTAAATGGGTATTATGGAAGGATACTGAATATTAAGTAGACAGACAAATTTCGAAATAAATGAGATTTCTTAATGATTGGTGAAGAATGAAATTTGTATAAGTCTTACAGAAAGAAGACAGGGTGGTAAGTGACATTTTAAGACATACCGGATTGTTGCTCTGTT
>JARYHS010013630.1:222742-383073 GCA_031002005.1 Vandiemenella viatica | reverse complement strand
TCGGCCGCTCAGAGAACACTGGATAACACAAGGGAAATCTCAGCCCCTTATAAACCGCCCTGGCGTGGGAACACACGCTTTGCGGCATTAATTTCCGCGTGGGAAGCGTTTGGTGTGGGAACGCCAGTGCTTTGCGGCATTAATCTCCCGAGGCTACATTTCACAGGGTTGAAAAATGTTTTAGATTTATATACACGTTTTGGGTGGGAAAACGGCGCCCGCAATCGTAAAATACCGTGTAGGTTGAATAATGTCTTCCGGGTGCCACATTCAAGCACGGTGCGGCTGCGCGGCGGCTGATTAATAGTTACCGCCTCCCCTCGGGCGTGTACGTGTCGGCGCGGCGGCTGATTAATAGCTTCCGCCTCCCCGCGCCAGATGCGACGGGTCGCGGCTGATTTACATTCCACCGCGCTGGCTACTCAGCTAAAATGTAAAATTATGTATCTTCGGAACCAGTACTCCGATTTAATTGAAATAAACGCCATTTTAATACTCAGAAAATTTAGATACTAATCGATACGTCACATCCCTATTATTGAACCGATAAAAAAGAAAAAGTGAATATTATACCGCATTTCGAATTGAATTTGAGGTTTAGTACCCTGACCGCGTGACATTTAGACGAATTATGACTAGAGTGCACCTGCGTGGCACGTGGCAGAGCGCGCACCTGCGTGGCACGTGGCCAGGGCGCACACCTGCGCAACGTGGGTGGTCGTGGGCTCACTCCCGCTACCATAAGAAATACATGGGGTGTTTTGGTCCGGGGTACGGGCTCACTCCCACCTTCAGACACTACTCTCATTCCTATTCTCACATATGCTATGGAAACTAAAACACTAACATCAAGTGACCTTAGCAAGACCCAAGCATGTGAAATGAAGTTTCTTAGAACGCCCACCAGAAAATTAGACTTGACCAAACCTAGAGCTAAGGGAATCCATCGAAGAGATACTTAGGTCATCAAGACTTAAGTGGTTTGGGAACGTCAAGAGAATGACTAGTACAAGACTACCAAAAACTTATTTGGAAAAAAGGATAGTGGGCAAAAGACCAGTGGGAAGACCAAAAAGAAGATGGAGAGACCAACTGAAGGAGGACATAGAGAGAAGGAGCTGGAACTGGCAATATATGACGAACAAAGAAACTTTTCTGGGTAGGGGATAGTGGAAAACGATCGTATGTAACAACAAAGGTTCGTAAACCACACCCGGGAAACTGGAGATGGTACGATAATGATGATGATTCAAAGACTGCAGATGGTTTAACCAAGTTAGAAATATACACTCGAATTAGCTACGTTTGCTTCAGTTCTGTAAATTAATCAGTATATAGCTGCTCTACACAGTTACGACAATGAACTACCTCACACGAGGAGATAATTACATCTTCGCATCACTCACGGTTTTTATTTCGCCGATACGACGAAAATGACCGACATTAGCTTACAGTTGCGCATTTATGAGACAACACACTGCGCCACACAATACTTTAATATACCACACAATTTCGTAGAAAACAGTTTCCTCTACACACGCGTACATTTACCCACACCACGTCGCGAGCGCGCCAAAGAGAGACGTGGTCACCATCGAAAAATGGAAGCAAAGGGGATCATGGAGGACATATTGGACTGGTCAGTTTGTCGCAAATTAAATCGGACTAGATGTGGTTCTGGCAGAACTGCTTCAACTCTCCACAGCTGGGGCTGAGCAGGTTTCACAAACTGAGTCGCCCATTGTGCAGGACTGGCCACTGCGTGCCTTTCCTGGTAGTCTGGGAGATTTAAATTTGGCCACGCCGGAGGCGGTGGCCTGGTTGGAGCGCCTCGACGTCGTGTCGTAGTGGTTGTGACTGGAGATCCTGTCTCAGTGGCCGGCTGCAGGCATTGTCCGCTGACTTTGTGTGTTTGTTTGAAACAAGTTTGTACGGTGGTTACGGTATAATTGTTGTTGAATGTTGTAAATGTCATATAGCACTAAACGAAAAATAAATAAACTTCACACACACTGTGTACTCTGCTTCCAAATGGGACAGGCAATGGTGACTCGAGTGATGTAGTTAGCCAGAGCCGCAGCATTATCGCCGTCGCCGGAGCAGTCTAAGCAGTTTACGGTAATCGTACTACGAACTTGACGGAGTCTACTCCGAGTCATTAAGGCTAGCCCTGTAACGGCCCTGTCACGAGACCTTCAGCGATTAAGAGTTTCGCCTCCGACAAAATCCGCGAGCTATTTAACAATGTGTATATTGAAGTGAACTAATTTTTATGAACATTCAACCACTATATTTGCTGAGTAATGTAAAAATACCCTGGAACCTGACACGTCATGATATTATAATTACTCTAACATCACATGCAATCATTGGAAACATAAAGATCGTTCTCTTGTTATTTAAAAGTAGAATCAGATAGATCAAATGACGAATTTTTGTCATATGTTGTGAAGTTTCATGCTGTTTATTTTTTTGTTTAACGTTTTTCATTAATGTTTCGTATTTCTTTAGTTTTTGTTTGTTTGTTTACTAACAAAAGTAAGACCATGCAGTGCTTTGTATTTGATTTTGGTATTAGTCGTATTCATACTAAAGATAAATACGCCTCTGCCTGTAAGCCGTAAAGAGTACCCAATAAACGGCAGTTTAGAGCAATTTCACATTGATAAAGAGGACAATTTCGTTTCACCCAGTTTTCCCAGATACTTTCGTCTTAATTTAAGATTCGCCGTTAAGGGTAGTTTCTAAAATACGCAAAATGACAGATGTATTAACCCCCGAATAAGTGAAGGTAGTGAGGGGTGTATGGTTACTTATGGAAAGTGAGCAATTCAGAACCCCCAACCAACCCCCTGTACTACAGTACTGAAAAATCACATGTGAACATTCGGCGGACTTTACATCCTATCATTTATCAGAGCTACAAGACAGATAAAAACAGAGCCCTCACGATTTAAACAGAACAATTATTCACATTTTAAAATCAAGGAAACAACAGATATATTGGTGAAACTTTTTTTATTTTCCGAACAAATGTAAATTCACAGCAGCAAGAAACGGGAGGAAATGGTCATCGGTGCATCTCACAGAATAAACAGCTCGCACACAAAAAGAGCTAAACTGGGATCACAATGGATGGGGAGCTAACCGGAACTGATCCGAAACAACAGGGTCCGTCAGGAAAGGGCAGGGTTCTGGAATATCCCGAGGGATTCTATGACAACAATTTGATTATGGATTCTTATATAACTCAACGATACAAATTGAATAAAAAGATTTTGATTTCTTGATTAGCCCTCGAGATATTGTATCTCAAAACTGAGGTGGTTAGGTTGAAGAAAAATGTTGCCTATGGCACAAGGAACTATAGCTATAACTAATCCAATAGTCTCCAATTTGTCTCTTCGAGTTGTATAAGAATCTATTATCGAACTGCGGCACCACGGTTATCGAAGAAAGGCGAATTCCCGAATACCACAAAAGCAAAGGCTAATGAAGACAGAATCAGTTTCAGTTAAACATGATAACAGAAAAATAAAAAGTTTAGAACCGAGTAAGCAGCGTTACGATTCGCTCGCAATCTACTAACCATTTTTAAAAATGAGTTAGGATACTATTAATAAGTTTTTCAATTTTTAAAAGTGAAAACTTCTACAGGCGCGTTACGCAATGTTTGGACGCGAGTAAATCTGTGAGTTCACGACGCGTCACCATCACGCCACCTGTTGCGCGTATGACATGAGCGTTGGACGCTTTTCGCATAATCTTTATACAAACACACAGTTTTGATCCGATTTTGATGGAACTTTGCGTACATGTACTTTAAAACAAATAGTAAAACTGTGTATACGTTTGATTTACAGAAACCTAAATCCTCTTCTCCTCTCCCGCCTAAACTTAATTTCTGTCACCGTCGTTTATCCAATTCTTATAGTAGTTACCACACGTACACGTCAAAACAAGGATGACTGATTGCTTAGTATTTCAAATACTCACTTCCGAAAGTTTCTCTCTCTGGTCGCGGGTTCAAATCACACGGTGAGTAGAAATTTTTAGAAGTTGTATTTGATTGTATGGGATACGCCGGGACGTTCCGTAGTTTTTACTCCACGTTAAACTGCAGACCCATGAAGTCTTCCTGCCTCTGGCACAACAGCTTGGTACATCTCCTTAGGGAAGATTCGACGAACCGTCGGGTTGTGGACTAAGTTAGATTTTTAGTTTTTGAAGTGAAAACTTCTTTAAGTGCGTTGGGCGATTTTTGTATGAGTAAAGTCTTATGATTTCTCGTCACCTACATGCTAATTTTAACAGTATATCTGTTGCGGTCTGGTGGCTCAGTGGTTAAGGTGTCTGACTGTTGAACAAATAGTTCCCGGTTCGAATTTCTGTCTTGGCGGGGACTTTCATAGACCGTTAAACCAAACTTCACCTCTGACATAGCTTGCTGTGTGAAATACAGTACACCAGAACACTTCCGTGGTTCCGATTCCAGGTGAAACTGTAGGTCCCTTGTAGCTGGTGGCATTACCGGGTTGGGTTAAGGCGGCTAAGACAGGGGCGGAATTTGCAGCCAGTAGAACCCCTGTCACCAGTTCATTACGGCCACACGGAATTAAAATAATTTGGCATTCTGTAGCTATAAGAATGAAGTGTTGCGCGTATGTTATTAATAGTTTTAAGTTTTCACTTCTGCCGGCAGTCCCCAATGATTGGCATATATATATATTATCGAAAATTCGGATAATTGGATTTTTTTTCAGAAAAAGGGTCTATTTTAGTTAATTACTGTATGTATGTTGAAAATGGGAGAAAAAAAACTATATTTAATGAAAAAAAAGCTTTTAATTTAATGAATGTAAAGGCAACACTTTTACATGTTAAGCGTAGTTACAAGTGCTGTACGTTGGTACAGTATGTAAAGTACATACCGTACTGTAAATAAAAGTCATTGATTGCTGAACATTAATGTCAAAGTAAGCTGTTTGACTGTATTTATCTGTTTTCTAGCAGCAAAGTCGCTCATCCGCTTGACAGTGAGAAGTTTCGTGTGATATGTATGCAGAATCATTATTTTTTGAATCGCAGTATGTTTCCGTTTTAATTAAAAAAGCGATTCGGATAATAGGAGTTCGGATAATCGGAGTTCTACTGTAATTTGTATCTGTCTGTTATCTGTCTGTCTGCAATTTGGAAAAAAGGCGATTCGCACAGAAACTGGCCGGCTTGGTTGAAGTTTTGTGTAACGTGCAGCCCGCGGCACCGCAGCGAAAACAAGGTTTTGATGCGGCGTCGTGAAAGATGAGGTCATTGTTAGCTGAGCACGATTCTGATTTTGTTGGGTTTAGAGTTAGATGCATCTCGTGCTCGCGTGCTCGTGTAGAGCAAGGAATATTTAATTTTAATGTGACGTCGAGAAGCTAAGAAATTAAAATAAAATAATCCACAAATACTGATTTAGGTGTGAGTTATCTCACAGAGTCCAAACGTTTCCGTCTTACGGGCGGTGACGTGTTGTCCACAGTTTGTCTCTTTATGCGTCCTGTGGTCCGTGGATCTTGTAGGAATGAGGGGTAACTGAGAACATCAAATATTTTTACTGCCACTTTAGCATCGTCCGTCTGAAATTACATTTGATGAAACGCTATGTGATTGGAGAGAAATATATCGAAAAGAAAAAGCCATCGAAATTCACGATGAACTACGTAAGCATGATCCATTGATTATTGCTTATGGTTTTAATCCTCGTCATTAGAAGCTAGAGAGGCGGGAAAGCACGGGTGGCAAGGAACGGGAAGGAAATTGGCAAAGGAATTTTGAAGAAATCATGCAGGAATTCATCTGGAGTGATTTGGGGAATCCATGGAAAACCAAAATCTGAATGCCGGACAAGGATTCGAACCTACGTCCTCTCGAATGAGAGGGCAGAGTTACTGCTAAACCACTACGTTCGGTCTGATAAAAGAGATTATTGAAGCAATATTCGCAACGCACCTCATACGCTCAGTAGAGAATTTGATAAAAGCATACAACAAAAATGAAATCTTGCAAAATAAACAGAATTTTCCTTAATTTTAACAGTGTCTGTGATATCCTGCTCATCTAAAACAGAAATTTGAAGTTCGAAAAACCTTACAGTTTTTGTACAATACGTTGCCAAATGGTTACTGAACATTTAAATTACCGTAAATATTGAATGGTATGTAATTAGAAAAGTATCTTGAAAGATGCGTGATAATCTAACACACACAAAATAGAAAAATACAGCTCCCTCGACTGGTTTGATGGAATCTCTATCTTTATCTCAACATACCCATTACAACCTACATCCTCTGTTATCGTTATCTTCCTTTACAGTTTATTCCTTGGACGCTATCCTCATCAAGCAAATAAATCAATCCAGCATGCCTTAAAATGTGGTTCACCATCCTGTCTCTTTTTTCTGTAAAACTCATCCTTGAACTTCTTTCCTCGTCCATCATTTCCAAAACACGTTCATTTCGTGCTTTGTATGTCCATTTGATTTTAGACATCTGTGCCATCACACTGCAAATGCTTTCATTTTCCTTCTTTCCGGTATTCCTATAGCCCAAAATTCACTGAGATAAGGTGCATTGCCAACAGTTCTTCTCAACCGCGTCAGATTCTTCAAAACCCAAAATGACCTTCATTTAATATCTCTGTCACTTGTTTTACATTAGTCCGTAATTTTTAAGCATGTGATGCTTGACTTACAGTGTAAAAATTTTCGTAATTGTCAGCTTGTGGTAAAATTGTATGTGAAGATGACATTTTTAATCAAATCTTTTGTAATATTTACTGTTTCGTAATATTTCAGTTTGAATAATCTGTCTAGTCCTTCTTCGCTAGAAATCCTATACGTTATACAGAATTCCATTCCACTTATTTGACTTCAAATATTCCAAAAATTTCTCAACTTTGTCCTTAAAACAAAATCTCCCAACTCTCTCAGATTTTGTCTTTAAAACAGGATCTCCTAAGTCATCGCCTTATCCAACACACTGTTGTTCAAACTACGATTGTAGTGGAAGGTTTAACTGAAGGAGAGGTGGAGAAGATATAATAATTTAGAATTTGATACATTATTAAAAAATTTAAAATTAACTTATTTTAATCACAACTTCTACGTTTTGTGTAAGCACCGTGTACGTGCAAATAATGGTGCCAATATTTTTTATTTTATTTTTTGCCTCGTTATCAAAGAAACGCGCGATGATTTGTTGGGTTAATTAAATCAGATTCGCGGTCGCAGTCATTGTTCGCGGCTCGACTAATTCGAGCGACCGGCGCGAGGCCGCGCCACCGGTCAAACACGGTTGACAAACATTTTATTTTTGTTGCTTGTTTGACATACGAGCACTGCAAACGTATAAACAAGGTTTGTCAATTTTGCCCTCGGCTGTTCAGAGGTGTCGCGCCACGGTTTTCGGTGTAGCTAAAGCGTTTCTCGCTATCGCAATTTCTATTCAGGAAATAAATCCACACTTTGGTCGACAGACGATGTTTGTCAATACATCGGTAGCCATTCCGTGGCAAAAGTAAAAATCTTTGCGGATGCGGAACTTCGTTTCGACCCTAGTTCAAATCATTCATAATAATTAGCTGACCAGTTCAGATGATTTCGCGCCAGAGGAAGACGACATAGCAACCCGTCGAAACATGGTGTTTTCACGACGCATTTCGACGATACACTCGTGGAGACTTCACTGTAGTTTAAGATACTTAATGACTCTTCATCAGGGCCGGATTTAAACTTTTTTTTAGTGTAGGCTGTTCATTTTGTGACGCCCTTTTCTCCTTCATACTTATACTAATCACTAATTTGTATTACCTTTATTAGGTAGCAAACGATTATATGTATATGTGAATGTAGATTAAGAGTGACTTCATTACTTGAAAGTATTCAGACTTAGTCATAAAATAGAAACAAGAAAAATGAATGTTTATTGTGAAAAAATAATACAAACAAGAAAATAAAAAATGTAATACATAATTATTGTTTTCTACGAGATTTTTGATTGGCGAAGTCATCTATAAGATCATCATAGTTTATGGTGTTCATTATCTCTGCTTCTATATATAGAAGAGCCGAAGAGTTTTGTTTTTCTTGAGATAATGAAGACCTCTGGTCATTCTTCACTCGTTTTAAGCAGGAAAAGCTCCTTTCTCCATAACAATTTGTGGCTGGAGTGCAAAGTGCCATGCGGAGGACTATATCCAAGTTTGGGTAAATGTTACACAGAGATTGCTTATTATAGAAATCATGAAATGTAAGTCTGTCAGCAGAAACTTACCTCTGTCTATAGAGTCTTCCTTCGAAAATATACAACGGGCTACAGACTGCGTTGAACAAGATAGAAAGTCAGGAAACTAATGAAGAATTAAATTAATAATTTAGTTAATTTTTCGCTGTCACCACTTACCTAAATAAAAATTGATAGTAAACGTATTTTCCTTTTCTATTAATTGTTCCGAGTTTGTCACTTCATTACTAGATGTCACTACTTAAATGAAAATTTATAGTAGACGTTTTCCTATTATGTTTATAATCACACACAAATTTGACGGCTTACTAAAGCGGGCACCCCAGGAAATCTGCCGCCCCTAAAACGCTGCCGCCCCTAGGCTGGAGCCTATACAGCCTAATGGGAAATCCAGCACTGCTCTTCATCCGTTTTGACTGCCCTCCTTCTCTTCGGTATGTTGTATTATTCTTTAATCGAATTTCATTCTATGTCAATTCTTAAACCTCTGCGGTTGATACACGATTCTATGTTTTTAGGTTCCTCACTTCAAGTTTATTTTTATTTTTTATTAACTGGAATTTCAGCCAGAACATCATATTTATCATATTGTGGTCATTATCTATGTCAGCTCGTGTATATGCTATACAGTCTACAACTTCAATCCTAAATCTCTATTTGACACTTATATAATCTGATAAAAACAGTTCTTGTGAAAATAGGCCAAGTCTTGTGCTTATGCAGTGACAAAAGTTATGAGAACTTGTTCTATGCCAAGTCTACACTTAACAGTATTCATTCACTTTACTTTCTCTAACGGGATCGTTCCTCTCGATGTAGTAGATCATTTACTTAGAATAACTAGTGATCACCCAGGGGTCGAAATTATGCCAAATTCTTTAAAGTTTTTTTTTTTTTTTAGTTTCTTTTGTAAAAGAATAGTAATCATTGCAAATATATATATATTGTTCTATTTCGTTTGCTGCGAGCATAGATATATTACAAATTGTATACATTGACATCTTTGACTGCGAAAGTGTACCAATGTTGTTTGCCTAAATAGGTTATTTGACTACTTCTTGAAAATGGTTTTAAATTGTTTATTGGTACACCTTATTCATCGAGTGAAGAGATTTTTTTGACGAAAGTGCATTATTTTGTGTAAAATTCAAAGTTAAAAATTCAAGAATTTAAAAGTCAGCCAAAACGCTCCTTTGCTGCCTGGCGCGTGCATTGACAGTCGTGACGTCACACGTCTGTAAACGCTGCCGCTGCAAATGGAGCGTTTCCTATTAGCCAAGTTTTCAGCTATTTTTATTGTTTGTTGCTGGTTATTTCATGTTATTAATGAAAGTTCGTTTCAATATAAAATCGAAAACAATTTGTAAAAGCCTACAGCGGAAAAATATTGAAATTAAACGCCTTATTTATGTGGCTAGCTATAGAAAAAATCACTGAGTTTTATTCTGCGGAGCTTAAAAATGTAACAACTTCAATATGATATTGCGAGAAAGTCACTTACGACTTTCTGTGAAGTTCATTTACACCGCAATTTCGTAGAGTTAAATGTAATACGTTGTTTAAGGCGAGAATTATTAGGGTTAGGGTCCTAAGGTTCGATCCCCGCTTCGGAATATGTTCAATTTGTTTTCTTTTGTCATTTTATTTTGATACTGGTTGCTGTTGGTTGCATTACATAATCATTTTTTCCCGAAAATCCACAAAAACATCATTTTAATTTTTCTTTTCTTTTTTTCGGAAGGCTTCACAACTTTTTGGATAACAAGCGGATTACAACCATTTGAAACAACAAAAGAAGATTTCAAAAAGGAAATTGGACGTTACTTGAACACCGAAAAACAGTGTGTTTTTTTTTTTTTTTTTTTTTTTTTTAAATGAAAATTATTTGCACATTAAAAGTGAATACCGTCTAATAGGCGCAGCTATGTCAAGAAGGTAACCTGCAGTTGTATGGTCACGTAAAAATTCCAACGAAAAAGCACACAAAGCGTTCCGGAACTGTTACAAAATTAGTATGAAAGTTCTACAGTGATGTCACTTCTAAAATAAAATCCATTATTCACCGCCGTGCACCTGTATTTTTTGCATGATATTCTCTCTCTGTTGGTTCAAAATTAAAAGTTTTCATGTATGGTAGCAATTTATTTCAAACGCTTGCATGACGCTTAGCAACTATGATGAATTCTTCGAATAAAAACATGGTATTGCAAAAACCAGCAAACAAAAACGGAAAAAATGCACGCAAAAAATATTATCCCAATCAAGGTTCGAAGGTAGGACGTTCTGAATTCCATTACCACTCTTCAATCATGCAGCTATCTGGACACTACTTTTTAATTGCTTCTCTTTGTGTTAATAGTAAACACTTCACAGTTTCTTCGTGTGAGATGAAGTGAAACGAGGTAAGTAAATGAATGAACAAACAAATTCAGTTTTATTGACAAAAAAATCATTTATCTGTAATCTTTAATCTGCAATTAAGAAAAATGGCCTACAACATCAAGTTTTTCCGAGCGTGGTGAGTGAGCGATTAACGCTCTGGCCCTCATCTAGCAGTACGCCGCCACAGTGTGATATTTGCTAAATCTAGAGGGACAAAAGTCATTCTTGATAATAGTCTACGCAGGCAAAATAGTTATTTATATTCAAAGTAGATAAACCATATTACTCGGAACAAAGTTTTATTTTTCACGAATTCACGCCTAACAATAGAAAAAATAGTTTGAACAATGGGCTTCCTGGGATCTACCTATCAAGCGCTCCAGTCGGCCGCGCCATTCCACTGAGCTTGGTCGATGATTACGCTGCGTTTCTGCATGTTAGTAGTGATTTGTGGGTTGCTATTGCTTTTGGCGAGCCTCAAGATAATTTACACATGATTTTTCCGTGATACAATAGCATCATTAAAACAGAGCGAGATTATTTTTAATTAAAAAAAAAAAAAAACTACTGAGCCAATTTCATGTTGAGTTTTAGTTCATTATACCAGATTATACCGATCTCTTACTAATTTATTTGAAAGGGCTGCTTATTAGCTTATTAGCTAACGCAAAACAATCAATCTCTAACTTTCAATTCAAATATAAATGAGTTTCAAATTGAAGCTGTTACATTTTTAAGCTCAGCAGAATAAAAGTCAGGGGTTTTGTCTATAGCCACCCTAACAAATAAGGCGTCTGTTTTTCGATATTTTTCTGCTGTAGGCTTTTACAAATTGTTCTCGAGTTTTTATTCAAAATTGAATTTCATTAATAACAAGAAATGACCAGCAACAAACAATAAAAATAGTTGAAAACTTGGCTAATAGGAAACGCTCCATTCCCAGCCGCAGAATGCGTTTACAGACGTGTGACGTCACTCAAGTGATCACCAATCCTAGAGCGTTTTCTGTCATGTGACCAGAGGTAAGAAAAGTATAATTTTTTTTTCGCTTTTTTATTAAAAATAATCCACTTTTCTTTTCAAAATTGGAAAAATTAACTTTCTGAAGTATTAATCTACGAGAATGAGTTCAATTTATAATATTTTTTTTAATACTGTCAAATAGCCTATTCCCTGGAAGACATAAAATTAAAATGATACACTCTATGCATGACTGTATCAGAAATTTTAGCTTCTGAGCCAACCATAGCAAATGATGAATAGTATTTATGAATATTTTTAAAATATTTTTTTACTTTCTTTTTATCGAAGGTTCATTTGAATTTAGACCATTTAAAATACTCGTTCTGACTTAAGGCCGGTAAAACTGCTTTACCCTTATGACAACATGAAGTGAACGCAGTGCTTTCATCTGAAGTGACTTCTAATTCGAAATGTTTCGCATTGCAAAACCTGTATTGTAAATTCTAAACTATCAAACCTTCTTGGAATGACATTTAGTGGGCATTTAAGTGTATTCATTAAAAAAAACACGTAATGAAATTACTGAAATTCAAAAATCAAAAGGTCCTTAACCAAAATTTAACTTTTTAAATAATAAATGTACTCAATTTTATTAACTACCAATCCAATTTACTTTTTCTTTTTATCAGAACCCTTAGGCAAGACTAAAGTCAATTCAAATTATCCGTTATGATGTAGAATTCTCTGAAATATAGAAAATATCCCTATTGGAAATATTACTTTCATAAATTCGAGGATTAATCTCTATCCTATGCGACTGATTTCCTTGACCAAAAACAACATAATATCTGGCAGAATCGCCATATTCCTTTTAAAACTTCAAAGATTAATTTTTATTTTTTATTGGCTTTAGCCTTAGGCTAATTTAGACAGTTACATTGAGTAATGGAAATATAGTATTTATATCATGCCTTTTAGTCCAAGATCCCAGAGCCCCAGACCTACGTCATTTTAGCAAAGCTGAAATTTTGAGGATTAATAGAGTAATATGTACATAAGAACGTATGCGTACTCGCCAGCATGGAAGCGGGGCCCTTTCAGAGGTAGCGAGTACAAAAGGGCCAAAAAATCTTGCTAACCTACGTTATAGTATGAAACCTGGTTTTTATATATGTTTTACAGAATACTGTTAACAACCAACATTCCTTGTTGCCAGACACTTCCTGTGGGCCATTACTTCATCCAGACGCTTTAAAGCTCGTAAAAAAAAGGAGGTAAACTACGTCATAGTAGCAAGCCTAAATATTATATGTGTTGCTCGGGGTAATATTTCAAGACACTTTGTAAGCAGCTAGACTAATTCGATGGGCCAAAGATCCTCCCAGACACGATAAATGTTCCGTTCTGATTATGAGCGCGTGGGCAGTATTCATGCGCCTGAGTGCGAGTGAGATATCTTTCTCTCTTATATACATGGTGTACCCTGTGAGTGTATATGTGCGTAACGTTCTGGTCATGCTTCTCTTAGGGAGCGTGCACAAACTACGTGGCTTGGTCCAAGTGGGGCGGGGGGGGGGGAGGGGTTGGCTGGAAGGCTACGCTGGGCTACGTGGGGGGAGGGGGGGTTCCGAGCCAGGCCACGTAGCTTTCCTTTCATAATATTTTTCACAGTTAAAATGAGGAACAGAACTCACAACAGCATGCAAATATTTGTTTCCCTCAGTTAATTATCTCCGTATGTAATTTACGATAGTCTGACGAGAGAAAACAGTATAAAATTTCTTCTGGAATCAAAAGGAAGAAAACGCTACGTGCTACGTCGGAGGGGTGTAGATGTGAAAGCAACGTAGTGCTACGTGGGGGGGGGGGGTCACAGGAGGCCAGATTGGGGCTACGTGGTTTATGCATGCTCTCTTATTAAGTTGACATCGCGAATGAGTGAAATAGAAACTAAAATACTTGCAGTGTTTATAAATATATCATCAATCAGCAAAATTTAAAAATTTACAATCTTTCAGGTATAACGCTATTTACAAAATCCACCTCAACGCGGCAACAATGGGCCCCAAGCCATGATTTAAGGTCAACAGTAATAAGTCATGTTTATGAAGATTTAGATTTACCAAAAGAACAAGATGTTCCAGCACACTTAAACAATCATAATATTAAAATAGCATCAGGCAAGTACAAAAATTTGTCGATACATTTCATCAATTTACTAACCCATTGGACGCAGGAGTGCATAAAAATCTCTTAGTAAATATTTCATCTGGTAAAGCAGCATCAGATACAGTTGAAAAACATCTCCTTAACATTGAAGAAAATGGAGATACTAACCGTAAACCGTTTATTGTAGAATGTGAAGCAAGTATAAAAAAGACACTATTAGAAAACTTTTCTCAATATTATTTAAAAACGAAAACAAAAGTTGGTGGTAAAGTACAAGAAGTGCGTGTTCAAAGAGATTACATACGTATCTTGAAACTTTGGAAATATTTCAAAGAAAATATTATAAATTGTAACAAAATTAAATGCAACAAGAACTGACGTTATTTTCTATCATTATCTTATTCCTTTCATCTAGGATTATGAAAGATCTCTATGAAATGAATATGAAATGAATGTACTCAACTTGATTTTACTATTACTGGACCCGATCAAGTTCCACCTGCTGATTTTGGGAAAGAGTTGAGAAATACACTCTTTAAACAGGCACTCCTAGATTTTTTTATTTTACACTAGGCCACTGATGAGATGGCACCACCATTCATTAACAATAAACTGATTAAAATTAATTTCAGGTAATATCATTATTACAGTGTCAGTAATAACTGCAAACAGTTGCAGGCTGGTCTGGATAGGATATCTAGTTGGGTTAGTAAACATAGGATGAAGATAAATGCAGAGAAGAATCCGCTTCTTAGATACACAAATAAAAAATACTAAAGGTTGATTACAAGTATAAGGTGGGGAAAGAACTGCTTGTTCAAGACTTTAAATGTGAATATCTTGACATATCATTTGATAACAAGCTTAAATGGGTAGGACACGTTGGTCAGGAAGTAGAAAAAGGTTTCAAAATTCTGCACTTTTTGAAGAGAGTGATGAGGGGATGTATGAGAGAAGTAAAGGAATAGGGTTACAAAACTTTGCACAGATCATTGCTTGAATATGGTAGTGTAGTATGGGACCCACATTTTGTATATCAAATACAGGAGTTGGAGAGGGTACAAGAAAGAGCTGCTAGATTTGTTTCTGGAAATGCAATCAGTAACAGATATGATAAAATAGCTGGAATGGGATTCATTGGAAGACAGGAGGATGGTGAAGAGGGTCTTGGGAGTCTACAAGTCGTATATTGGTGAAGAGGCAAGGAAAGATATTGGTGTAAAAATTAAAAGTAATGCCTGGAAGGGAAAAGATGACCATGACCACAAGCTGTTACTCGATTTCAGGCACAACGGTGTAGGAAGAATCTCTTTTTTGGGTAAGAGGGGCCGGGGATTCGAATAAATTACCAAGAGAAATGATGAATAATTTACCAAAACCGTTGTAAGAATTTAAAGCTAAAATTTGCAGACGCCAAATGTAGGTACGTGCAGGAAACGGGGAAGATGGGGGTGTAGGTAAATTGTCACCGGAGTGTACGCTCCATTGCAATTTAATTCTATATATATATATATAACACAGTTGTGACTAGTATTGATGAAAGTTTATCGTGTGCAGAGCATGAAGAAGCTGACAAACAGGTGTTCTGATACTGATGTAGCCGCGATAATGCTTGGTATTATGCATCATCTGAAAAATGATAATTCCCCTCATTTCGATACTTACAGGAACTGGAAACAAGCAAAGATAGATTGATTTGACCAAGATCTATGAGCACTTGGGTCAATCGTTGTGAAGAAGCTTATCAGGATTTCACGCAATCACAGGATGTGATTACAATCCTGCTTTCTTCAAGAGAGCAAAACAAATTCCATTCAAAAAATTAAAAAAAAAAAACATCCAGAGTATCAACAAGCTTTTCTAAATTTCACTAAGCTTGAATTATTTAGTAATAAAAACACAGAATAAAATGTATTCAATACAATAAAATAATTGTTTAAAAAAACATAAAAACCAACTTAAAAAAAAGCACTAAAAATTTTAAAATAACTTTATACCTTGCTTAGTAAAAAGTAAATCTAAATAGACAACCTTTTACATTACTTTCATTGAAATTTTGACATAATTATTTATTTTTGGTTCGTTCAAATGGTGTGGACTGTAGCTTTCTAAAAAGAAATTGACAAAAATCAATGGGGTGGAAAAAGGGAGAGGGGTTCATTTTTTGCAAACCAAGAGTTGGCATCATTTTTCTCTTTGTTTTATAGTAAAAATTTGCTAAGTTCTCTCTAAACCGGATAAAAACTGAGGTTGTGTATAAAAATTAAGCAGTTTAATGGGGAGAGTGGGTAGTTTTTAGATCTTTTGGTCAGACACCTTCTTCGTTAAAAAAAATACATATAAGCATCTACTTTCATGGTAATCGGTCAAACGATTGCGACTGTAGCTTTTTATGAAGGACGTTGACAAAAGTTAATGGGGTTGGATGAGAAAAGGGGTTGAGAATTGGCAAACCAAATATTGACAGGATTCTTCTCTTTGTTTTTAAATATACATGGGCAAAGTTCAATAAAAATCAGATAAGAAATGTAGATTTCTATAAAATTAAGGGGTGTAAAGTGAGACATGTGGTGGTTTATTTAATTTTTTTTTTTTTTTTTTTTAATATCAGAAACCATCTCCATGAAACATTACATGTATATGACAACTTTAATGGAGACCAGTTAAATGTGTGGACTGTAGCTTTGAATAAAGAACATTGGTAAAAATTTAGGGGGTGGATAGGGGGAGAGAGCTTCAGTTTTTTTGAAACCAAAAGTTGACAGTATTTTTCTCTTTATTTTTTTACAATACATGTTCAAATTTTCATCGATATTGGATAAAAAATGTAGGTTTGTATAAAAATTAAGGGGTGTAAAGGGGAGAGGGGTCTTTTTTTATTTATTTTTTTGGTCAGATTCTCCATGAAAAATTACATGTATATGCCAACTTTGATGATAATCGGTCAAACGGTGTCGAGTGTAGCTTTTTATGAAGAACATTGACAATAATTGAAGGGGTGGAAGGAGGGGGGGGTGAACTTTGGAAGACCAAATATTGCCAGGATTTTTCTCTTTGTTTTAAAGTATACATGGGCAAAGTTCAGTAAAAATAAGATAAAAAATGTTGGTTTCTATAAAATTAAGGGGTGTAAATTGGAGAGGGGTGGTTTTTTATTTTGATTTTTTTTTGTTCAGAATCCTTCTCCATGAAAAACTACATGTAATTGCCAACTTTAATGGAGATCAGTTAAATGGTGTCGACTGTAGCTTTGAATAAAGAAAATTGGCAAAAATTAAGGGGGTGGATAGGGGGAGAGGGGTTCAATTTTTTTAAAGCAAAAGTTGACAGTATTTTTCTCCTTATTTTCATCGAGATCGAATAAAAAATGTGGATTTGTATAAAAATTTGGGGGCAGAGGGGGGTAGAAGGGGTGGTTTCTCAATGAAATTCATATGGGACCACTTTGGAGTGATACCCTATCCACTAAAAAAAATTAATTTAAATCGGTTCAAAATTGGTGAAAATATCGCTGGTCATACATACAAAAAAAAAAAATAAAGAAAAATACAGACGAATTGAGAACCTCCTCCTTTTTTTGAAGTCGGTTATCAAAAATTCATCTGTGATGCTTATAGTGTTGTGGGGATAGTTTATGTGGATGCTCCTCGGTTTCTGCTTTTTATTAATACATTTGCAGTTTCCGATATAAATGAAGAGTTCGACGGAAGAAGTATGAGAATCTTCGACGCAAGTAATCTGCCACCTTGCAAAAGTGTACTACTCCAACAATTCCGTCGAGCATATTATATTGCAAGTATCTGGAGCAATGCAAATATAAAACATCCAACCACTTTCAGTCCTGACAATAATGAGTGGCTGCCGAGAGACAACCAGTATAATTTTAACTCGTTCGTTGGTGATCAGTTGCCAAGCTTTGTCAGCGAATCACTTAAACTGAATTAGGTATTAGACTTCATATTATTTTCATGAATTTGTAGCGATTCGCAAAATAACTAATTTATTTGTTTTCACAGAGGAGTTAAATAATAATGAAGATGATGTTGATGAAGTGAATATTCGGTTCGAAGATGGGCTTGATGAGGAAGCAGAAAATGTGGACATTGATGACAAAGATGATTAATTATTCATAGTATAATAAATAATACATTTTAATAATATTTTTAAATTAAATTTGCATTTAAAACCAAGATATAATAACCGTTTCAATATTTATTTTTCATAATTCATTGGTTTGCAGAAATTTTATAATTTGGCATTGAAATATTACTGGATCATTATAAAAAAATCCATAAAGACCAATAAAGAACTGAAATTCCATACAGCTGACTTATAAATCCAACTAATGCTCTCGCTCACACTCATGCGCATGAATACTGCCCACGTGCTCATATTCAGAACGGAAGTGTCTGGAAGGAACTTTGGCAGTCTAGCTGTTGCGCTCATAGCGATCACTTCCGTGTTCCGGAGCTTAGTCAGTCTCGTAAACAGTCAAGTGTGTGTAAAATTTGAATTGCCTGAAGATATAGGCTTCAATTCTTAGCATCTTCTGAAAGCCTGGGCCGTGCCCTAACATGGAAGAGCCCCCAGACACGGGGCAAATAATCAACGCGGCACTGCAGCCGTGTTATTTTCCAGAAACAGCCTCTTCAGCCCCGACGATGATGCACTTCCAACAAGGTATCCAGCCACAGCCGTCTCATCTTCATCCGCTCAACTACCCAGGTAACGACGCTGCTTCTGCAAGCTGCCCCTCGATCGCAGTATTGAACAATGTAAATTCGGAAGAAAGAACTGTTAAACGGTCTCGCATAGAGGGAAACCCTACTGAGCTACCGAACGAGGAAATGTCCACTGTAACGTTAAACAATGCAGTGAGTGTGCCCCAGGAGTTAGCTTCCATGTCATCAGTGGTGTTTTACCCAACTACTTCAGTCGCAGAATTAGATCATCAATATGATAGCCGTGATCCAACCCAAAAAACATTAAACGAGGGTACGGGCATGGACATGACAAGCATTCCCGTGGATCGTGAAGGGCTCAAAGTAGGCCTATATTATTGATCAATCGGAACCCTACTAACCAAAATAGTATACCCCAGGTGCCAAGCCCCAACTTAAATTCCAATAAAGACAGAAGTAAGAATAACCGATACAGCCGCACAGACACGGGTCCATACTTCGTCTTTCTAGAAAGTGTGGATAAAAATATTGGTAGACTTCACCCCATGTCAATAGGAAAACTTCTTTATACACATAGCCCAGCACATAAGAATGACATCATCAATATCATAGCGGGCCGGGAGATATAGGTTATAAATCGAAACCAATTCAGCAGACTCTGATAACTTGTTGGTTCAATCTACAGTTTTCAAGAACAGAAACCTAGAAGCATTCATTCCAAATTTTTTGATAAAAAAACAAGGTATTATCAGGGACGTAGACACCTCCCTGTCAGAAGAAGAAATCCTACAGGCGATAGAAAGCCCCTATCCAGTTATCGCAGTTAAACGGTTTACCAAGAAGAACTCGTATCAAAATAATGATAGGAGAATACCGATACCAATATGCATGATCACCTTTAGATCACAATCCCTTCCGGACCACATAGCAATCTTTGAAACACGTTGCCCAGTCGAACCTCGTGTCCCAAAAATTCTCGTCTGTGATAATTGTTTACGTTTTGGCCATCGTATAACTCAATGCCGCAGCGCTCCCCGTTGCAATAAGTGCGGAGGCCCACATACTATGGAGTCGTGTGCCAGCACAGCTGATCCACAATGTGTGCATTGTCACGGTCCTCATTTATCCAATGACAGAATATGTCCCGTAATAGTTCAACAGCAAAAAGCACGTGAGCCAGCGGCCCATAATAAAGCCTCTCCCACGCCGAACTGGTATCCCACCCATCGTCAGACATATTCGCAGGCAGCCAGCGCCGCTCCGCTTTATTTCGACGAAAAGCATTTCCCCCCGCTCTCTCCAATGGCAGTGCAGCCACCCAGTTTAGCCTCAACAAATGCATTCCAAAACTGTCCTATAACCCCTATCCAACAAAATCAAAAGTCACGTCACCAAAGTAAAGCACTCTCTCCAAACCAACCGATATATACTACTACTACCGTAGGCCGCAACAAGCAAAGGCCAGCAACCCCAAAAGCACAAAAGTCCTATTACCCTCAAGAGCGGATACAGCCTTTGGGTCAGGGAGGGGGGGGTCACGTAGTCGAGGTCTAACTAGGAAAAGCTCAAAATTATAATAGTACCTATGTATAAATAAAAGATAAATTAATTTAATTGCATTATGTCAAAATAATATTAATCAAATAAAAAAATCAATTATTCTCTTCTGAACTCTCGCGAATCTTGTTATGACTTCCTCCACTTGAACGAGTATTGTTTTGTGAACGTGCAGAAGTGCCGGTCCAGTTAGGTGGTCTTCTGCCAGTGATGCTCGAAGTCAAACTTTGAGCCAACTGAGAAAAGAAAATGATCTCTCTGCCAATGTGTTTACGATGGGATATATTTTAGCATGACATTTTTATATTAGATTTGAAATCGACTAGCGGAATGTTCTGATTCCGTTGACATTTTACTATCCACAGCCAATATTCGCTTATAATGACTGATAATGCAGTGTCGTCTATTACCTGATTATAATCGAATGCGAGTTGCTTAATTGTTTCAACGTCTTCATTAGTATAGGTATAATAATGGTCTTGGGATCATTTATTATATAATCTAGAACTATGATGTATACAGCCCTACCGAAATACTCTTCAACTGATTGAACAGGTAGGTTATTGGCTGTATGCATTTATATCGGCACTGTTCTGGGGCATTAAATTTCCATCGCAAATTTCTCGGCAAATTCTTTTGACTCTTCAAAACATTTGTTCCATTTTTTTTATCTCAGAACACTCATTGTATCATTTATTGCGTCAGTAGAACTTTTTTTTTAAGACAATTGAGTTCGTCTGCAATACTCTGCTTAAGGACATAGTTGTAAAAGTACCTGAAAAATAAAATAAGGTATATTTCTAACTAACTGAGTAATTAATAAAATCTGTGTACACTATTATAAATCTGTGAGAAAACTGCGTGTGCCTGATGTTTTGAAATAGCATCACGCAAAAAATTCTCCAGCAATTAAGATGGTACTTTAAAATATTAAGAGCTTATGTTCCAGATTAAAATCTGCGAATACAGCTTGCGACTTGTATGTACTGAGGAACGGAGAATGAAATTATAACTATTTCTAGAAGGAGAAATAAGCGAGCAGATCACTCTGTATTCGATATGAGCATTCAATAAACACTGTCAAAAGATCATACTACAATCATGCTTAGAGTCTATTTCATTTTTTCACTTAGATTATTTAGTTCTTAGTTTTGTACACTAAAATAAACATAATACGTGAATCAAACGTGGTAAAAATCTTAAACGTAATAAGAATCTTAAAATGAGTAGTTAGTTTGGGAAAATTCATTATTAACTCGCATTTTACCAGCACTAAAAACCTTCAACTTCCTAGCCAGTACTGTCACATTTACTCATTGCTTTTCAGAGATCAGAGCAAGAACATTATTACATATTCAATAATGCTATTCGTTTAAAAGCGTGAAAATTGATGCAACTGATAAACTATTAGCTCCGGAGTAGGATATTTTGCTCTTACGGCAAAAAGTAAAACGGTGATTACATGTCAGCTAGATACGAGGCCCGACAGAAAGGAAGGTTTGAATACAGTGACCAGGGAATTTATTTTTCGCAGTTGCAGTCGCAGTTATTAAGTAACGTTCATAACCTTCATTTTGTAATGAACATTTTAGATTGTAGTTTAAATCGTCATAAAGTTCCAATTACTTACGTACTATTTCACGAAAGCAATAAGGAACCACTGAAATTTTTAAAAAATCAACAAGGAATCCTAAAATCTTATGCTACATCGCGCGAATTATAGAACTAAATCCATCGTGCCTTATACATTAACAAAAGGTGGCAGCAGTCATTCTGTCCAGGCTACATTTCAAAGTAACCACAACCTCCACTAATACTGCCGTTCGAAAATCAAAGGTGCTTAATTTAATTTAATTTTGATTGCAATGGAGTGCACGCTCTGGTAGCAATTTCCCTACGCACCCTTCTTAGTCTTTTCATCCACCCACCTACATTTGTCCTCTACAAATTTCAAATTTAAATTCTTTCAACTTTTTTGGTAAATTATTCATCATTTCTCTTGGTAACTTATTCCAATCCATGACACCCTTACCTAAAAACAGAATCTTCCTACATCTTTGTGCCTGAAATCGAGTGTCAGCTTGTAGTCACGGTTATCTTAGGTTGAGGAAAATCGCTCCCGGAAATGTCTAAGGCACCTTGGATTTAACATCTGTGTTAGCCATCGGGATTGCATTAACGTTTACACATTCTTTCACTAGAGTCTACACCAAAATATTTAAATCTAAAGATCGAAGCGGATCAATTTCCCATAAATTATGGTTAGATTTTTTTAAATGTAAGATCAATACAAAATATTAATTAATTAATTCAGTCATGAAAATAGTACGAGGCAGAACGTTTTCAAAAATGCACAAAGTGTAATTTTCTTAAAAAAAAAAAGAAGAGAGACTAATACATAATTATAAATAAGCCGTTGAGTTTCAACGCTTTCATCCTTTCTCCTTGACGTCGCAATTGCAAAATATTTCATATGACGCCTTTTTATTCATGCCTGTCAGCGTCTCTGTTGGTGGTTTACTTTTTAAAAGAAGATACCTCAGTACGTTGGGTCATATTCACTCACGATCTCACGATGTTAAATAATAGTGGGTTTCCACTTCATATTATTTCGTAGTTTCAACTTTTGTTTGTATTTAGATAGCTTTACTTCTACACCTTCCTTTACATTAATAAAACAATTTCCTGAATTTTCTAATAAAAAAATATGATTTGGAGTAGTATCAATAGCTATTGCCTTTAAGCTTGGTAACTGACAGTAATTTGGCGACATTTTTAAGCTATGTATCTTTGTTTGTCTTTTGCTTATGGCTTTATGCCTACTTGACGTCGAGGTATTTAGGTAAGGACTCGGGGATAAGAAACGGGAAGGTATTCAGCCATGGTATTTTATGACGAGATCACCCCTGCATTCGCCTGGAGTGATTTGGGGAATCCATCGAAAACTTAACTCTGAATGACCGGACGGGGATTCGAACCCACGTCCTCCCGCAAGCCACCTCAGAGCGTTACCACTAAGCCGCCACATTCGGTTATTTTTCTTCTTATTCTGTTTCGACGCCAATGTGATTTGAATCTTGAGAGTATTGGATTCTAGGATCGGAAAAGAATTCGTCCACGGCTTTTTGAAGGAGCTTTTCCGTAGTTCAACTGGAAAGATTTACTTAAAATTTACTTAAAATTGGATATCGTACGGGGTTTGAAGCCATGTGCTACCGAATAACAGGCAAGATTGTTATCTCTAACCCATCTGGCTTGGAAGGCGAGAAGTAATGCTCGATACAAAACTTTAAAGAAGAATCAGTGTTAGTTAGAAACAAAGGGAGATATGAAAGGTTTCCTACTTCCATTCTTTCAGCTTTAAAATCTGACACCGCTTTTTCACATTGCAGACGAATTTACTGTTATTAATTTATTATTATTACTACTGAAACTACTGCGATCAAGTTAAGCTTACCTTCTAAACATATTACGGTGAAAACAAAATTAAGATGTTCTTATTCCGAACTATTGAAGTATGTAGAAATAGTTAATTTATATTCCGTGACTTAGTTCACCATTTGAGTAATTTCCTAAATGCACTTTCTACTTACGCCTAAACTCTGTGTGTCTATAACGCTGCAGTGCTAGGACGCGTGACAAAGTCTATTCAGACTCTCTTATTAGTTTTACAAATTTTTATCCGTGCGTAATTTAGTGATTCTTTTCAGTATTCATCATGTCTTTTCGTTAGCTATCGAATTGTCAACTGTTTATTAGAAAGAAAGAAAAAAATACTCAATGGCTATCAAAATTATGAAAAAAGCGTTACCTTTGCTGTATAATCAATGGTTTTAGTTATTTCAATTATTATTATGACTAAAATGACGATACGTTTTACTGTATAACTCCAATCTTTGCCCAGAGCGTTTGCGAGTCTCTCGCGCGCGGGCTCATTTTTTTTTAGTCTTGGGTAAAGTGCTGCGTATGAGAGGTCTATTTTATCATGAATTCAGTGTACCACCTACCAGTTATGCTGTCCCATGAGGTAGTCGTGTCTAGAACGAAGCATAATCGAAAGGCGAGGGGTCACGCGAATTCTGTCCCCGACTGTACAATTGGATGATGGTTGTATAGTGCCTAGTCGCTTAAAGGCAAATAAAAAAAAAGGAACTCTGGCCCATCTTATTGGTCTGGCTGCTTACAATACGTCTTGAAATAGTACCCCGAGCAACTTATATGATATTTAGGCTTGCTACTATGACGTAGTTTACCTCCTTTTTTTACGACCTTTAAAGCGTCTGGATGAAGTAATGGCTCGCAGGAAGTGTCTGGCAACAAGGAATGTTGGTTTTTAATAATGTTCTGTAAAACATATATAAAAACCAGCTTTCATACTATAACGTAGGTTAGCACGATTTTTTGGTCCCTTTTGTACCCGCTTCCTCTGAAAGGGCCCCGCTTCCATGCTGGCGAGTACGCATACGTTCTTATGTACATATTACTCTACTGATCCTCAAAATTTCAGCTTTGCTAAAATGACGTAGGTCTGGAGGCTCTGGGATCTTGAGCTATTTAGTGTTAGCCTCATATAAGTAAGTTAAGTTAATCGCTTTCTTATTGGACGCAGCGAGAGATATTATCACATCTGCGATGTCGTCTGTATGAAGACCGTCTTTTAAGATGGTTCTACTGTATTCGCGAAGGTGCTTACATCTTAGCAGGAAGTTCTATATATCCTCCACTTCACCACAGGATTCGCAGTTCGGAGATTTAGAGACCTTCAGTAGAATTTTTTTATCATTTAGCAAGCTGTGCCCCGTTCTTAATATACTAAACAGCGTTATTGCCTTCCTGTGAAAACCCACTTCCTGGAACCATGGTTTTGGTTTAACTTGACTAGCGATGGCGCGGTACCAAAGCGCTTTCTTTTGGACCTTTTCGTTCCACTTCTTTTCCCATGCGTTGAGAGCCCTTGATGGGGCAATCATTCTGAAGTCGGTATATGGCACTGAAATGTCCTCAGTATCGGGAACCTGAAGCTGCCGACGAGCGACCCTGTCCGCTAGATCGTTCCCTATCGCTCCCACGCGACCCGGAAACCATTGTAGGCACACTTCTATACCTCTGTGTATGGCTTTCCAAAGTTATCTACCAAGTTCATATTCCAGGAAGTTTCCTTTCGGGATGGCTATGATAGCCTGCAAGGCACTTTGGGAATCCGAACATATCACTGCTTTGGTCCGTACGGACCGTTGTATATGTTGAATGGCTCTCAGGATTGCATACATCTCAGATGAGAAGATTGAGAGTTCTGCCGGCAGTCTACAAGCTTCATAAACACCACAGTCTGTATCGATTCAAGCATCCGCGCTGGTGGATTGCATTACCCTTGAGCCGTCGGTGAATACTTTCCGCCATCGCTTCCATCGCGTATTCTAGGTTTCTAATACCAGCTGCTTTAATTCTATCTGTAGGGTAGTTTTTTTGTCTGCCGGACCCTTAATTAGAGACAGTTGTATTCGCGACGAGATCTCCGCCTTTTGCCACGTATCTTCTTCACTGAACATCTCGTTGATCTCTTGTCTGTATATTCCACGGAGCCGTTGTCTGAAAATACTGTACCAAGCTTGGTTTTTTCTGTTTTTGACATGATTTGGCTGAGCTTTCATGGGCAAGGAGCCTCACCTTCCTCTGTAGGGGATGAGACTTCATGGACCACATTTTTAGCCGGAAGTTCAACCCCAATTTTCTTCTTCTTATGCTCAAAGGTGGATTGGCTAATTCGGCCTCCATCACAGCGATGGGGGTGGATTTTAGAAAGCCTCTGATTAATCGCAGAGCTGCGGATTTAATGCAGTTCAATTTTGTTAGGAGGGCCTTGGCGGCAGTTTCGTACAGGAAACCCCCGTACTCCATGCGACTCCTCAGTAGATGACAGAATACATGACGGAGTAGTCGAGGGTCAGCGCCCCAGGTCGGAGCGGCGAGGGCTTTGAAGCAGTTCAGGCGTTGCATACATGACTGCTGCAGTTCCATGACATGCCTTCTCCAAGTTAGTTTCGAGTCTAACCACATTCCCAAGAATTTGAGCTCTTTAACTAACTCCTGTGTGTAGCCATTTAATGTAATTGCTCAGTCATTTCCTTGTAGCTGTCTTTGAGTAAACACACATTTTTTTTTTCAATTGATATTTGTAGCACCTTGTCCAGCAATCTCCTTTGTATCAGCATCAATTGTTCCTCTAGTATTTTACGGGCCGTTTCTATGTCGTGGTGTGAAATATATACAACAAAGTCGTCCGCATATTGAAGGAAGGATACTAGTCCCTTTAGAATGTTACATAGGTCTGCCATGTAGATATTGAATAGTAAGGGGCTCATAGGGTCTCCCTGCGGTAAGCCTTGGAAAACTTGCCGTCTGATTCTGTCTCCCTCCGCGGCAAAAACTGAATTCACCCTTCGGACGAGGTATCGGCCACACCATGCGCACAACTTGCTAGGTAGGCCCATCTTTACCATAATGCCCATAAGTATATCAATCTGCACATTATTGGACGCATCCTTGATATCCAGAAATGCAGGCACTAAATAGTTTCTTCTTGTAAATGACAGCTGTATATCTATCACCAACGTGCTGATGTTATCTAAGGTGCTGGAGTCCTTTCGAAAGCCCGTAGTTCTCGTATCAAGTAACTTATGATGCTCCAGGAGCCACTCGATCCTGTTTTTAATCATTGCACTCATCAGTTTTATAGGGCAAGGCAGGAGAGAAATAGGGCGATATGACGAGCTGACGTTATTCTTCCTGTTGGGTATACACACGGGAATAACGATTACCTCCCGCCACTGATTACGAACATAGGAAAGGTCCATCATAGTATTGAAGAGATCCATCATGGTTTGCTTCGCTTTAAGAGGAAGTTTGTCGATCATTGTGTAGGTAATAGCGTCCATCCCTGGGGCAGTTTCTTTGTTTCGTAGGGCGTGCAATAGTTCTGATAGGTTAAAGAAGGATTCCGCCGACCCTGTTGGACCGTTGTCTAAGTTACTACTTTTGTGGTATTCCGCCTGTTTTGGTACATATTGAGGAACTCCTGCGCTGCTTGCCTGTCTGACGATATCCAACTGGTAGCCGGCCTCTAACCCTTAAACCAGTTCAGTTTCCACCAAGTCTCTTGTGTCGGCGCACCATATTTAAAATAAGAACAAAAACTCTTCCAGCCTTCTCGTTTGGCCTTTCTAATGGTAGCTCGTGCTTCAGCAGTTCTTTTCTTGAATTCTACCAAATTCTCATGAGTGGCGGCGTGCAAATATGTTTTGGTAGCCAAGCGCCACCTGGCGACAGCTCGCGAGCAGTCACTGTTCCACCATGGTTTTCTAGTGAGCTCTCTTCTAGTGTAAGTTTTAACCTCTGGTATTGCGTCTTCTGCAGCGGTCTCTACTATTCTTTGAACTTTGTTGTACCGACCTTGTATATCGTCTGTTGATCCATCCCACTGCTCAACAGCGCGCTGATCTTTCCTTCGTAATGAGCCCAGTTAGCCCTGCTATACAACCACCGTCTGCTTGAGTGCCGGCGGACATATGGGAGATTCCAGTCCAAGAATAATTTGAGGACGCAATGATCACTTCCGACCGTGTCTGGTAGCAGATCCCATTTCGATCTGTGCATTAGGTTAATCGATATGAGAGTAATATCTGGAGAAGAATTTCTCTGACTAGAAGCACCAAGTCTAGTTCCGTGTTCGTTGTTAAGAACGGCAAATGAGGAGGCTGAAATGGCGTTGGCTAGCTCAATTACCTGCATGTCTATGTAGCTGTCTTGCCACAACGAATGGTGAGCGTTGAAGTCTCCTCCAACCACACTATTTGGCGGTAGCTGATTGAATATAGTCAACCAATCTTCTTCCTTTAGGTGGACTTGAGGTGGTTTATATATAACGGTGGCCGCTTTAATAGGCCCATCATAAAAGAGGTCTACTGCGAGCATTTCTATATTGGCATTTGGTGCCGCTAATCTACGAACGGAACTATTAATGTCCCATCCCAACAAGATGGCTACGCCCCCGTGCTCATCTTCTCTGTCTTTCCGGAACATACTAAAATTCTTAATGTTTATATTAGATGAGTTGCGCAGCCACATTTCTGATATAAGGACTAAGTCGGCATTGTGTTCTGTGCTGGTGCTTTGAAATTCGTCCCATTTTGGTAATAGCCTACGTGCATACCACTGTAACACTGTACGTTTAGTCCTAGCTATTTTTAATTAACATATTTGCCGCCTCCAATATGATTCCCATTTCTTTTACCTCGTGTAGCACTTGTCGAACTGCTTCTTCCTGGATTTTCTTCTCTGTGGTGGCTACCAGCTTGCCCTTCATCTGCTGTGCTATAAACTTGACCACTATTTTAACTATTACGAGTATATTAACGATGTCTTCTCCTGACTCTCTGCTAGTTAGATCTTTGCTGGTAGCTTCTTCAGTTTGGGTCGCAATAGATTCCTTGGGTATACTGACGGTACTTTGGCATTGCTCCCTGATTTGCTTCATTCCCTGTGGCATCGTCACAGTGCTGTACCTTTTGTAATGTATAGGTGGGAAATCCGCTGCATTGTATTGGTAAGTTTGCGGTATGATCAGTTATCAGTCGCCAATTATGCCTTAACCTCTTCCTGACGCTTACGTTCAGGGCATCTGCTATCATTGGCTTTGTGATCCTCACCACAGGTTGCGCATTTTTGTAGCTCATTTGAACAACTGGATATATTGTGTTCTTCACCACACTTAATACATCTTTCTTTTCCTTTACAGAATTTGGCCATATGACCAAATCTATAATATTTAAAGCACTGCGTCACAGGAAATATATAGGAGGATACCTTGAATCTCGGGTAGAAAATCTCAATGTCCTCAGGCAGGAGTTGAGTATCGAAATAACGCTCTGTAGGGGTATAGTTTCCACCTTGCCGTCCTTGAATACTTTCCTACTGAATTGCCATATATCGATAATCGGTGCCGATGAAATAGCGTTAATCCTTAATTGTTATTCTGCTAGATCCATAAGAACGAATTTGATAATCCCTTTTCTTTCTACTACGTTCGCCGGTATATAAGCCTGCAGATTGAAGAAACTTCTTGTTTTCAATGAAGCTGTTAGCAGTGCTGGCACTCAACTTCCATTGACATTATGTTTTTCCTGGGCTAATTGAGACGTTTGAGTCTACTGACCTTATTACAAAAAAAATTTCCAGCTGAATTGGGTGTAGAGAAGAACTAGCTGATGCGTTCTCGATTATACAATATATGGTCCCTCTGCCTTATCAATATAAAACCTCTTGCGCATTGCCGGCGCGGGAGGAATCTGCTTGACTGCTACTTCTCTTTCTAGACTTGAATGACTAGTTGTTCGATGGTTGCCTAAGGCAATCCACTGATGGCCTCCATCTTCTGAAGGTATACAGGGAATTGTTTGAGATGGGGACGCTAGGCTACCCGTTACCTCCTTACCTCTACTAGGAATCGACTCGGTGATCATCGGTTCTTCTCCTTTCTCCTTCGTGATGATTCGCCTGTCTGCCGCTTTACGTTTCTTTCTCAGGTATTACTTTTCTTCCTCGTCAGTGTCGTTGAGGTTTCCCTCAATTTTCTTCCCGACTGTTTCCATCATCTCTTGGTCACTCTGGTTCACGGTAATGACCTCTTCTTCTTCCGGGTTGATTCCATCACTCGCTTCCGCCATTTCCTCTCGCCCTCAGGGCAGAAGGGACTGACAAAATGTGCTCAGCCAAGGATGTATTACCGCGGGTAGATTGTATTCTCTTGATTTAAACTAATATATCTGTCCACCAATTCACCAGAGGTTCTGTGAATTTTACTCGACCACAGTTAGGACTATTGATAGTCGCCGGGAGATGAGTCCACTTCACTGCCACTCACACTCGTGCAGGTAAACACGTCTCACTTCCTCACTGACAAACATTATTCTCTACTATTATTTATTTTTATTTGGCCTGAAGAGCCAGATGGCACTGTACAGTCGGGGACACAATTCGCGACACCCCTCGCCTTTAGAGTATGATTCATTCTAAACACGAATACAGCATGGGTCAGTATAACTGGTAGGAGGTACACTAAATTCATGACAAAATAGACCTCTAATACCCAGCACTTTACCCAAGACTGAAAAAAATGAGCCCACGAAGTAAGAAACTAGCAGACCCTTAGAGGCATAGTTCGGAGTTCTACAGTTAAAATAACCGCGAATATCACCATTTTAGTAATAATAATTATTGAGATAACCAAATCTATTGATTGTTGAGGAGTGATAAATTTTTTTCGCAATTTTGATAACCCCAAAACTAACGGCAGCAAACTGTAAACAGAACAGTGAAATGGAAGAGTGCTTGGATTCCTGAAATCCCTCCAGACGGATGCAGGGAAAGAGACCTTCAAAAGTCCATGGCCGAATTCCTCACTGTTTCTTGCCATACGTCCTTTCTCACCTCTAATAACAATGACATCGACGAGCCCGAAAAAGGCCTGATATGCTGGAAACACTAGAATTTTGGATGGTCGTTGAAATTTGTCTGTATAACGACAGCACTGTGCCAGTAATAATACACGGTAGACTGGGAAGTTAAGATAGCCACGACAAACACATAATATTAAAAATTCATTCACATATAAAGGTATGGAAAAAACAGATCACACACGATAAAGTTACCATAATGCTCTTAGCTAACTCATAGTTTCATGGTTATCAAACAGACATCATAACCCACATTTTTCATAGTAGATCCCAATACACTGAAAAGTATTCATAACCTCACCATAGGTGCAGACATTGGTTCTATTACGCCGAAGATAGCGCCCATACTTAAACTGTCGTAAATTGTTAGGTGATTTGTATGTGAAAGTGCGTGTTTGGATATTTTATCCACTCAGGCCCCATCACCTAAAGTCTAATGCCAGATTATGGTCATGGTTAACTTAGGCTCCATACACCACACAGAATTATTCTACCAATATCAATTCTAACATCATTCTACGCCATATAGAGCTCTCCCAGCACTCTTCATATCTTCGAGTCGTATCCAGCACAGCTCCTTTATTATGTCACTTGTTGAATGTTTTCCACTAATAAATCTAGCTACCTTGCTTTTGCACCCTACATTTGATGTAAAAAAATGTGTACTCCATACTACACCACTATAGCCTGACTGTGTGTTTGTACCCAAGTACTTTGCTTCTCTGGCACACACCCTCAGCACCTTGTCCATTAAATGATTTTTACCCCCGAAGTGTATATAGTGAAAAATGTAAGAAACAGCAGTAAACTGTAAACAGCACAGTGGAAGGGGATAGTGCCTAAGCCCTGAAACAATGGTTAGAAATACACATTGATGGTGGGTATAATTCTATAACCAAATATTTTAGACTCAAATCCACAGAGGAATAACGCACACACGCACATTTCCATGCCTACACACAATAGCACCAACATAGAACTCACACAGAGGAAGAAGACATACACACACATTATTGGAGGAAATAAACTGCACATCCTACATCCAGACAAATGAGTTAAAGGAAGGTCTGACCATATTTACACATACATACCCAGAGAGAGACGTACACACACACACACACACACACACACAAACACACACTCACACGTACATACATACAGCAAGTTCGACATACCTGTAAACAACAGCGAGCATCACGGGAACGATGAAGTGGGACAGAATTGTCGTTACCACTGATTAACTGGACACGACTCTCGTTACAAAAATCATCAGACAGACTAGTTAAAGTCAGGTATCACCATACATACGCTTACATGCACAAAGAGAGGCGCAGATACACATGTCCATATCTACAGCGAGTTCAGCACAACTACCGCCACCAATCATGGAAACGAAAAAGTGGTGCAGTACTCTCTTGCCCCCATGACTGACTGAAAAACAGAACTCTTTTCACACATCATCGGCCTGACGAGAGACAGGGAGTGTAAAAGATGTCATGTTTCGCCACACGCCTCAGTGTTTATCCAATTAATAGTGTTAATCAGGCACAATCTATTACATGTACCATCAAAAAACAGATCACCACCACGTCTCCTCCACACCACAATCCTTTCAGCCATTCATTAACAGTGTCCTCCCCTCCCCCAGGTACCATGAGTTGCAATAGATACATGACTATCAGCAGATACCAGAACCCCTCATATTCATACTAGACCTCACCCACAAATCCATACGTCTCTACACACAAGAACAAAGATACTTAAGTGGAGGTACAGCAAATCATACATCCACACAGACGAGTTTACGTAATGTATCACCATATTCACACATACAGACGCAGAGATAGACGCACACACACGTACATTTCCATACCTATAGTGATATCGACACAACAACCATCCTAGTTATGGCAACGAAAAAGTGGTGTAGAACCCCAATGGCTCATGACTAACCAAAAAATCATCAGTAACATGTGTGCAAGGTACCAAACTCGTCTCATTTATCTCACACTACAGACCTCTCTACCATCCAGTATCATGTGTCCTACGTACAAAACTGTTCACATCAGCACCACCACGTTTATCCCACACCTAAGCCTTTTTGGACATACAGTAACATATGCCTCAGGTACCATGAGTAGCAGTAGACACTTGGTCATCCGACAGATGTCATAATTCACATATTCATATTAGGTCTCACCAAGATATCCATACGTCACCACATGTAAGCACACACATGAAAGGAGCCTCCTCGAAGATTGCAATCAGGCGTACCCTGGGCAACGTCAGAGAATGAATCGAAATGTCCTGACGGCTAATCCTTTCACACCAGAAACATTACTACCCAAGCCCTTTTCAGGGCCACAATTAACAATCATCTCTGTTAATATAGAAGGCATGTCACCAGCCAAGGAAGAACTGCTACAAGACCTATGCAGTCAATATCAGTGCCATATACTGTGCGTACAGGAAACACACAGAGGTTATGAAATGCGTAGACCAAAAATAAACGGAATGCATCTCGCTATAGAAAGACCTCATAATCAATACGGAAGTGCAATCTTTGTACGTCCAGATGTACAAGTAATGTCCACTGCATTCACGGAACAAAATGACATTGAAATTCTCACTCTAGAAATGACGAACTGTACCATTTCGTCTTTTTATAAACCACCTGGTGCTATATTCACTGTCAACAAACCACATAATTTCCATAATAAAGACATACAGATCGTGATTGGCGATTTCAACAGTCATAGAAATGTTTGGGGCTATGACCATGAAGATGAGAATGGGACTGCAGTACAAGAATGGGCTGAAATAAATCACCTCTCTCTAATCCATGATGCAAAACTACCTGCATCATTCAACAGTGGTCGGTGGAGGCGTGGTTTCAACCCAGACCTCATATTCAGTAGTAGCAGTATTAGCCACCAGTGCATTAAATCTGTCTGTTCCCCAATACCCAACTCACAGCATAGACCAATAATGTGTCAAATATATGCCGCAGTTAGACCACAGGAAGTACCTTTCCGTAGAAGATACAACTTCAAAAAGGCAAATTGGTCTGAATTCTCAGAACTATTGGATTCCGAAGTTATTTCAATAGAACCAACACCAGAATGCTATGACATCTTCACCACGGCTGTAAAGAGATGTTCCAGAATGTCTATCCCTCGTGGTTGTCGAACATCTTACATCCCCGGTCTCACATCAGAACAAGCTGCTCTACTTAAAGAATACAACAATTTATTTACAGAAGATCCTTTTGATGAAGCAACAGTGGAAGCAGGAAACAAACTCATTTCCATTATTAAAGAGACAAAGCGGAATCAGTGGATTAAAACTGTTGAGGACTTAGATTTCGCAAGAGACAGCCATAAAGCATGGAGACTACTGAAGCATCTAAACAATGATCCAACTAAGACCAAAACTCATTATAATGTTACCGCCAACCAAATAGCACACCAACTGCTATTAAATGGCAAAGCTAATCACAAGTACAAAATGCTCATACTGCGGAAAGATGGCCAAGAGGAGAATAATGACCTCACAATACCATTCAGCATGGAAGAATTGGATAAGGCTATAAGAAATTGCAAAAATGGAAAATCAGCAGGCCTGGATGACATTAGGACAGAACAAATTAAGCACTTTGGTCTAATAACAAAGAAGTGGATGCTTCAGCTCTTTAACAACTGTATGAGTAAATGTCAAATTCCAAAGATATGGCGGAAGAGCCGAGTGATCGCCTTGCTTAAACCTGGCAAAGAAGGAAACAGTCCAAAGAATTTTAGACCTGTTGCACTTTTATGTCACCTCTACAAACTGCTTGAAAGAATGATCTTAAACCGGCTGTTGCCTGTATTTGATCCTTTGCTTATTCCTGAACAAGCTGGATTCCGCCCGGGTAAAAATTGCACAGGACAACTACTAAACCTCACGCAGTTTATAGAAGATGGATTTGAAGCTCGTAAGGTAACAGGGGTGGTATTTGTTGATTTGTCAGCAGCGTATGACACCGTCAACCATCAGCTGCTACTAGTCAAGTTCTACAATCTGACCAGGAATTTTATTCTTAGTAAATTCATTGCTACTCTTCTGCAGAACCGCAGATTCTTTGTTGACTTCCAAGGTCAGCGTAGCCGTTGGAGGCCGCAGAAGAATGGTCTACCCCAAGGAAGTGTGCTAGCCCCATTATTGTTTAACATATATACCAATGATCAGCCTATACCACGCAAATGCAGGAGTTTCGTGTATGCTGATGATCTTGCTCTGGTCTCACAGAGCAAAGACTTTGAATCAGTGGAGAGCACCCTTACCAACGCTCTGGAAGATTTGTCAAGGTATTATAGCACGAACCAGCTTAAACCAAATCCTACGAAGACACAAGTATGTGCTTTTCATCTAAGGAATAAAGAAGCAAATCGTAGGTTAAAGGTAACATGGTCGGGGGTCGAACTAGAACACTGTGCTACTCCAAAATATCTAGGAGTGACCCTTGACAGATCACTTACATTCAGGAAACATTGCATGAACTCCAAGCTGAAAGTTTCCAGTAGGAACAATCTCATAAGAAAACTGGCTGGATCGCAGTGGGGCAGCCAACCTGAAACAATTAGAACTTCTGCCTTAGCACTATGTTATTCGGCTGCAGAGTACGCCTGTCCCGTATGGCACAGTTCAACCCATGCCAAACAAGTAGACATTGCACTTAATGACACGTACAGAATCATAACAGGCTGCTTAAAATCAACTCCAGTCGAATGGCTCCACCGTCTCGCAGGAATAGCACCACCTTCTGTTCGAAGGGAAATAGCAGTGAACAAGGAAAGGAGGAAAGTGAACCATGAAAAATCTCATCCACTATATGGGTATATCCCTCACAGGCAAAGACTTAAGTCCAGGAAAAGTTTCCTAAGAATATCTCAGGAACTTACAACAACAACTGAAGAAGCCAGGTTACAACTATGGGAAGCTAAGGCTCCCCTTCCGCATGGCTGGGGAAGAGTGTCTGAATCTTTGCCATCTGGTTATGACAAGGGATGGTTGACATGGAAATCTTTGAATAGGCTGAGATCAGGAGTGGGCAGATCCAAAGTGAATTTAGCAAGATGGGGCTATACTGAGATCAGTGATATCAAGTGCGACTGCGGTGAGGACCAGACTGTCCAGCACATGCTCCAGTGTCAACTGTGTCCAGCATCCTGTTCGGCAGCTGAACTGTATGAGGCCTCAGAAAATGCACTGGAAGTGGCCAAGTTCTGGTCGATTATAATTTGATGATTGTAATTGTGTAATTGTATGTTTCTGATACGAAATAATAATAATAATAAGCACACACACAAACATAAGTGCAGGATCATCACATCATATATCCAGACAAACGAGTTGAGGGAAGGTATCACTATATTTACACATGCATACACAGAAAGAAGCACACACACGTGCATTTCTATGCCTACAGCGATCTAGACACAACAACTAGACCAATCATGACAACTAAAAGGTTGAGCTGACCCCCACATGACTGGCCAAAAATCATCAGACAGACGTGTTAGAGTGTGTGCAACGGATGACATGTTGTTGCCATCCATCCCAGTACTTATGCCACATGGGTTAATCATCACACCCAACTGATTACGTCCACCATCAACACTGATGGCCACTGATGGTGAAATCACGATATGGAGTAGACTTCTATCACCATAATTAGACACACAACCACATAGAAAGAAACACACACACACACACACACACATGCCCATGCATACACACAATTCCATACATCACTATGCACATACAGGTAACTCGAGGAAATGGACTGAACACCCTACGTTCAGACTGAATAGGTGCGGCATATGTGAAGTATGATATGTCTTTGTCACATACATCAGTGCTCATCACACCCAACTGACTATGTCCACCATCAACACTGATGGTGAAATCTCGATATGGAGTAGAATCCTATCACCATAATTAGACATACAACCAACATAGGAACATGCACACACACATTTGTCCATGCATACACCACAATTCTATACGTTACCACAAACATACAAATAACTGGAGGAAAGGAACTCCACACTTCACGTCCAGACTGAGATGTTACAGGATGGTCAGAGGACAGCATGTCTTTACAATACAGCTCAATGCTCACCACACTCACTTGATTTCATGTGCCATCATTATAGATGGCTACTGGAAACAGACTCTTGTACACTGTTTGGTCAAAGAGACAAAGTGACAAAGACATATCATACTTCACACATGCCGCACCTATTCAGTCTGAACGTAGGGTGTTCAGTCCCTTTCCTCGAGTGACCTGTATGTGCATAGTGATGTATGGAATTATGTGTATGCATGTGTGTGTGTGTGTGTCTTTCTATGTGTTGTGTGTCTAATTATGGTGATAGAAGCCTACTCCATATCATGATTTCACCATCAGTGGCCATCAGTGTTGATGGTGGACGTAATCAGTTGGGTGTGATGATTAACCCATGTGGCATAAGTACTGGGATGGATAGCAACAACATGTCATCCGTTGCACACACTCTAACACGTCTGTCTGATGATTTTTGGCCAGTCATGTGGGGGTCAGCTCAACCTTTTTCGTTGTCATGATTGGTCTAGTTGTTGTGTCTAGATTGCTGTAGGCATAGAAATGCACGTGTGTGTGCTTCTTTCTGTATATGCATGTGTAAATATAGTTATACCTTCCCTCAACTCGTTTGTCTGGATATATGATGTTAATGATCCTGCACTTATGTTTGTGTGTGTGCTTACATGTGGTGACGTATGGATATCTTGGTGAGACCTAATATGAATATGTGAATTATGACATCTGTCGGATGACCAAGTGTCTACTGCTACTCATGGTACCTGAGGCATATGTTACTGTATGTCCAAAAAGGCTTAGGTGTGGGATAAACGTGGTGGTGCTGATGTGAACAGTTTTGTATGTAGGACACATGATACTGGATGGTAGAGAGGTCTGTAGTGTGAGATAAATGAGACGAGTTTGGTACCTTGCACACATGTTACTGATGATTTTTTGGTTAGTCATGAGCCATTGGGGTTCTACACCACTTTTTCGTTGCTATAATTGGGATGGTTGTTGTGTCGATATCACTAAGGTATGGAAATGTACGTGTGTGAGCGTCTATCTCTGCGTCTGTATGTGTGAATATGGTAATACATTACGTAAACTCGGCTTTGTGGATGTATGATTTGCTGTACCTCCACTTAAGTATCTTTGTGCTTGTGTGTGGAGACGTATGGATTTGTAGGGTGAGGTCTAGTATGAATATGAGGGGTTCTGGTATCTGCTGATAGTCATGTATCTATTGCAACTCATGGTACCGGGGGGAGAGGAGGACACTGTTAATGAATGGCTGAAAGGATTGTGGTGTGGAGGAGACGTGGTGGTGATTTGTTTTTTGATGGTACATGTAATCAATTGTGCCTGATTAACACTATTAATGGGATAAACACTGAGGCGTGTGGAGAAACATGACATCTTTTACACTCCCTGTCTCTCGTCAGGCCAATGATGTGTCAGAAGAGTTCTGTTTTTCAGTCAGTGATGGGGGGCAAGAGAGTACTGCACCACTTTTTCGTTTCCATGATTGGTGGCGGTAGTTGTGCTGAACTCGCTATAGATATGGACATGTGTATCTGCGCCTCTCTTTGTGCATGTAAGCCTATGTATGGTGATACCTGACTTTAACTAGTCTGTCTGATGATTTTTGTAACGAGAGTCGTGTCCAGTTAATCAGTGGTAACGACAATTCTGTCCTACTTCATCGTTCCCATGATGCTTGCTGTTGTTTACAGGTATGTCGAACTTGCTGTATGCATGTACGTGTGAGTGTGTATGTGTTTTTGTGTGTGTGTGTGTGTGTGTGTGTGTGTGTACGTCTCTCTCTGGGTATGTATGCGTAAATATGGTCAGACCTTCCTTTAACTCATTTGTCTGGATGTAGGATGTGCAGTTTATTTCCTCCACTAATGTGTGTGTATGTCTTCTTCCTCTGTGTGAGTTCTATGTTGGTGCTGTTGTGTGTAGGCATGGAAATGTGCGTGTGTGCGTGATTCCTCTGTGGATTTGAGTCTAAAATATTTGGTTACTAGAATTATACCCACCATCAATGTGTATTTCTAACCATTGTTTCAGGGCTTAGGCACTATCCCCTTCCACTGTGCTGTTTACAGTTTACTGCTGTTTCTTACATTTTTCACTATATGCACTTCGGGGTAAAAATCATTTAATGGAGAAGGTGCTGAGGGTGTGTGCCAGAGAAGCAAAGTACTTGGGTACAAACACACAGTCAGGCTATAGTGGTGTAGTATAGAGTCCACATTTTTTGTACATCAAATGTAGGGTGCAGAAGCAGGGTAGCTAGATTTATTAGTGGAAAACATTCAACAAGTGACATAATAAAGGAGCTGGGCTGGATATGACTGGAAGATATGAAGAGTGCTGGGAGAGCTGTATATGGCGTATAATGATGTTAGAATGGATATTGGTAGAATAATTCTGAGTGGTGTATGGAGCCTAAGTTAACCATGACCATAATCTGGCATTAGACTTTAGGTGATGAGGCCTGAGTGGATAAAATATCCAAACACGCACTTTCACATACAAATGACCTAACAATTTACGACAGTTTAAGTATGGGCGCTATCTTCGGCGTAATAGAACCAGTGTCTGCACCTATGGTGACGTTTTGGATACTTTTCAGTGTGTAGGGATCTACTATGAAAAATGTGGGTTATGATGTCTGTTTGATGACCATGAAACTATGAGTTAGCTAAGAGCATTATGGTAACTTTATCGTGTGTGATGTGTTTTTTCCATACCTTTGATATGTGAATGAATTTTTAAAATTATGTGTTTGTCGCGGCTATCTTAACTTCCCAGTCTACCGTGTATTATTACTGGCACAGTGCTGTCGTTATACAGACAAATTTCAACGACCATCCAAAATTCTAGTATTTCCAGCATATCAGGCTTTTTCGGGCTCGTCGATGTCATTGTCATTAGAGGTGAGAAAGGATGTATGGCAAGAAACGGTGAGGAATTCGGCCATGGACTTTTGAAGGTCTCTTTCCCTGCATTCGTCTGGAGTGATTTCAGGAATCCAAGCACTCTTCCATTTCACTGTTCTGTTTACAGTTTGCTGCCGTTAGTTTTGGGGTACGAACTATTTTTCTCAGGTTGTTCACTATATGTCCTTCGGAGCAAAAATCGTGATGAGTGGATGTACCAGAGAAGGAAGAACTTGTGTTACAAACCCACAGTCAGATCATTGCTTGTATGTAGTGGTATAATGTGAGGTCCACAGTTTCTGGACTTGAAATGCAGTGTGCACGGGAAGACAACTAGAGTGTAAATATGGTGGTACCTTTCTTTCTCTCGTCTGTCCGCATGTAGTGTGTGTAGTTCATTTCCACCACTAATGTGTGTTTTGTGACGTATGCAGCTGTGAGTGAGCATCCAAAGTACGGTATTGCATCCTGTGTTAAGAAATGCTCTTGAATCTACTCATGCCTTTGTGGTACTAGGGACACATGTTACTGGATGGCTTGTGGTTATGTGGGTGACATGAGATGATGCTGATGTGAACAGTTTCGAACTTGTGCACATGCTACTAGATAGCAAAGTTGTCTGAGGTGAGTGAGAGGCGATGCTAATGTGAACAGTTTAGTACCTGGGGGGTAGCTGTTACTGATGGCTTTTTCTGGTTCCAGGGTTAATATGGAGTCCACAGTTTTTGGGACTTGAAATGCTGTTTGCGAGGGAAGGCAGCTAGAGTGTAAATATGTTGATACCTTTCTTTCTTTCACTCGCCAGTCTGAGTGTAGTGTGTGTAGTTCATTTCCACCACTAATGTGTGTTTTGTGACGTATGCAGCTGTGAGTGAGCATCAAAAGTACGACATTGCAACCTGTGTTAAGAAAGGCTCTTGAATCTACTAATGCCTTTGTGGTACTAGGGGCACATGTTACTAGATGGCTTGTTGTTATGTGGGTGATATGAGGTGATGCTGATGTGAACAGTTTCATACTTGTGCACATGCTACTAGATGGCAAAGATGGCTGATGTGTGTGAGAGGCGAGGCGATACTAATGTGAACAGTGTGGTACCTGGTAGCTGTTACTGATGGATTTTTTCTGTTTCCAGGGTTAATGAAACTATAGAAAAAATGTGTACATATCCTCATCAGGTATTGTTCTCAGTGTTTGCTGTATATTATTTACAATTACCACTCGCGTTTCACCTACAGTGCCCATACCTACATCCATTTGCCTTATACCTACCCAAATCCTTCCTAAAACTTATCCTTTAATGAGTGTGGGTGTGTTTTTTTTTATATATAGAGCCAACAGAGACGATTGTGATATTAAAATTGTTCATCCGACTGGCTGACTGTTTGATCCCCCCCTCAATGCAGTATGAATGCTCGTTTAGGTCACGTTAGGCCTTCGTCTGTTTTGAATCTTTGCTTTTGAAAGTATACACAACAATAGAGTTGTTATCAGTTTAACGTGGAATCCGAGCCACAGAAGCGTTCTGTACCAGAGGTGAAGGTGGGTTAAGGGCTTATGAAAATCACCGCCCAGAAAAGGATTCGAACCGAGGACCTTGCTATCTCCGGTCAGACGCCTTAACCACTGATGCCACTGTCGAGATGCTGCGATTTGATGTTTATACGAATTCTTTCTTCCCTCGTGACATTCGAGTTTGAGATACACCCGTAAGTTGCATGTCTATGTTATTCCCAGCAATGTGTGACAGAGAGTATGTGTCACCCACATAAATATATTTTTCATCTCATAAACATTAGCAACGTTTAAAAAGGTATACATTCCTTGGCATTGGAATTTCATTAACGTGTAAGGCAATAAATGGATATTAAGTGAAGACTCAGGTAAAAAAGGGGGCAGGATGTGAATGCAAGAGAGGTCCTATGACACACATGGAATCATAAGTATTGAATGATGTATTATATTGCAATAAAATGTATTTTAAAATTTCAATAAATCTGTAACATTTATCAAGAAATTATGTTTTTTATTGAACGAATTCCCTACCCAACAATTTTTTTATATTCCTTGAGTATGATGGATTAATATAGTATTCTTATTACGAGTATGAAATACTAGAAATAAAAAGAGAACACGTTTAAAACTGACATATCACAAAAGGTGTGTTGGGGATAATAAGACAACTGGAGTGGGTATAAAAAATGGCAGCCTACAAATAAATGACCTCACATAATGTACAACGAACAGGACTTGTTATTTGAACCAATAATACTGTTTGCAGAAGGCAACAATATGTTTTGCCAAAAAAATTGTTTTAGAAGTCAATTTTATGGTAACTAAAGAATTAACGAATTATAATGATTCAAAATATCAATAAGACATGAAAAAATGCTCCTCGAAGGTCCTAGGAAGAAAATTATAGGTTTGGTAATAACGATTGTTGAGGGATCTATCATTTGTACCAGCTAGCAGTGTATAACATGACGCGCACATTCCACGCCAGAAAATCCGTAATAATACGCTCGAAAGAGCGTATGCTGCATGTTCAGACGAAAATATTCTTGAAAGACGTGTACAGTGCCTAACGGGACCCGACGCGTCACCCGGAAATAGCGCTGCGCTAGGAAAGTACGCACTCCAGGAATAGTGTATAACGGGACCCGTTGCTCGCCGACTCGTCATCTGTGGAGCGCGCTGGGAATAGAAACAACCGTTGTCGCCTGCGGGGTTATGCGCCCGACTAAGGCTCCACAGAATACTCCGATAGATTCAGGTCACGCGAGCCATGGAATGTCTGCGCAGATTGTGGTATGTGCGGCCATCTGGGCGGCCGGTCAAGGAACTATCGTATGCGCAAAACGACGTGAACGCTGATTGGCTTATTCAAAAGCCCGCCAAGCCGGCATTGGAGGGGAGGGGAGGGAGGTCCCCCCACCAACTCTATGAAGTCATGGGTTTTCCCGGTTTCTATACAGCCCCATCCTTCCCCACTACTCAAAACCGTCCGCATTGTAAATTGTGAATTAGCGGTGAATTAGCGGTGAATTAGCGGTTAAATCTGGAAGATAGAAGCAGGAAAACTTTAGTAACACTCTTTGTTTCTAACTAACACTGATACTTCTATAAAATTTACTGTCAAACATTACTTCCTGCCTTCCAAGCCCGATGGGTTATAGGTAAAACTGTTGCTTGGCATTCGGGAGGACGCGAATTCAAATCCTGTCGGGCATCCAATTTCAGTATTCCATGGTTGAGGTAAATCTCTTCAGCTGAACTCAGGAAAAGTTCCTTCAAAAATCCGTGGCTGAAATTCTTACCCGATCCCAGTTTCCAATACTATTAGTATATCAGGGTTCACATCATCACATTGGCCTCGAAGAAATGAAGAAGTAGGGAAAAAAAAAAAAAAACGTAGTGCATAGTGCGTATGTGGTAACACTCTAATCCGGTTTTCGGGATGTCGTGGGTTCGAATCCCCATCTCGCCATCCAGGTAAGTGTTTTAGATGGTTTCCCCAAATCACTCCAGCCGAATGCCGTGATGGTTCCTTCAAAAGGCCATCACCGAATTGCTCCCCATTTCTTGCCCCTAGTCCTTTCCTGCCTCTAATGACCTCGATGAGATGTAAAGCTAGAAGCAAAAAGTAAATACTCAAATAAAAATAATTACATCTCTGTGGTGTGTTTTGGACCTATGCCTTGTTATATTTATTTTATTCAACGGCCGAACATGGTAGCAAAGGGGCTAGAGTGCTATTTCCACATGTGTAAAGTCTCTACTTCGGTGTTGTTTTAGGGCTAGTCGACGTCTAAATCATTGTAGCGGAAAAAGGACTGGCGGCATGTTTCTGGAAGGAATTCAGCCATGGCCATTTCACGGAGTCATCCCGGCACTCACGTAGTGATTTCGGTTAATCATGAAATATCGTAAACGGATGGATGCACGAAGGTTTCAATCCCTGTCCTACCAAATTGGATGGCTTGAATGTTACCGAGATTCTCGGTCACTGGTGCGATTCCGGTCAGGGGCATGGGTGTTAAAGTAGGTGTTGTTGTATGTCTTGTGTCGTCTTTCAATTGTATGAGCAAAAAGCACTGGGAAATACATCAGTACACAGGATAATCACACAAAACGGCTTAATTTGATGAATGGCTATCGGGAGGAAAGCCATTACAAATTTAAAGACAATTTTATTGAACAAAAAGGCAACTGGTCTTCTTAAAAAATATCTCACAGGTCCATCTCATCTCACAAAAAATATTCTTTGTTTGGTGCCAACTAGTAACACGGCCGAGTTCTAAAAAATGTATAAGGATAAAAAATTTGGAAATTACGTGGACTATAGTGTAGCTCTTTAGTATACAGAGAGGGGTAGTAAATTTCAGTTGAGCGTATAGGATTTAATCACATTAACACTAAGCGTGGTCATTATGTAAGAAGAAATCTTTCGTGAGGGCTCAAGGAAATTACGGTTCAGACGCAAGAAGGAAGTAACCGATCTGACAAACGTTTCAAGGAAGTATTTATTTACCAGTGGCTCCGAGGAAGTGAAAAACACTTGTTCAGCAGAGTTAGCTCTAATAAGGTTTGTGAATATGACCATCCGTACTCGAAATATGCCCCTTAAAGTTATTACGAGCACCTACAAATACAGTGACATTCATTTGTCGAAAGTAACAGCGACCACTTCATATAACATATTATTAAGATTACTTGATCATAGTTAGAGGACCGATGAAAATGTTGGAAAATAACATTGAACTAATATGTATAAGTAATTAAAAATTTCTGAAAATTATTTCCCGTGGATTTTGTCTTTAGAATACTCTCACTGCAACTTGTAATGTTCTACTTGGAATATTTGATTATAAAATGAATTAATCAATGTTCCGTAACTATGACGCTTTTTACGTTTTTTTTAACTTGAAGTGCACGTTATTGAAAATTGACCTGCCTTAATTTGTTGATCTAATTATTTTTTTACCTTCGGTGCCCTTAACCATTTAGCCTCCTCCAATTTATATTTTTCTGACTATTGTGTCAGCCTTTGCTAAGGTAATGTGGCACACTATTCTAAAGTCAACACAAGACGAATACTACACTCTTCAAAAGCAACCATATGGGAGAACGGACTGGAATCGGTGATCTTTACAATGCGATGACAGTGTTCTAGCCCCTACACTGCTGGCGCCAGCTTAAGTATCTTGGTCGGGACTCTATCGAAGGAATTTGTTAATGTGTCTGCGGTCGTGGTCTGCTAACACGGGAGACAATTCTGTAGGCCCACAGAACGAGGAAATTATCAGACATTTCAGGCATGCGATTTTCCTCATCCTCGTTCAACCAACTTGCTTATATCGCTACCTGAGGCTGTTGTCTCACACAGTTAAAAGAGAAAGACTTATATGGGAGTAGAAGCGTTTATCCACGAGGAACAGGGCTTTCTGAAACTTATCTAAAAAAAATTTCAGCTTGACCTCGAGATCATTGTAGACGGGAATTGACTGGGAGCTACGAATGGGCTTTTTGATGCAACTATCAAGACGTTAGCTTTGAGTGATTTGGAAAAACCGTAGAAAATTCGAATCTGGATGGCCGGAAGGGGATTTGAACCTGCATCCTCTCGAACGCGAGGCCAGAACATTTTCGCTCGTCTATAACACTCAGTTTCTACTAATTGAACTTATCGTGTAGATATATAGGAACAATAATTACAAAATGACTCGGCCATGACTCTTTGTTAATATATCTAATTTTTCAGCCTAGTAGTATACGCATAAATATTTGACCAACTAAAGATTTCAGATGTTAATCACATCGTTTCTCATTAACCCGGAATCAGCCATTACACACACACACACTTTTATAACCACATATGAAACAAGATTGATAAATAAAATATGTATCATTTTAATTAGTTTTTCGAAGAAAACATAATTTTACTTTTACAAATCCAGTTTGAAAAGCAATCATCCTTTTCCTTCACAATGCAGGCATGAGAATTTTAAAAGCTCCACTGCATATGGAATTAACCAACGTCACTAACTGAGACAGACAGCGGTATTTTTCCAAGACCATTCTTACTTGTGCCTCCCAAAGTGAGAAGACTTTTTGCGTCTGTTTAAATTCCCGTCGGCTATCAGATTTCGTTTTTCCATGTTTTCTCAATATATTTTTAGTTTGATACCAGGATGGTTCTTCTAAAAGGCAATAGTCAAATTTCGTCGTGTTGTTTGTCTACAATTCTTTCCCATATTTAATTGCCTTAATAGCCACTAAGCATTTAGCCTCAAGTATTATAAATGGCTAATAGATAAATAGGATGAACATATGTGTAGTTTTCATAGGAGAAATTATGTTTCTAATATCAATCTGTACCACCATAGCCGCAATATGAAAATTTTAGATATAGAAAATACTCAAAATATGTTATTTCAAAAACCTCAGCTCATTCCGTTCTTTCTTTTATGAATATCTGAAGTATTTTTGTGTGCAATATTTTATCAAATAACCAATCCGTATTTCCGCTACGTAACCATCTACTGGCTGTTAAATATTCCTTTTTGGAAAAATATTTATTGTCCGTTCAGAAACCTTTGAGAGGGAGAGGGGAGACAAAGTAGATGTGGAAAAGGATATGGGGTAAATACCGGAATCATATCGCAAATAGTGCGCCATCGGTGTGGAATCACTGTTGGGAAGAAGGAAGAGAATAGACAGTGTTAACAGTTCCAGTAATTTATGGAACTAATTGCACGTAAATTATTGATTTCAGAAAGTCGTCGACACATATTCCGATTTTCTTATAAAATATATCATTTGTGGCCCACGCATTTTTTACTGAGTTCATGTAAGCGTTTTTGATTGGCTAATATCTTCCGCCTGTCTTTGGCTACTCGAGCAAATATTCTACTGCAAACAACAGTCCTTAATGTATCTTTAAACTGTAGTGCTCTATAAAAATGGAAGCTGCTAACATGCCAATCCTGGCCAGATGTTGTTTTGCGTTGTGTGCTTGTTTGAGACTGTTTAATGACATTCATTTCCTTCTGATAACCAAATATAAGGCATAATACGGTTTATTTACTTATCCTCATGATTCTAGCAATAAAATCGTTTTAATATAGCTTTTCATGCAAAGTAATAATTGCCGCATTATCATATCACTCAAATTGCTAGATGTGGTTGGTTTGGCGATTCATACTGAAGCACATTAAAGTTTGAATACAAGTAGCACATTCGATGAGGAAGTCTTCTGACAGGAAATGATGCGTATTTCCTTCTATTGTGACTTCGGAATCATCTGCCATCGAGATAAAACTACATTTTCCCTCATTAGAGCCTAGGTAAAGCAGTATCAAACTAAAATTTTACGAATATAATTGTAAAAGTTTGACAGGAATACTGCTGGATCAGATTCGTTTACAAAATGATAACTGCAACTAATTATCTCGTTTAGATGTATGAACATCATTTAAATACTAGGCACTGTGACGTGCTGCAGAAAAATTAAACAAGAATCGTTTATTACCCCTAATCCCTGCTAATAAACGATTAAATTTTTTAGAATATTGGAAATAAGTTTTCAGATATCGATGTGACAATAAAATACTAATCTGTGGTTATATGAACGACGATTGAATACCGTGCCTTTCATATAGATGTCAAATACATGTCAATGAAGAATTTTAGAAAAAAATAATTTCTGTACATTTCAAATTTTTATTTTACGGTGTTTTGGAATTAAAATTTCATCACCGCAAACTGCACATCAGTTATTCTATATTATACACTAATCATTTTTAATAATTAGGACTAAACGCCTCGTTACTGTCGAGGTGAATAAATATAGGAGAGAATTGTGGACAAACAACAGGGAGAAATTTGACTATTGCCTTTTAGAAGAACCATCCTGGCATCAAACTAAAAATATTTTGAGAAAACATGGAAAACCAAAATCTGATAGCCGACGGGAATTTAAATCGACGCAAAAAGTCTTCTCACTTTGGGAGTCACCATGGCATTTCCTACAAGCAAGAATGGTCTTGGAAAAAGACCGCTGTCTGTCTTACAGTTAGTGACGTTGGTTAATTCAATATGCAGTGGAGCTTTTAAAATTCTTATGCCTGCATTATGAAGGAAAAGGATGATTGCTTTTCAAACTGGAATAAGCTGGATTTGTAAAAGTAAAATGATGTTATCTTCGAAAAACTAATTGAAAGGTTACATACGTGGTTATAAAAATGTGTGTGTAATTGCTGATTCCGGGTTCATGAGAAACGATGTGATGAAGATCTGAAATCTTTAGTTGATCAAATATTTGTGCTTCTACTACTAGACTGCAAAATCTATATATATAAAGATGAATGTATTTATGTTTGTTTGTTCTTCATACAATTCCACAGTTTTCATCTCGATGAAACTTTGCATACTTATCCTTTGAAACAAGGAGAAAAATACTGACTACATTTGGTTGAAAAATTATCAGTATAAATAATACATATTGTCTCATAATTTCGAAATACTACTGAATGGCGATAGACAGACGCATTGGATATGGACGTCTGTATACTACTTTTCTGTTTATCTGTCAGACACGTCAGTGGTTAAAGCGCTTGCTAACTAATGTTTGGGTCGTGGTCTCCGGTTCAAATCTCCGTGGAGGCTAAGGTTTTTAAAAATTGATTTTGATAAAAAGAGTCACACCTGAACCGTACGTTATTTGGACTGAATGTTAAACTGTAGAAATCACAAAGTTAGGGATGCAATGCGAGACAAATCGTAGGTAGTCTTGAAATGCTGTAGGTGTACACTTTTTTACGTTATAATGGGCACAGGGCAATAACTCCGGCATCTTTAATAGTTGTAGTCACGAAATTTTGAGACTTTATCGAATGGTGACAGGAATATGTTGGAAACTAATTCTCTTCTAGAGACTGGTTCGACAGCAGAATGATATAGTGATAGCTTTCCCGTCATATTATGTCGACTCGGTGTTGTTTGGGTCCAATCCTTCGTTACCAACAACTTTCTCTATGCAATTCTGGCAAAAAATTCTTAATCCACGCGTATGAAGTCGCGGGTACGAGCTAGTTAGATATATTATGGTCTAGTCAGTTTGTAATTATTGTTCCTATATATCTACATGTTAAGTTCAATTAGTAGAAACTGAGCGTTATAGGACGAGCGAAAATGTTCTGGCCTCGCAGTTCGAGAGGATGCAGGTTCAAATCCCCTTCCGGCCATCCAGATTCGAATTTTCTACGGTTTTTCCAAATCACTCAAAGCGAACGTCGGGATAGTTCCATCAAAAAGCCCATTCGTAGCTCCCAGTCAATTCCCGTCTCCAATGATCTCGAGGTCAAGCTGAAATTTTTTTTAGAAAGTTTTCAGAAAGCCCTGTTCCTCGTGGATAAACGGTTCTACTCCCTTATAAGTCTTTCGTCTGTTAACTGTGTGAGACAACAGCCTCAGGTAGCGATATAAGCAAGTTGGTTGAACGAGGATGAGGAAAATCGCATGCCTGAATGTCTGATAATTTCCTCGTTCTGTGGGCCTACGGAATTGTCTCCTGTGTTAGCAGACCACGACCGCAGACACATTAACAAATTCCTTCGATAGAGTCCCGACCAAGATACTTAAGCTGGCGCTAGCAGTGTAGGGGCTAGAACACTGTCATCGCATTGTAAAGATCACCGATTCCAGTCCGTTCTCCCATATGGTTGCTTTTGAAGAGTGTAGTGTTCGTCTTGTGTTGACTTCACAATAGTGTGCCACATTACCTTAGCAAAGGCTGACACAATAGTCAGAAAAATATAAATTGGAGGAGGCTAAATGGTTAAAGGCACCGAAGGTCAAAAAATAATTAGATCAACAAATTAAGGCAGGTCAATTTTCAATAACGTGCACTTAAGGGTTTTTTTAAAAGAAAAAGCGCCATAGTTACGGAACATTGATTAATTCATTTTATAATCAAATAGTGCAAGTAGAACATTACAAGATGCAGTGAGAGTATTCTAAAGACAAAATCCACGAGAAATAATTTTCAGAAATTTTTAATGACTAATACATATTAGTTCAATGTTATTTTCCAACATTTTCATCGGTCCTCTAACTATGATCAAGTAATCTTAATAATATGTTATATGAAGTGGTCGCTGTTACTTTCGGCAAATGGATGTCACTGTATTTGTAGGTGCTCGTAATAACTTTAAGGGGCATATTTCGAGTACGGATGGTCATATAACCTTATTAGAGCTAACTCTACTGAACAAGTGTTCTTCACTTCCTCGGAGCCACTGGTAAATAAATACTTCCTTGAAACGTTTGTCAGATCGGTTACTTCCTTCTTGCGTCTGAACCGTAATTTCCTTGAGCCCTCACGAAGGATTTCTTCTTACATAATGACCACGCTTAGTGTTAATGAGATTAAATCCTATACGTTCAACTGAAATTTACTACCCCTCTCCTGTATACTAAAGAGCTTCACTATAGTCCACCTACTTTCCAAATTTTTTATCCTTATACATTTTTTAGAACTCGGCCATGTTACTAGTTGGCACCAAACAAAGAATATCTTTTTGTGAGATGAGATGGACCTGTGAGATATTTATGAAGACGACCAGTTGCCTTTTGGTTCAATAAAATTGTCTTTAAATTTGTAATGGCTTTCCTCCCGATAGCCATTCATCAAATTAAGCCGTTTTGTGTGATTATCCTGTGTACTGATGTATTTCCAAGTGCTTTTTGCTCATACAATTGAAAGACGACACAAGACATACACCTACTTTAACACCCATGCCCCTGACCGGAATCGCACCAGTGACCGAGAATCCGGTAACATTCAAGCCATCCAATTTGGTAGGACAGGGATTCAAACCTTCGTGCATCCATCCGTTTACGATATTTCATGATTAACCGAAATCACTACGTGAGTGCCGGGATGACTCCGTGAAATGGCCATGGCTGAATTCCTTCCAGAAACATGCCGCCAGTCCTTTTTCCGCTACAATGATTTAGACGTCGACCAGCCCTAAAACAACACCGAAGTAGAGACTTTACACATGTGGAAATAGCACTCTAGCCCCTTTGCTACCATGTTCGGCCGTTGAATAAAATAAATCCAACAAGGAAAAGGTCCAAAACACACCACAGAGATATAATTATTTTTATTTGAGAAATTACTTTTTGCTTCTAGCTTTACATCTCATCGAGGTCATTAGAGGCAGGAAAGGACTAGGGGCAAGAAATGGGGAGCAATTCGGTGATGGCCTTTTGAAGGAACCATCACGGCATTCGCCTGGAGTGATTTGGGGAAACCATCTAAAACACTTACCTGGATGGCCGAGATGGGGATTCGAACCCACGACCTCCCGAAAACCGGATTAGAGTGTTACCACATACGCACTATGCACTACGTTTTTTTTTTTTTTTTTCCCTACTTCTTCATTTCTTCGAGGCCAATGTGATGATGTGAACCCTGATATACTGATAGTATTGGAAACTGGGATCGGGTAAGAATTTCAGCCACGGATTTTTGAAGGATCTTTTCCTGAGTTCAGCTGTAGAGATTTACCTCAACCACGGAATACTGAAATTGGATGCCCGACAGGATTTGAATTCGCGTCCTCCCGAATGTGCAGCAACAGTTTTACCTATAACCCATCGGGCTTGGAAGGCAGGAAGTAATGTTTGACAGTAAATTTTATAGAAGTATCAGTGTTAGTTAGAAACAAAGAGTGTTACTAAAGTTTTCCTGCTTCTATCTTCCAGATTTAAAATGTGGAACCGCTAATTCACAATGCGGACGGATTTGTATATTTATTTACTGTTATTAATTATTATTATTACTACTAAAACTGTTGCTACTGCGATCAAGTTAAGCTTACTTTCTAATTACGTTATGGTGAAAACAAAATTAAGGTGTTAATATTCCGAACCATTTAATAGCTTATTTGTATTTCGTGACTTAGTTTACCATTAGAGTTCTTTCGTAAATGATCTTTCTACTTACCCTCAACCTTTGCGTGTATTTGTCACTCACAGTTCTATAACGCTGCAGCACTAGAAAATGTAACTAATTCCATTAAAGCTCTCTTATTGGTTTTCCGGCGTAATTTAGGGATTCTTTTCCGGATTCTTCATATAATTGCGTTTGCTAGCGAATTGCCAATTGTTAATTGAGGGATAAAAATACACAATGGTTATCAAAATTACGAAAAAGTTTTATCATTCCTCTATAATCAATATATTTGGTTATTTCAATAATTATTATTACTAAAATGGTGATATTCGCGGTTATTTTAACTGTAGAACTCCGAACTTTGCCTCTAAGCGTCTGCGAGTTTCTTACTTCGTGGGCTCATTTTTTTCAGTCTTGGGTAAAGTGCTGGGTATGAGAGGTCTATTTTGTCATAAATTTAGTGTACCACCTACCAGTTATGCTGTCCCATGCGTATTCGTGTCTAGAACGAAGCATAATCGAAAGGCGAGGGGTCTCGCGAATTGTGTCCCCGACTGTACAGCTATCACCTATGTATACAGATAGTCATGATTTCATGCGACTATTTTGTCTCACCAGAGAATAACTCAATGCTGGGAATACACGTCAGATAGTTGACTCCGATCCGATTTCACGCACACGCACCCTCCTACCCCACCCACCCCCCCTAAAAAAAATAATTATTTTTTATTTAATATTGTATTTGTAACACGTATGTTAAGTATGCTTATTATATTTACAGTTTACCAAAGATCACAGACATTGGCAGAATCGCTATGTGTCGTTGACAATAAAAAAAAAAATGAACTTAAACATTGAATGTTTTATTTTATTTTATTTAATGCCTTAGTAACACATATTATATATGAATTTTAGCTTTCTGCACTTCTTCTCCATATAAACTTTAAGTATGCCAAATCTCACACTCCTCCGTGTGCGCAATATTCTTAAAAAGAAATCCAAAGTTTTCGATTCACGATTTAATATATAGATGATTATTAAATAATCTGTAACTGTGCCGTTGGGTTATATACATGCCTAGTTTTAGTAAACACATAAATTTTACCTTACATGTGTTCCTTTACCAAACTTACACAAAATCTTATGTTTTCCTCGCACATCTTTCTGGATTGATAAGTCTTAGAATAAATCATTATATATTCTGCCTTTCATTTCGGTAACACGTAGGAGATGCATAATGTCCAAATTACCAGAATTTGTTTTATTCTAGATATGTGATCTACAACACTGAGAGAAACCATTCTGTCTCAGAAAGTGAAGTGAATACACACAGTCAAATATAGACTCGACTCAGGACAGGATCTCATAATTATTTGTCACTACACAAACACGAGACTTGGCCTATTTCTACTTGTTTTTATGGAATCTCATTTACTTCATAAGCTGATCGCTTATTCTGAGTCATCGCTCAAATTTAACGATTCCTTTTATTTTTACTTAGGGCCCTATTACACTAGGCGACTTGGCGGCGCAACCAGCCGCGGCACTGGTGTCTCTGTTGGCGACGCAACCAGGATTCTGGTGGCGCTGCCAGCCAGCCACTCGTACAACCGAGCAGTCTCTTTGCTGTTATCCTCGCATTGTACGCGAATTGTGTAGTTGAATATGTCCAGTGAACTACAGAATGTCACTGTGGAAATGAGTGGAAGTGAAAGTGTAGAGAAGACAAAGGAGTAAAGCAAGAAGAATTTCTCATTTTCGTATCTTTCCCGGTAATATCAACCTTTACTAAGTACAATGATTAAAGGAAAGACGATTTAGAAATACTTAAGTAATTAAAAAACTTGTTGTCGTCTGAATTCATTTTAATTGCGATGGAGCTAACACTCCGGTAGCAATTTGCACATTTACAGCACTCTCTTCACCCTCCTCCTTTCCTCCAATGAGTCCCAATCCAGCTCCTTTATCATATCAGTTACTGACTGGGCCCTGCGATCCACAAACAAATCTAGCTGCTCTTCTTTGCACACCTTCCAACTCCTGTATTTGATCTCCAAAATGTGGTCCCAAACTACACCACCATATTCAACAAATGATCTGACCAAAGTTTTTTAACCCAACCCCCTAACTTCTCTGTTACATCCTCTCATCACCCTCTTCAGCAAATGAAGGATTTTGTAACCTTTTTCTACCACCTGCCCAATTGAGTTTATCAAACGTTATGCAAAGAATTTACATTTCATCAAGCAAATCTGACCCCACTCTGTAATCATAATTAACCTTTAGATCTATTTATATTTGTATCTTATAAGCCGACTCTTCTTGGCATTTATCTTCATTCCATGCTGACCTACCCATTTAGATATTCTATCCAGATCATCCTGCAACTGTTCAGTCTTCACCTGTTTTTATCCTATTGTATACCATTGTATCATTTGCAAAATACCTAGATTCTGACCGTAACACAGTCATTCTTTAGAATAATGAACAGCAACTCCCATATTTACTTCCACTTCTCTTGATAATGTATTTCCTACTCTAACCCTTTTCTTTCTGACTTTTAAGAATTCCCGTGCCCAGCAAGTAACTTTTTCATCCAATTCATACATTTCAGTTTATTTAAAACCATTTTATGGCTCACTCTGTCAAATGCCTTAGAAAGATCTAGTGCCACACTATCAACTTGGCCTCCCATTTCAAATTCATTTGAAATATCTTGCATATAGCCCACTATCTGAGATTCAAATGAATATCCTTGCCTAAAGCTATGTTGCCGATCTGAAAACTAGTTTCGTTCTTCACAGACATTTCTGATATAGTTGCATATCAATCTCTTAATTATTCTGCCCATCACTGATGAGAAACTAATTGGCCAGGAATTTTCACCATATTTTTAACCCTTCCTTTATGAACTGGTACTACTATCGGTCTTTTCCAATCCTTTGGTAAACTGCAAGTCTCCAAACTCATTTAAAACAAAATTTTAAGGTAAGGTACAATATCCTATCCCACAATCTTTAATAAATCTGTAGTAATATTACCTACACCAGTAACACCAGTTTTAGCTTTCTGAGTTACTTCGCAATTTCGTGAGAATTTATTTCAAATTTTGTAGGTTCTTCATTTATAATCTCCTCTGATTCATTCCCTCCCATCACAGAATGACCGTCCCTAGTTGTCTCACCAAACCTGACACTCAGTATCTCTGCAATTTTAAAATTGTAAAGCAGGAAGGGGGCATATGAACAGTAGACTGAACGCGTGGTGGCGAGTCTGGCTGCGCCGCCTGGTGGCCTAGTGTAATAAGCTACGTAAGATACAATGCCCCGCCACGACACTCGGCCACCAGTGGTTGCCGGCCTGGTCGCCGGGCAGGGCAGCCAGCCGGCCGCCAGTTTGTGGCGGCGCCACTGGCTGCCCTAATGTAATAAGCTCCATAAGACTCAGTGCCCAGCGACGAGCAGAGCCACCAGTGGCCCGGCTGGTTGCGCCACCAAGTCGCCTAGTGTAATAAGGCCCTTATGGTTTTAGGCCTCGGGATGGTACTGGGGACCAGGAACGGGAAAGAATTTGGCCATGGCCTTTTGAAGGAAGCATGGGGTGATATGGTGAAACTATGGAAAACCCAAATCTGGATACCCGGATGGTGATTCGAACCGGCGTCCTACCGAATGCGAGGCCAGAGCGTTAATCGCTCACCCACCACGCTCGGTTTAACGATTCCGAAATCAAGTTAACAATATACCTCAGCAACAATGCCCACTTTATCTGCCTACGCCTTGGCCGGGCCGCCGCAGACTTAACTACTTATGAGAAGTGACTTTCAAAGTATGCACAGGAACGAAGTCAAATTTAACATGTTCGTTCTACTTGCTGATATCTATGTATAAAAGGAATTAAATTTGCACCAAAATTTTTCACGTTTTCTGTTTAGATCGAATAAATGCAAGGAAAATCAGATATATTAGACTTTTCTTATAATTTAGGAATGAAACCACATACGTTTAGCAAATTATCTGTTTCTAGGCCCACGTGAAGGATTATGAAATTTTGATGTCGGGGTGTCATAATCGAAAAAAAATATATTTCAGTAATTTTCAAAATAAGGAGTGAAAGGAAGTAAAATGTAAACTTTATCTGTAGTGAAAACCCGAGCCATATAAAGTTATTAGGATAGAAAGCGATTTCACGTTTAGAATAGAAAAGCGGTGGATATATTAAAAATTTACGGGTTTTAGACTATTCATATAATCTGGAGGGTAAGATATTAGTATTACCTTTCTTTCAAATCTTATCTTTCTCTGGCTGCAGGAAGTAGCATAGAGGGGTCCATTAATTACGTGAGGAGAATAGAGTTAGGGGATCCTGCGAAATCCCACGAAACCTCACCAGGGGGGGAAGGGGGGGTCAACAGAAATCTCACGTGAGGTTTTTAAAATCTTGCAGGACTGTAGAGCTTAAAAAAAAAGATCTACAAATGACGACTTTAAGGGGATGGGGGTATTTCGTAAAAAAGCCGAACTTAGGGGGGTATAACCGCCCTTGGGAGTATGAGACCCAAAAAAAAGGGTCTCAAAAAGTTACGAAGTCGGTGGTAGGGGAGAGTCCTCCGTCAGAATCTCACGTCATTTTAGAGGAGGGGGGGGGAGGCGACCAGATCTCACGAAGTCTCACCAGAGGGAGGTCCGGAATTCTGGAAAAACACCTAACGTAATTAATGTACGACCCCTTAGGTTTTTGATGATTATCAGTCAGTCAATGAGTTTATAACAACCACGGCGAAATTTGCATACAAATAATGCAGAAAATTAAAACAGGAACGAAAAAAAAATTTGTATGTTGGCTACGATCGCTGCTACCTATGTATAACAAGAATGTAATATCAATAACACCGAAGAAATTGATGTACATAAATGGTGCGATTCGTTTCAAGAAAAGGGTACGCAGTTGACTCAATAGGTCTATCCGATGTCTTCCTGTAACCCCTGGACGTTCACAGGAGTATCTCCTCCACGCATTATTCTCAAATAGTGTGTTCGCCACGAGGCGTTTACGTTTTTAACAAAATTCTAACAACATTTCTTTCTGTTTCATTAATCCTCCCTTTCTCTTCTCTTAGTATCACAATCCAATTACTCATGATAGTTATAGTTTCTTTACTTCTCACATTCTGAATTAATGGTTCATTTTCATCATTCATTTTATCTATTTCGTTATCCTGCTACCTTGACTGTGGCATATACACCTATACTTTCGTGGTTGCCACAAAACTGTTCATAATAGCGTAAACGTTTCCGTGTTACCTTGTTCAATGTAAATCCCACACCAGCCACTATCATGTTCTGAGCTAATTATTCTATAATCCTAACCTCACAAATTACCTCAATAATGCTAACAGCATCTATACGATGGACCAGTCTTTTTAAGTTGTCTAACCTGCATCGCCATTAGAGTTCTAACATTCAATGCTCCGACTCCTATAATGTTTCTATCAATTACGACGAAGACTCCATAAACCGCGCAGATTCAGAGATTTTATTGTTGAGCTAATTTACTTAGTGAAAATTAGTACGGAAAAAGCCATGAGTCTATGATTCAGAGCAGCTTGAGGCCTCGGGATCCTCTTTAGGTCTTTAATTCAGTAGATTTCCTTTGAATCTGTACACCGTTGACCATTTCTTATCAAGCTACCTTTCTGAGTCATTTTTAGCGCCAACGGCAAGATGGTATCCTGTACCAGATTGTCACGGCAGTGTGTTGGGCAGTCAGTATGCAACGAGCGGCGGATTGCTAGCCGGCTAATCACTGGCACGGCGCTGCGGTCGCTGTGAGGATTCCGTGGACCGCCTTCGTCTGTCTTAGAGTGGTTGCGCTGTCTGGAAGCTAACTTGGCAACTCTTCTCTCAGGTCGGCCGCAGGTCAGCTGACTTGATGCGTCCCACCACAACGGGTCGCGCATGGCGATCTCGTCTCGTGCTACGCTTACCACCGAATCTAAGTTGGTTGCGCGCAGGACAATCGCCATTGCATGCAGAGTGTGGTCCATCGCAACAGCAGCTGACTGCAGTGTGGCGTCTCACCTGCCCATTGTGCCTCCACAGGACGGATGTCGGCGGCTCTGGCGCGAACGACACCAGGCAGGTGAGGTTGATGGTGCTGCCGGTGTTGATGAAGAGGTCAGGGCCACCGAGGATCTCCGTGAGTGGCTCTGCAACGCACAGTGTGTCTACAGTGTAGAGGATCAGTAGTGTGTACTACGTAGCAGTCTGGTGGGGTGTGATGCCTACCGACAACGCTCAGGTGGACGTGGAGTCCGACGGGCGGCGTGGTGCTGATCTGGCACTCGTAGATGCCGGAGTCCTTCTTCTGCGGGTAGCGGATCCGCAGCATCCAGTCCTCGGCGTGCGGCGAGTGAACGGCCTCGAAGCGCTGGTCGCTGGTGTACGTGTACCGGCCGACGGTCAGCAGGTGGATGTCGCGGTGGCGGACCCACGACACCTGCCACAGCACAGACACGACTCAGACCAGGACAGGCGAGTTTACTAAGTACAGATTGCAAATATGGCCACTGCAGCGCTGCAGTCGGCGATTCGTATACATGCGATGAGTTTGTTTCATAAGGAACAACGGAAGCATTCCTCTGTGTTTATGTTTGTTTAAAATGCCCCAGTTGAGGGAATTACGCGCAATGATTCGTTTTCTGTGTGGAAAAAAGTGAAAGAGATACAAATTAATCTGTAGATGAGTGTAGTTCATTGAGAAATAACTGTGAACAATGGCATTAAAATAGAACGTATAACAGCGTCTAGAGATGACCATACAAGTGTTCAGCTGTATAACTGAGGAAGGTAAAGAAACTGGTACAATGCATATATTGGTGATGAGGCGTAGAAAGACATATTTGGGAGAATAAAGAGTGGTGCATGGAAGGGCTTCGCGGAAAAACTTACACATACAGACTGTGACATGAAATCAATTTGAAACCAGAGAGATACTAACAGAAGATCATACAGGATTACGGAAGCTTTAAAGCCCACACTAGATGTGGAGATTAAATATATTTTAAAATAGTGAATTATTACCTAATCAATCGGTCCCTGGAATTTACTTGTTCCCAAAAAATCTGATGCCAAAGGGAAACAGAAATACATAGTTGTGGTAGGCTTTAGGAAGCTAAATAAAATCATTGTAGTTTCAGAGAGTTTGGAGTAAAGCGAAACACTTTTCCACTCTCGATTTGGCGAGAGGTTAGCACCAGGTACTAATAGATTAGAAGGATCGCTCATGACAGCCTTTAGCACCAGCAAAGGTAAATATGAATTTTTATCTATGCTTATAGGTTGGTCCACTTCCCCATTCACTTTTCAGAGATTCATGAATATTGTATTCACAGGTTTTCAAGGAGAGAAGGCATTGGTTTATCTCGAAGATCTGTTAATTTATGGCAGTAGTTTTGCAGAACATCAGTAGAGATTAGCGAATGTCTTTGTCAGGATCCGAAAACATAACTTGAAACTGGAACCATCCAAATTTGAATTCATTCGAAATGAAATCTATATAGGTCATAGAATAACAACCGAAGGAATAACTTCAGATCCTGCGAAAACTGATATGGTTAAAAACTACCCTCAGCTTTAAACTACAACAAAACTCAAAACATTATTAAGACTCGCCAGTTGCTACAGTAGGCTCATCCAAAATTACAAATTCGTTTAATAAAATTCTAAAGAAAGACGTCAAATTTAAATTGAATCGCAAAGCTGAACCAGAATGCCAAACGCAGGAAAAGTTAATCACACCTCAGTATTAAAACTTAACTTACTCCAAAACCCAAAGGTTGGTTCGATCCTCCCGCAGAAGGCATACTAAGACATTGTGTCAGAGGTAGGACGGCTAGTTCCTTTCTTCTGGGACCTACGGTTTAACATGGAATCCGAACCACATATTATCAAACACAACTCTCAAAATCCCTGCGCCAGCTGGGATTCGGACCCGGGACCGGAGCAGCGAACGTTTTGAAAGCTAGCGCCTTAACCACTGAGCTACTAGGCCTCAGTATTACACGTCTCCAAATTTTAAAGGTGAGTTTCTAACTACTGTAGACGTGCGTTGTGATCATTTCGGTGCTAGATTATAGGACGAGATAGATCGATAGCCTATGCCTCAAAAACGTCGAACTAAGCAGATTGAAATCATAGTGTAAGCGAATGGGAACGTCCCGCTTGTTTTTGGTCAGTCAAATTGTTTCAACCATATATATTCAGAACTCATTTAAAAATAATTAAAGACTACGAAACACTCTTTTAGATGTTTAAAAAATAAGATCCATCATCTACATTGCTGAAATTCCTATTGAAACGTTCAGAATTTGAACTGGCTTACAAGCGTGAAAAGTGAATAAGATAAATCATGGCCTTAGTCAAATCAGATGAATGTATCCAGTTCTAGATACTACCTCCAATGATAATAACAATAGTGAAGACATTGGTACCTCAGAAAATAAAATACTGACAAAACATCCACTCCAACTTAATTAGTTGAAACACAAACGCAGACCACTGAAGCTGAATTTCCTTCACTAGCTGAAACGGAAAAGAAATTCATTCTTCATCAATTTCATGAATCACCCTTAAATAAAAACATTGAGTAGATTAAAAGGTATATAAAATGGGAACACATGTACCAGGATATACGAAATTACATTAGAAAATGGTGTAGCTGCCAGCAGAACAAACTATCATATCCTAACACCCAGATGCTACTTGTGTTGACTCAGACACCAGAAAAGATTTTCGGAGGATGTGCGACAACATAGTAGGTCTGCTGCCAGTAATACATCATGGAAATAGATAGTTATTAGCCTTTCAAGGCAGCTTATCGAAGTTTATGGCCGAAGTTTCTATCCCCAGATAGAACGCAGAGACTATCGCCAGATGTTTTGTTGAGGAAATAATGCCAAGTTATTGTGTACCATCCGAGATGTTGAGTGGCACTCTAACACAAGTTTGCGAACTATTGAGGATTGAGAAGGGGGTTGAGTCTTGGTTAAAAGAAGAAGTACTAGGCAACGGTGTTTCTCCAGATGGTTACAAGAGTGCTACACACAGATAGAGGAGTCATTGGTGGAGCGATTTTCGTGCTGGTTAGCAAAAAAAACTACAGTTCATTGGCGTTTATAGATCGTATCCATTAGTTACGTGGAGTAATAAAGAAGCAGGGTATTGGCTTCTTACTGTAGTGGAAAAATGAACGACGATGAGGCTCTTGGGGTGAAACTAAATTCACACTCAGAGTTTGAAAGTGAGTGTGGTTATTATCTGTGGTGATTTTAATTTATCAGGTATAAACTGGATGTGAAATAACGTTAATAACACAAGGGAACAGAGATTTACATATATTCTTGGTAACGTAAAGAGGTTTCACATAAGTGGTAGATGAGAAAACAGTTGCACGAAACATATTGGATACATATTTAATAAAGCCCGATGATAACCTTGAGTAGTGTCAAGAAACTGAAGGAATGTATTATCATGAATCACTTCTGATGGATATTGGGGGATTCAGTAAGCTAGTGGCCAAAATTAAATCGGGAAATGTATACAAATATAAAAAGACACAGATTTAGAAATTTAAATTTCAGGGAAAGTTTCAGCAGATGGAAGAAAGACACATTTACAGTGGAACTGAAGTTAGAACAGTTCAAGGAGATAGTAAAAAGGGGCGAAGAAACATAGTGTGTTATTTGTCCTGAAAGCAATTTGTATTCCTTGCTTTCAGGACAAATAACACACTACAGAAGCATCTAAACTCCAACACTGAAAGTGACTTATACCAACAAGCAGGAATGTACCAGTTAACATGCCAACAGTGTCAAGCTGTATACATAGGACAGACATCCAGAAATTTCAACATAAGATGTAAAGAGCACATCAGAGCAATAAGCTGCACAAATCACTCCACATTTGTTGAACACTTATTAGACTATAATCACCCTCCTACCAATATAAATACAGAAATGAAAATATTACAAATCAACAACCACAAAAATCATCTACTAATATTTCAGGAAAGCTACCATATACACAAATCGATAGCAATAGGAAAAACAATAATAAATGAATTCACGAATTTAACCAACAAAACACTATACAACACACTAAAAACACAAAAAACAGTCTCAAAACAAGAAAACGAATACATTCACTAACACAATAATCACAAACAGTACCTCACCACAAAAACAGAGAGATAATTTAATAGAAGGTACAACACAGAAACAATAACAACAGAAACTAAGTTGGTACTACTGTAAGTATCTGGAAAAATCAAAACAAACCGTGTGTAACACACATGTGCAAATCAACAGAAAATATTCACAATAGGAATAAGTGCAGTATGAAAAACCACTAGTGAAACAATAGTGAAAAGAAAACTACAATGAACAGTGATGTGAAAGCGTGTGAAGTGCTGTTCCAGACCGACATGTAAAGGAATACCAGTATATCTGTGAGTACAGTGTGTATATATGTATATACATATTTATTAAAAGATTTATTGTAGATAATTATTGTAATAACACATGTAAAAACACTTTACAGCCACTGAGGATGCCCTACACCACAAGGGCGAAACGGGTCTGGGGAATCAAATAAGAAACAAAATTCACCAAACCAGTTGTTTTTGACGGATTCATTTACAAATTTATTGTTCATAAATTGCGGGAAGATGGCCCATCACCATATTAATATTGGTTGAAGATAAATACAAAGAAAAGTCAGTTAAATTCTTCACTTATTGGAGAGCCTGATGAGGGGACTTACGACACAAGTAGGGAAATGGGTTACAAAACATTGGTCTGACCGTTGCTTGAATATGGTAATATAGTGCGTGACCAACAGGAGCTGGAGAAGTTGCAAAGAAGGGCTGCTAGATTTGTCTTTGGAAATTGCTACAAAACACAATCAGTAAAGGATATGACGACGAAGCTGGAATATAATTCACTGGAAAACAGCAGAGATGAGAGTCTTGGGAATGTACAAGGCGTATATTGGCGATGAGGCATGTAAATATAATTGTGTAAGAATTAAGAGCAGTGCACGTCACGCAAAGGATAAGATGACCTTGACCACAAACTGGCACATGATTTTATGCAAAAGGATGTGGGAAGATTTTCTTTCATAGGGAAGGGGATCAAAGATTTATAAATGTTACCAAGAGAAATAATGATTATTTTACCAAAAACGATGAAAGTATTTAATATTTAAATTTGTAGAGGACAAAAGTAGGTAGGTACAAGAAAGAGGAAGAGTAGGAGTGTTGGAAAATTGCCACAGCTCGATCGGAATTAAATTCAAATAGCCACATATTACTCTCATAGAAACAGTTCTTTAGAGCCGGCAATCGTATGGTTACAGAATAAGACAAGACATAGAATGGGATTCATAGGTTCCGTTCGAAGTCTTTGAATTCAATACGAACTTTCACTTAGCTATAGGCATCTCACATTTTGAACTGTTCTTTGGACCGTTCTTTGGACAGTGTCAGTGTTCTTTAGACGCGTACCAAATATTTTAGGTATATTGCAAAGAAACTCTACTGAAGTTGTTTATTCCTATGAGAACTATGCCACAGAACTGAAAAATGTACAAAAGTTTCACCAACTAACCAGAGACGCGAAGCTCAAAAAGAAGAACACTATGATGGGACTCAACATTCAGTTGAATTTAAAGGACGAGGTCAGGTTTTTTTGAAAGATGAATAGGTGCGACGAGGTAGTACCTAAAAGTTGAACATATATTTTTTTGATCTTATATAGTCCTGGAATTAGATCCGCCGAATATTGTTATACAATAAGGGGACATCCATAAATTACGTGAGGTATTTTTTTGGATTTCTGGACCCCCCCCCCTCTGGTGAGACTTCGTGAGATCTGGGCCCGACCCTTCTCCCTCTGGTGAGATCCCCCCCCCCCCCCTTGGTGGAAATCGCCTTCGCAACTTTTTGAGACCTTGAGACCTACAGTTCAACAATTTTTTACAAATCTGACGTGACATTTCCATAGACAACCCCCCCCCCCCCTCCTTGGTGAGATTTCGCTGAAACCCCCCCCCCATATGTCATCTCACGTAATTTATGGATGCCCCCTAAGCTCGTTATAAATGAAAAAATGTATATTCAAAACGTCGGAAAGGGCACATTTAATCATTTCACGCCCTGTATAAACTGAGCATAGCCTCTGGTATCGTTGAAACATAGGAATAAAAAACAGGACTACAATTCGACTATTATCATAGACGTTACCAGTAAACATCGCCACGCGGACTTTTGCCTGACACACCTCCCAACGTCAGAGATATCAGAGTCCCAAGGTGGTCGTTGTCTCAGACAACACACCTACGTGCAGATAAGCCGATGCCGCACTGATAAGCAAGGCCATGAGCGCAGCTGAGTTATCTAGTAGATAGGGGCGCCACCCGACCACCTGTCTCGCGAACCAATCCTTAATATACGAGCAGGACAGCATATAGGATGATGCCCCTTTGCATGAATTACAAGCAACGAAAAGCGCTAAGCAGTCTATATTTTATTCGTTGTAGTCTACGCGGACTCAGTGTTACAACTCGCCACATCGTGAGCTCATAGCTAAACTATCATTCAGAAAATAAATTCGCCTAATTTAAAAACAAATTAAAATATGCAATTTTTTTCCCAAAAGCCATGTTTGAGTATTGTGTAATGCCAAACACACTGACGAGGTTCGCAGCTAACAAACCACAGATGACTCACACCTCATACGTAATCTGTTCCACAATACTGTATCTCCATCTTTTAAAAAACTAGTGAAACTATATATAAATTTCTAACAAGTTCTCACAAGTAATTATCTAGAGAAAACTCAAATCTTATTCTGTGAAAGATAACCTTAACTGTTTTTCTTAGGAGCGACGAAGCTATACGCCATTTAAGAGCTTCTAGGTTCACAAATAACACGTCGATCACACTCCACTATTAACATACCTTTGCCAAAAAAAAAAAACAACAAAAAAAAAACCAGTTCACAGGGGAAACAGAGCGTATTTGACTGTCAAATAAACAAATAAATTAATAAACGCAAGGCCATTTTTGAAGTCTTGTCAGATCTTGCAGACAGCATCAGTGGCTTAGCTAGGTCAACAAGGGCCCCGGTGCAAAAATTTTATTTTGGGCCCTCAGGCCAGACGGGCGACTTTTTTTTGCTTTGTTTGCTGGTAGGGGCCCCCTGAACCGATGATGGGGCACTTGAATTGTTATTTAGGGCTTTAGGGGCCCCTGAGCAGTGGTTGGTCCCCCCCCCCCATGAGCAGCGAGGGCCCTTAGTGAGGTCGCCAGTTTGCCGTGAAGGCTCGTGGGCCCTCTAAACTGCGTTTGAGGGCCCTAGAGGTGCGCTTAGGGGCCCCTTGAGGTATGCTTGGGGGCCCCCTGAGCGTGAGGGCCCCGGTGCAAGTGCACCGCCTAGCCCCATAGTAGCTACGCCCCTGGACAGCATATATGATTCAACTAATTCAGTATTTAGACTTCATTTCAGATAACAGATGAGAAGTTCCCATTTCCTTTAAAAAATTATTGTATAACAATGCTAATAATGTCTAATAAGCTTATATTTTTTATATGTTAAACTAATATTCTTATATATGTATGGTATTTGTGTACAAAATATGTAACAGCGAAAAAAAAAATCTTCATGTGTAGTTAGCAGAGTAATATCATTACCGTTGTCGCAATGACAAGAAATGTTCGTAAATGCCTTAAACTAATAGGTAACTAAATGAAAAAAAATAACAAAAAATTAATGTTAACAAATCTATTAACTAAAATTTTTGCAAACAAGCTGTTGCTTAGAAACCTATGGATATCAACGTAATTGTGATTTATGAATCATGTGTTCACGTGTGCTAAATGCTTTAACTGTTTCGCTAGCCTAACCATTCATTGAAGGCCCGGGCACACAGAACGTGACGTCGATATTGTTGTAATTCTCAGTTTTGAATTAGGGAGGTCACACAGAAAGCGATCCGTCGCCGGGCCGCAGTTTTTGTCGCGGCGACGAGCGAAACAGTTGTGCAAAATTACAGAATTGTGGGGCCACACAGCGACGTGGCCGATGAAAAAAAAATTTCAAGCTCATAAAAAATTATTTTTCGCTTTCAGAATTATATTTTTTCTTGTTAGTTTCTCACTTCCTGTTTGTTTGTTTACACTAAGGAAATTGCCAAAATTAAATAAATAATAATGCAACAGTTGTTCCTCCGCAGACAAGAATGCGGCAGTCACTCGAAATACAAGACGCTAAGCAGGACATGCAACTGACCGAACCACCCGTTGAGCGTTTTGTTCTTGGTTTACTGCAAGTAAAGTTGGTACTGACGTTTGTACCGTAAACACGGAGGAAGGTATGGTGCTCAGCAGTACTTAGCTCTATACTGCAAGCGAGCCAGCAAACTACTGCAGCGCCACAGTCGTTCGCTAGTCACCGAAGCGATAACTTCCGGGTAGCTCGGAGCAGTGAACGTGAGCTTGTGTCTTCCTGTTTACAGCGAAGTTCAACACTCAGTGCTGGAATAAGTTTTATAAGTGTATCGAAAACTAGCTGTATCCACAAGCGCAGCCTGTGCAGCGAGAAGTCAACAACCACCCGAGGTCCTCCCCAGCTGCTGGGCGAGGATGTTTGGCGGCCACTACGGAGAAGGCGGAGGAGCGTCTTCGTCCCCGACGGCCGCAGAAGCATCAGCAGGAGTAGCAGCAGTTGGAGCAGCATTAGTTCAAGCTGTGAGTACTATAAGTGGAAGTGATGAAGCGGAGGTGAATATGGAATATAACTTGGAACCGGAAATTGATGATGTAGAACGTGTGTATGCTAGAAAGCGTCCTATAGAATCAAATGCAGAGGTTATGGCAGAGAAAAAAAAATTGCTAGTGCTAGTGTATGCTATGAACCCCCCCAAATAGAGATAAACTCAGAGCTAGGACGGGAACAATTGGTACAAAATGAAAAGTCGAGTAATATACAGACCCAACCCGAGAACAACAGACCCCAGCGGTTTTATAGAGGGTCGGATACTGGCCCATTCATTATATTTATTGAGAGCAGGGATAACAATATAGGAAAACTACACCCAATGTCTATAGGGAAAATTCTCCACTCTTCAATCCCGGAAACTAAAGGAAAAATCTTAAATATTAGCTACAGTAGTAGGAATAGACTAAAGGTTGAAGTATGTGACGCAAATGCCGCCAATAATATTGTTAGATCCTCAGGGAAAATATCCAAAGACTTAGAAATATACATCCCCGCTCATTTAGTATACAAACAGGGTGTGATAAGAGGAGTCCACCAGAGTATCACGATGGAGGAGTTACTAGAGGAAATTCAATCACCGGCAAAGGTAGTTAGTGCAAGAAGAATGAGCAAAACAGTAATACAAAATAATGAAAAACTAGTAATCAATCTCCAAACATGTGTTCTAACATTTGACAGCCAGTCCATCCCACATTATATAAATATTCACGGGACTAGATGCGAAGTAACACCATTTTTCCCGTCAGTAAAAATTTGCTATCAATGTTATAGATATGGACATCTTAAAAAACAATGTCGTGTACAAGCTCGTTGTATCAAGTGTGGTGGGGCACACCCTGACAGCCAATGCACAATTCAATCTATTACATGTATCCAGTGCGGGGGAGCTCACTATGTTACGGATCGAAGGTGCCCAGAATACAATAGGCGGAAAAACATTCAGGAAATTGCAACCCGCAACAACATATCGCTAAGGGAAGCGGAATCTGCTCTTAAAAATAGATCATATGCACAAGTCGCTAATATATATGAACAAGGAAAATATCACCTTAACCCTTCTGTAGCGCCAGATATAGAGAACTACAGCCAATTTCCACCTATTAAATTAGACAATAGGGGAACCCCCCTGGCAAACATACAAGTAATCCCGCCAACTCTTCCCCTTTCTTCAACTGCAGCCTATGAGGGTAACTCAAGTCAAGCATACCAAATCAGAAGTCATAATGACGCACTTCAAACAACCTTGCTCAGCAGACCAAATACAAACTCGGCTCCACCTAGAAAAATGGCAAATAAAATAACAATTCCCAACCATCTCTACTGGAGAAGCAATGGCCCGGCTACACCAATATTCAACACCCACCGGGAGCCTATAAACACAACACCTCCCGCAGATCCATCCCATACTCTAGAGCATTCAGATACTACATCAGTTAGCAAATCCTCTTCACTAGTTGAATACCTCATGACCTTCATTTCCGCCATGCTTGAAGTGGTTAAATCAGGGGGCACGATCGATCCGATCTTCATCAGCAATCAGTTGCAAGAATTATTAATAAACACCGGAACATAAATCTTCAATCAATGGATAACAAACAGATTGAGCCCTTAAATCAACAGCGCAAATCACTCTCAGTCAGTATCAACGAAGTAGCTCTCACGCAAACACCCTCTGACAAGAAGACGGAAATCAAGATATTGCAATGGAACGCCCGGTCACTCCGTGCAAACAGGGAATCGCTACAACGGGAATTAAGCGAAAACAATATTACTGTCGCAACGATATCAGAAACATGGCTTAATACAGAAACAGTCCTTTCCTTCAAAGGCTTCAACTTACTAAGAAAAGATAGAGTAGATGGTAAAGGTGGAGTAGCGATTCTAATACACGTTGCTATTCCATTCTCTCCAATTCACATCGACCATACTCACATAGAATCATTTCAAGCCATTGCAGCCACTATACGAAGTCACAACAAAAAATTAACTATAATTTCAGTATACTGCCCACCTAAAACAAAAATCAGTATATGTGAATGGCGTGCACTCCTCCAAAAAATAGAAGAACCCTTTTTAATATGCGGAGATTTTAATGCACACCACACGTCATGGGGGTGTGAATTGAATGATGCATTTGGGGAAGCCCTATTAGAGATCATAGAAGAGTTCAACTTGTTTATACTTAACGACGGTTCTCCAACTTTGATTCCTAAGCCTGACCAACGGAAATCCGCAATAGACTTAACAATATGCTCCCCCTTGCTGGCCACCGAACTCCAATGGGAAAATCTGCGACAGTCTTTGGGGTCGGATCACTTCCCCATTATCTACATCTACATATATACTCTGCAATTCACAAAATTGTGGGTGGCAGAGGGTGCTCAGCACCAAAGCTAATCTCTTTGCTGTGCATTCCAATCCCTAATGGTACGAGGGAAAAAAGAATTCATATAAGAATCAGTCCGGCACCTTATTTCTCTAATTTTATCTTTCCTGTCCTTCCGACTCAAATAGGTTGGTGGAAGAAGTATTTCACTACACTCATGAGTGAAAGTTGGAGTACGCATGTTTTCCAATAAGTTTAAACGGAACGTGTGTCGTCTATTTACCAGAGACTCCCAACCTAATCTACTAATCAGTTCTGTGACGCTTTCATAAGGACTGTAGCAAGCGGTCACGAATCGAGCGGCTCTTCTCTGTACTTTCTCTATACTTTCGATCAATCCCTTACGAAACGGGTCCCAAATGGCACAACAATAATCCAAATGTGGACGCACAAGAGATTTGTACGCTATCTCCTTTGTTTGTTCATTACAATTTTTCAAGATTCTACCTATGAATCGCAGCCTAGAATTTGCTCTACCTACTAAAGAATTAATGTGTATGTCCCATTTCATATTCCTTTGTACTGTTACTCCCAAATATTTAATAGAATCGACCATATCAATAACTGTATTCTTTAACTCGTATTTCTGAACAATCGGATTCTTTTTGTTAGTTATGCTCATTGTCTTGCACTTTTTACAGTTTAGAGTAAGTTGCCACTCAGCGCACCAAGCCAAAATAACATCCAGATCGCGCTGAATTTCTAAGCAATCGGCCAAAGTTCTTACTTCCCTATGAATAACCGCATCATCAGCAAACAATCTAAAAAGGCTTTTCACTTTGTCTCCGAGATCGTTTATAAAAATTAAGAAAAGAAGTGGTCCTATTACACTTCCTTGAGTTACACCCGATGTAACATCTAGATTAGAAGAACTTTCTCCTTCAACGACAACATACTGCGACCGACCAGTTAGAAAATCCTTTATCCATTCACAAAGCTGATCCGATATACCGTACGCTCGAAGCTTCGCTAAAAGGCGGTTGTGTGGCACAGAGTCAAAGGCTTTCTGGAAATCTAAAAAAATTGCATCTACTTGTGAACCTGTAACGATAACTTTCATTACGTCGTGTGTAAATAGGGCCAGCTGTGTTTCACATGATCTTTTCTTCCGAAATCCATGTTGATTTGTTGTAAGCAAATTATTATAATCTAGAAAATTCATAATGTTCGAGCATATAATATGCTCCATAACTCTACTACAAACAGATGTTATAGATATGGGACGATAATAACAACTAAGAAGCTGGAAGTTCTTCAGAACAGGAACCCCACTACCAAATGGAACATACAGAAAGCAAATTGGGTTAAATACAGCCAGTTAATTGAAGGAAGCATTAAAAGGGTTTCTACCGCCAATAAAACCAGCCTCCAATACCAGGAGTTCTTAAACGTTATAAACGAAGCGGCAGAAAGATCGATCCCCCGGCGCAAACCTGTAAGAATGACAAAAAGCATTCCGTCACCATGGTGGAACCAAGGCTGCTTCAGATCGATAGCCAAAAGGAAGCTAGCGTTTACAAGATACAAACAGGAAGCCTCATGGGAAAACTACTTAAAATACAAGAAGATAGACGCCGAAACAAAAAGGTTCCTGAAAGAAAGGAAAAAAAATGTGCTGGAGAGAATTCTGTAGCAACTTAAACAGCAATACGTCTATGACCACAGTATGGCACATGATTAACGGACTTAGGAAACAACCGGCGGGAATTAAATCGCCAAAAAATTGGGTAGAAGAATTTGCACATAAAATAGCTCCACCGTCGGCATCACTCGGACCACTAATCCTTCCTAATCACGTCAAGGAAGACCACGGACATAACATTTTGGATGATGCGTTCACGCTCAATGAACTGTAATTGGCCCTGAAAACCGGATCTAACACAGCTCCCGGCATAGACAATATCCATTATTCGATGCTTCAGAATCTCCCCCACTGTGCCAAAGTTATCCTACTAAAGCTGTTTACGAACATCTGGGACAAAAGCGAGATTCCGAAGGACTGGAGAACTCAAATCATCATTCCTGTGTTGAAACCTGGAAAAGATAGAAATAATGCCAACTCATACCGCCCAATAGCTCTTTCTTCATGTATAGCTAAAACTTTCGAACGGATTATAAAAACGAGACTGGAATGGTGGCTAGAACACCATTGTATGCTGCCAAAGACACAGTATGGATTTCGAAAGGGTAGGAGCACAAATGACAATCTTAGTATCCTTACCCTAGACATAGAACAGTCCTACATCAATAAAGGATACTTGACAGCCTTATTCCTGGATATAACGGGAGCATACGATAACGTCCTTATCCCAATTCTAATAGAGAAGCTCAGGAAACTACGTCTCCCGGAAAGATACATACGTGGAATTTACAATCTTCTCCATTGCAGAACTGTCTATGTTCGTCAGCAAGACAACTCTCTTTATGGACCACGCGTCGTCTCAGAGGGATTACCACAAGGGGCAATCCTTAGCCCCATCCTGTTCACCATCTTTACAGCTGATTTAGAAAACTTATTTAACCCATCAATAAAGGTGCTGCAATTCGCAGATGACGTGTGCATATACACTTGGTCTCCCTCCCAGGGGATTAATTTCTGGAGATTGAATGAAGCAGCAAAGAAACTGCACGAGTGGTTACTACAACTTGGATTATCTGTATCACCATCGAAATCATCAGTTGTGATCTTCTCCCGTAAACAAAACATATTCCGAGAGACAGAGATACACTTGGGCCCATATATCTTCCCGGTCCGAGCATCGGTCAGGCATCTAGGTTTATATATGGACAGTAAACTCACTTGGAAAGGCCATATAGACTACATTATAGCCAAAACGGAACGCCACTTTAATGTTCTAAGATCCGTTACACGCATCTGGTGGGGAGCCGATCCAGTCATCCTGCTCAACTTATATAGAGCAATAATTCGACCCATCTTAGATTATGGAAGCTCCTTTTTTTGGAAATGCTCCTAAGTATACCTTAAGTAAATTGGACACAGTACAACATAGAGCTATCAGATTATGCTTGGGTGCTATGAAATCCACCCCAACAAATGCCTTGCTAGTAGAAGCGAGGGAAATGCCTCTAGACATACGCCGCCAGCTCCTATCGAAACAATATTTAATGAGACATGCGTCCATAACAAATCATCCTGTGATCCAGAAGGTCATCGAATACACAAAAACATTGGACAGAAGAGGTATACTCACCAGTCTCAGAAAGCCCATGTTAGTGCAAAGTCTTACCAAAATTAATCATCTGATACCGTTAATAATTCAAAATGACCTATTACCTATCTTCTCATTTCATTATAATCTCCTAAGATTCAAACCACATATATATTACTTACCAGATTGGATTATTAGAAGTGACTCTGCAAGTTCAATGACGGATAGTTTTATAAGTCTAACTTGGCCGGATTTTATACAAATCTATACGGATGGTTCCAAAACCTCAGATGGAGTTGGCTGCACCTATTTCTGCCCATCCTCACATGAGTCAAAGAAGGTTCGCCTCCCATGTGAAACAACTACATATACAGCAGAGGCAATAGCAATTAGAGAGGCCATAAAACACGGTACTGAACGTTATGATAAAATTCTTATCCTATCGGACTCCAAAAGTGTGGCTCAAAAACTGGAAAACCCCAAACGGCAGATCGGCCTGAACAAGGTGTTAATAGAGATACTAAACTTGATGTATTTAGCCTCTACAGAAAAGAAAGAGATCCACCTACTATGGATAAAGGGACACGCACACATCCAACACAATGAAACGGTCGACCAGTTAGCTAAGGAAAGTGCAGTAGAAGGGGAGACACAGCTCATCCAGCTTCCTCATACAGACCTCACACCAATTATCAAGAAAGAGTCCTTTCGCGCCTGGTCAGAATCATGGGCTATCACACAATCCTACAGAGGAAGATACTACTCTCAAATACAACCCCACATCCCTCCCAAAGCCTGGTTCGTATCCTCCAAATTGGGAAAAAGACACAAAACGTCAATCATTGGGACACGGGTGCTACCCTAGCCATCTATACAAAATCGGAATTTTACATTCCCCATTCTGCCCGGAAGAACAAGAAGAGGTTGCCGACATTAACCACATCATCCTCGCATGCGTCCGCTATTGGGTACATCAAAACAAACTATACAAAAATCTTGTTAAGCTTAATATACCTCTGCCTACTTCGGTAACTGATTTGCTGAGGACTGAGCGACAGGATGTTTATCGGGCAATAGCCCGATACTTAAGTGAAGCCAATATTAGCTTGTGATTGTTAAAATATATCACAAACCATCAACTAAGGAAGGTTAGTGCAAAATAAGAAGTATTAATAGTGAAAATTACGAATGTAATAGTTGTTCACTATGATTCTCACCTACAAATTGTCTAAAGAAATAACTGTTCTAAATACAAGCTGTAAGATAGGAGGAAAATAATTTTAATTTAGTTCATTTTAAAAAGCAATTCTTTTGTAAACTCATATGTTAATTTATTTAAGAATTACTCTGATATTTAAAAATAGTTATCAACTAAGACACGCTTTTACAACAGTTTTACGCTAAAACAAATATTTTATTTTATTTTAATTAGATAATTAAAAAACAAAAATTGTAGTGGAGGAGGATTCCATATTTAACCATGTTCACTTACAAATTTCCCTCCTGTTCAAGATTGTACGTTAAATTATCTAAGAATACCAGTTACCTAGAACAAAACCGTGGAAACAAAGTTTGAGTATGATAAAACTAGTTGACATGTATCAATTTCAAAAGTTAAATGCAACACAAAGAGACCTGTAATATAATAAGATGTACAGAAAATAACATTTAAGCATATATCATAGATAAGTATGTAGAACAACTGTAATGTAAAAAGATGTACAGAAAATAACATATAAGCATATATCATAGATAAGTATGTAGAACAACTGTATACATTTGATGCTGGCCATATGGTCGTCAGGACCGAAGGCCAAATAAACCAAAAAAAAAACTGCAGCGCCACGTGGTGAGCGCTAGTGCAGTGGGACGAAGACTGCAGTAGGTCCGAGCTGTGCCGTGTTTATGTGTGATCAAGGGGAAACAATAGTTACACATTCATTGCGATTTTTGCGGCCTCGACGACGATTAAAACTAGTGTTACTGACAATTATTTTAAAACAAGGTATGGTAAGGGACTTACCACAGGTGAAGGCAGGAGGGCCGAGACACACATAAACTTTACAATATTACCATTAATAGCGATAATCGTGTGGGAGGCTAGACATGTGGCAGGTAGGAATGTGTGTACACACCCAGACCTACCACAGGTGTGAACCGAATAAGAAACAAGAATAAAGGTGGCGGGTTGCACCGATGGTGGGGGGAGATGGTTGACTGCTTAATGTCTCTTAACAGTGAGGTCTTTAGAGACGGGGAAAGGATGGGGGCACGGAATGGGAAGGAATTCGGCCATGGCCTTTTGAAGGAAGCATCCCGGCATTTGCCTGGAGTGATTTGGGGGAGGTGGATGACGAATGATAATCGTGGCACAGAATAATTTCTGTGATGATCAGTCAAAGTAATTTTTATATATATATATATATATATATATATATATAGTTTAAAACTGTTCTGAACGGGGAACGTAAATAAATAAATTTATAAAGATATTATATGTACCATACTGACGGTAAATTGTAAGTGACAGGTTTACAAGTGGTCGGTCCTATCTTCATTGCTTAGCCGCAGTTTGACTGTCACCATAATATAAAAATTCTTTTAGTTCGATAAATAGGATAAAAACCACAACAAAGTAACGCACAAGGAGGTGGAAAGTGACTATCTTCTTTTTCAGTAACCCTGGCATAATTTTATTTTTGTTATAACACAAAACTGCCCAAAAGAGCACCTCACCATCTGCTTGAACCACGGCTAACCAAAAGCAACTAATAGATATTATGATAATTTAAACGAAATATAGATTTAGTGTTCTGGCAATGAGTTTATTTGCAGTTGCTTAGCTAATTACAATCAACCCCGGATTTTGTAGTAACGTATATGGCCATAATTACTATGCAAACAAAGGCTGCCCACGCGCAGTAGCAGCTGTCTGTCGCTACGTTCGATACATTCCTTTTTGCAGCGACAATTTTATATTTAAGTAGGTTCCCGTGAGCTTTTAATGTGCAGAACTCTGTTAAACCAACCACTGTCGAGAGCTGCATGACCCGTGGACCCTGTGACCCACTGAACTGGTGTTAGGACTCTCCTCAGCAAGACGTAAGTTCGTTACCGCGGGGAGCGCATAACTAGACACCCTGCCAGGTAACCTTGCGTGACTCGCATTCAACGGTTAGTCGGCTTTACCACGTCACAATAAGCGAAACCCTATCAAGATATTACCGATAATTTTTCCGTTAATCATCTTTGTTCCAGGTTGAAGACAGAAATACACAAATTAAAAAAGCACCTGATTTAATATATATAGCTATTTAAGAACACCCCCACTGTTTTTTTAAATATCTTAAATATAAATACGTTTTTCCTGTTATGGTTTTATTAGGATACGGATTAATCATCGTATATTGCTGCTAATATCTGAGTGCATACGGGGTTATCTGGATAGAGTAGGCGTAGACGCTACACTCTGTTCAAGGCCACTCTGCGGCCCCAGGCCCTACAGCAGGCGTCCCCAAACTTCTTATCACATCGACCCCCTCCCTCATAGAACATTTGTCTTCTTATCGACCCCCAGATTAAACGTTTAATAAAACCAGTGCCGGATCTGGGGGGGGGGGGGATGTAAACCAGGGTGCCAACTTGAAGGAGGCGGCAAAATCATGTTTCAAGGGTGGCGATTTAAGTAGCGGAAACCTGTTTTCAGCTCCACTGGTTGCAGGGCGGAGACAACAATGAGTTTGGCCAACAATCGTGGCGGTGACACTTGGGGCCGGACGGCAAAAATGGGGCTCCAAATAATGTTGCAAGGGGCGGCATTCCCACAGTTTTTGCCCCGGCTCGAAAAATTCCTGGATCCGCCACCGATAAATTTTTAAAATCATTTTTAGCATTTCTGATGCTAAGCAATAAGGAGACTTGCATAACAACCCAAAGAAAGTATTTATAGTTCCCACACCTTAAAAAATCCACCCAACAACACTAACAGAAAGAGGAGATATTTTACACTGTTATTATAATCGGAAAAAATAATAACAAAATTATAGATAGATGGAAACTAGCCTATAGCCGTAAGTATCATAAAATGTAAAATGCAAAATAATCATTGAAAATTTAAATAAATTATATTCGATAAAAAAAACATCTGCCACTTTACGACTACTGTTGAATACATCAAAAATATGTTAACATACCTTTTTTAAAGTAGTTGATATTAGTGAGATGGATGGGTCTGAAGGGCAGCAGCAAGATTACTGATGTTAGGTTGAAAATTGGTAAGTTTTAGTCGCAAATCACTACGGTTTTCCAAGTTCAGCCTGTTTCTCTGTTTTGTCAAAATAACGTTCGCTTGGCTAAAGCCAGCTTCGGCCATGTATGAAGTTGGAAATGCAAGTAAGAAAGGTTCGGCTTCTGCTCTGAGCTTGGGGTATTTTGTAGCAACATTGTTATTGCTCCAAAATTCGCTGAGGTTTTTATTTTTAAACGACGCTTTAGCTTCCAGATCTACGCATATTTCAATCAGTTCATCTTCTAAGCCAGGTTCATTACCTTCATTATCAATTTTAACATCAAATGGAGAAGCAAACCATTCAGGAACATGCATGTTCTTCAAGTCTTCGAAACGTGATTTGAAGTCATCTCTTAATTTATCGAGATGTTTAAGATATATCTCCAAATCACGGTCGGGTATCTCTTCATTTTCTTTCAGCAGTCGAAAGTTTGAAAAATATTTAAAATCCTTACATGTCAGTGAAGATTTTTACAGGTCCAGTTTTAGTTGAAAGGCCACAATAATTGTTCGAGCTTGAACAATTGTTACATTTTTTCCTTGCAAACGCTTCTGTACTTCGTTAAATTTCGAATAAAGATCTGCCAAATAGAACGGATGGTTCTTGCACTATTTTAACACGTCACATAGTAATGGATCCACATTCTTAAGAAACTCTGCAGACGAATCGTACAAGTCAACAAGCCTCTGCAAACTATCACCTCTTGAAAACCACCTTACCTCAGTGTGCAAAAGTAATTGATTGAAAGGTTCATCATTTTCTTTACATAACTTCGCAAACAGTCGGGAATTGAGAGGATGAGCTTTAATTTTATTAATTGAGAGTATCATGCAGCTCGCCACTCAATTTTTTGGCCTTAAGATGCTGCCTGTGTAGGACACAGTGAACGGTACGCACTTTAGGAACCTTTTCCTTCAGAAAGGCGAAAAATCCACTATAACGTCCTACCATAGCAGCTGCACCGTGAGTAGCTACTGCAGTAATATTCCTTAAATGAATGTTGTGTTTGTTCAAATAATCTTGCAATCATAAAAAAATTGTCTCACCTTTTGAATCATTTTAAGATATTTAGCAAACAGAAATTCATCAACAGTACCATTCAGGGATGGACTATGGAACCTAACATAATCCATGAGAAGATTTGAACTTCCGAAAGTTGATTCGTCAAGTTGAATAGCAAACTTAAAATGCTGGAGCTCAGAGGTCAAAGTTCTTTCCACATCAACGGCCATTTCCTCTATACGTCGCTGCACAGTATTTGCACTCAATGGTACGCACTTTAATACTACCGTAGTAGAGAGTCTTTCTTGATAACATTTTCAATTACATCTTTTATAGCTGATATTATAATCTCTTCACCAACAGTGTGCGGTTTGCAATTCTTTGCTATGTTAAGAGAGATGCTGTAGGATGTCCTCCTTCACTATCAGCGCTAGCAGATGACTTCAAATATGTAGCCTACTTAAATTTGGCCGAACTCTCAATTTATCTTTTAGCATTTTGAAATACTCAAAATCTTTGTTTTTCTTATCAGAATGGATCCTTTCCAAGTAGTCTTTCAATTTCGCCGGCTTCATAGGATCATTGCTGAAAGTTTTTTCACATAACAAGCACATAGGAATAGTTTCATTAGCAAAAGATGGCACAAAACCATATGTCAAATACTCGTGTGAATATTGTCTGAATTTTTTCTTAGCACTGGTAGACGACATTGTAGGTATTAAACTCAGATTTATAATATGAACAACACGATACGATCGCAGCACAACAAAACAGCGGCAGTAAGAGACGCAACTTATTCCCGCACGAGCTATAAAGAACTGCCCTTACTAGAATTATCTTGAAACTGCCTGTTCTTTCTCAGAGTGCATTGTTGCTACTTTTTGCTAACAGTAGATATCTAGACTTGGAAGGAATAATAATTACATCTAAAAGTTACCTATTCAATAGAATTAGATATGAAAAGGATAAAAAAGAAGTATCTAAATTTAATGGTTTTCGGTATATTACCATATTTTCTATGTAAAGGACAAAATCTACATTTGGATATACAATACATAGAGTGGAAACCATACTGGAGTTTAACAGTGCAACTTGTGTACAATGAACCAGCAGCGTTCACTCCCACCCCCCCCCCTCCCCACCACACCTCTGTGGCTTTACGACTCGTCGAAAGCGCGGTCATTAGCGCCGGGATGGAACTGCGGACAAGGAACTAGAAGGAATTCGGCCATGGCTTTTTGGAGGAAGCATCCCGGCATTAGACTTGAGTGATTTGGGTAAACCATGGAAAACCCAAATCTGGATGCCCGGCCGGGGATTCGAACCGGTGTCCTCCCGAATATAAAATAGTTAAATACCCGAAGCAAATAAAAAATAAAGTTTTAAAACTTGTTGAGTTCATTACGAAGCTTAGCTAAAATAAAATAATTGGGATGTTGAACTTCTTTCTTATCCCTAAGACGGAATAACCACCAGCAAACCAGCAATGCGAGTGAAGAGTAAGGCTGGTCCAGTGGTCGTCCACTGCAAGCGTATTTGAGCGAATAACAACTCGAGCAACTATAGACGACTTTGAGTGGGGCGACAGGGAGCTATTGAGGCCGTCCACTATAGGGCTGTTGATAAAATATCGATATATCGATATTTTTTAAAAATGTCGATATTTATGAGTGATATTTTTGGGACGATATATTGATATATCGATATTGAAATCTGGATATCGGAGTCCGATATTTTTAAAAAATAAGTGGTTATTTTCCATTTTCCTCGTAGAATATTCCAAGTTATTATTGGAGGGAAAACTATTACCTGTGTTGCACATGCAATACATTTTCATAGATAGAATTTTAAGAAACAATGAACGATACGAGCACATGGAGAAGCAGGGCCGCCGTAAGCGGGCGTGCAAGGCAGCATATTATGTAGCGGGCGACCTTTTTTTTATAGCTCAACAGCTGCTTCGGGCGGTCGGCGGCGACACTGGGGATGGCAACAATGGGGGCGGCAATCTCACAGTTTTTTGACCCGTTTCGGAAATTTCCTAAATCCACCACTGGCTGTAGTTGGACAGGGGGCGGCATAATCGCTATTGCACGTGGGCGCTCAAACAGCTAGCGGCGGGCCTGTGGAGAAGTAAAAAACGAAGGTAAAATAATTCATTCAATATTCATTAGAATTCTTGTCTGGACATTTTGAAAAGTTTTTAAAATTTATCATCAATCAATGCAAAAGTATGAGCATTAGGAAACTAATCGTAATGTACCAGGTATGGGTAGGGTTGCCAGATAGCCGGAAAATCCGGGAATACTGATCTCGTGTTCAGGAATTATGTGTTACTGTCCCGGAATTTCCGTATACTAGTTTTTTTCTCAAACTTAGTTCACCACGGTGGTCATGAGGCCAAGCCAAGTATCCCATGCTTGCAGCGGGAGGATGGAATGTCCCTTAAATCAGAGGAATTGAAACTGACAGGAAAATACTCTTTGAATTTTCTGGGACTTTGAAAATTCTGGATGCAGTTAAAATTAACTCCCTTTATACAGAGTTCACATGTCTGAAACGTGTTTTTCAGGTCCTTCCAAAAGACTTTCCAAACGATAAAATCTTTGCCAATTTCTTTAGAACAAGCGTTTTTAATGATTTTGAATATTTTAAAAAAATAGTTTTTTTTTTTTTTTGGTCAATTCCAACAAGCAATGATTTTTACGAGACAAGTTGTAGCCCGTTGAATAATTTATGAAATAAGAGCGAAACAGAACGTTCATGGATTCGATCAAGGCTGAACGGCAAACTCAATCAATTTTGAAGACTCTTGTTGAGAAATTTTATCAGTTTTGTAAAGCAGTGACGGAGAAATATTTATGAAAATGGGAAAATCTAGTAATAAACATTTTAAAAGTAGATGATTAAGATCTATTTTGATTGATGTCGATTTTGATTTAGCAAAAGATAGATGCTATTTTTTTTATTATTTGTTGATTTTCTGCCTAATTTTAATTAATGAGCCTAACAGAAGTGTTCAGTTTTGGTTTAATATTTTTGAGATTTTGATTGATAATACCCGATGTTGATTTTGAACCAAAGTAAAAAATTCCTAACGAGGTGGTCAATTTTTTTTTTTTTAAGTTTAGTGTTTTTCCATTTGATTCATAATACCTGATGTTGACTTTCTACCATAGTTTAAAGGGTTAAAAGAGGTGCTATATATACGGTAGATAGCATATTTACCTAGAATAGATTTTTTTTTATTAATTTGCATTTTTGTTCACTCTTTAAACATACCGCACAAATACTTTTTAGACCCAGAAATGTCCCGGAAATTATAAGCCTGTATCTGGCACTCCACAGTTAAATATTTCGCGCAAATTGGATACGCTTCTTGTTCCATACCAACAGAAGAATTGAGCTCCAAAATTATGTCACAGCCAGTTTTGTTATATCACTTACGAATTTATTAAGATAAGAAATTGAAAAAAAGAATCTACCACTTTTGGATTGCCTTTACAAAGTGCTATGCTAAAAACTTATTATTATCGATTGGTGCCTTTAAAAAACAATTTGTTAACGTTAAGGGAACTGCCTTGACAGTAGCGGCTCTAGGATTTTTCCAAGCCGGGGAAAAACTGAGATTGCCGCCTCTTCAAACATTGTTGCCAGCCAGACCCCGAGAATCACCTCCTTGATTGTTGGCCAAGCGCATTGATGTCGCCACTTTAACTGTTTGCCAAACGCATTGTTGGACACGATTTTATCGCCCAGAGCAAGTACCCCGGTTTGCCCCCACCCCTCGCCCTAAATCCTGCATTCAACCTAGAATCTCAGCTTTAAAAAATTGAATTATGGTAAAGCGTTACCCATTTGCGAAGCAATATCAAAGAAGGGGAAATTTTCAATTAATGAATTGGAGTTCTCCATTCATAGTAGAAGAAACAACGGGAAAAACATGAGTTCATGCTCTTGAAAAGTATGTCCAATGAAGTTTCTGAAATGAGTTTTGGTGCAAAATTTTACTTCATTCACCACCTTAGTTTGGAATATTTTTGGATCTGAAACTCTTTTAAATAACTATGACGTTCTCTCATCATAATTCTATGCAACATCCAGTTGTTCTAGAAAATGGTAATTTGGTACACATACTAGTATAAGAAAAATTCCTGTGTTTTTTCAATGTCAATCTAAAAGCTGAAACGTCTTAGAGAAAATTTGTAGGTTAATTGCTTTCTTCTTGATGAGGCTATATGGCTTGAATTTCAGTTTTGCACAAAGATTAGGAGCATAAAAAACACAATTAATTTTACTTTGTTACTACATTTAATTTGGAAGTTATTGGTAGTCCTCCACCGATGGTAACAATGCAGACACGGCGAAGCTCGCACAGAACGAATCGGACTCGAGCCCATTGTTTTACATGAGCGTGCGTTGTCGAGGAAAGTATTTTGACATTAAAATTGGATGTAAGCAGGAATATTGATAAATTCGGATACACAATCTTTGCTAAGGTGCAAACATTTGGTCCAAAAAAGTAAGAAGATTCAGAACAAGCTATCAAACTACAAAAAGAAATTAAATTCCATATAAAACAATACTTGTAAAAAAAGTGACTTGGTCACTATGCAAACTCTGATAATAGAACATCAACCTAAATAAATGCCTCTACAATGTTGCATTATTGAGCTTTTAAACTCACAAAAGCCAAGATTTCCCTCGATGCTCTTTTCGAGTAAATCATAAACATTCTGCCTTTCCTTTTAGTAAATTAGTAGTATAATGGCTAAATCACAATTTTAAAAAAAAATATTTATCTGTAACGTCATGAGAAACTATTTTTTTTTTTCAGAAAATCAAATCTTGATTCAGAAAATATCATTAAATAGCCACAAGACTTCGCCCTTTTTTTTAAATGATTTGTTTTTGCAACATTGTTTTCATATAATAGGGTCGATATATCGATACTTTTTCTTCGATATATCGAATCCGATATAAATATTTTTTAAAATATCGATATATCGAAAATCCGATATTTTTTAAAATATCAACAGCCCTAGTCCACTATAGCCGACAGTCCCGCGACTATGATTGTTGGAGCAGTTCTCGACCGCGTCTTTCGCCGCTAATAGGTGTGCCAGTGATTTGGTGCAAATATTTTAAGTTTTTTCAAATTTTGTGAAATAGAAAGTCCTTGCCTGGCAAAACATCGTAGAAATTTTTCGCGTTGGGTTAATTCAATGTTAGCAAGACGGAATTCATTTGGAGAATTCCTCCACCTACATGGTGATTTGGAGAAGGATACATAGAAATTTAATAATTATTACAGATTGAGCCCGGAGATATTTCAGCGTATTTAAAACGCTATAAGTCCTTCAGTTACCAAAGAGCTAATTTCAAAGCGACAAAAACTCCCACGGAACATCTATGACTCTGAGGTGAGTGATACTAAATACTTATTTGATAAATTCTGGTTTCTACTAAACCGAAAGCAAGATAGGTATTTGATTTGACAAACCGAAAAAATTCCATAACATTCAGAAAATGGAAGACAAGGTGAAATTATAACGCTAATGACCTTGCTGTCGCATAAAAGTGAAGTCAACGTAAGCTATTTGCGAGTTTCTCACCGCCCGTGCTGGGTGAGCGGTAACGCTATGACCTCGGAGGAAGCGGATTTGAATCCCCGTCCGGCAATTCAGGTTTGGGTTTTCCATGGTTTCACCAATTCACTCCAGGCGAATGCCGAGATGGTTCTTTCAAAATGCGATGGCCGAATTCATTCCCCTTCATTACCCTCAGTCCCTTCCCTCCTATAGTGACAGCGACATCGTCTAAGGCCTGAAACTATAATAATATTCTTTAAAAAATTTACTATCTAATGAAAATAGAAACAAACGTTTACATTCTTTACCAAATAGTACTCGAGCGACACCGATTTTTCACGGCACATTTCAAAAGTTTACAAAGAAATTTCATCGGAGTAGGGGTGAACGGCGTTATCGGATTCAGGTGGTTTGTAATCTGTTGTTGCGGGTGTCAGAGATGGAACTGGAGTGTTTCATTGAGCGGACCAGGGCGATGAAATTGGAGAAGCTACATGTGGAGATGGAGTTGCGTCCTCATCAGTGAAAATTTATTCCGCATTTTATTCCATACTGCCCTATGAAGAGGAACGTTATTCAGAAACAGGAGTAAACTAAAAAAATCTGAATATTACTAGCTCCTTAAACGGCACTGTTAATAATTTTAATTTTGCTCTCTTTATTTCAAAAACTATTTGTTAAAATTGCTTTTTCTGCGCTTAGTGGTTGAACGGATGGGTTGGAGCGTTGCGGATGCTAAGAGTTTCAAAGAAGGCGAATTGATACCATGTCCGAAATGACTTTCGGTACCTTGCCAATCATTTTGTTGAGAACCTCCTTTTTGTGGAAATTTCCTGTTAGTAATATACCTAGCATTTTCATGAGTAATATGTTTTCTAAAAAAATGCAAATATTATTTCAAGAAATACAAATTTTGGAGATATTTTATTAGCAGGTGTAATTTATATAATAATGAAGGTATTCCATGTAATTTAAATGTAAATTTAGAGTAATCGTTAATATTGCAATTTAAAAAAGTTTTGTTTAAGTGTACTTATACAGGCTATGAATTTTAAAGTATACCTACGATAATATATGTCATGATAACCTGCCTTTTTTACTGAAAATTATTTCTGCAACTTTTTCCCACAATTTCTGCTGAATATCACTTGAGTAGTGCCGCTTGTCTATGGTATACCACAACAGTGTTTACTGATTTAAGGCACTGATTAATTTCTCATTGCGCATATAGATTGATTAAACGAACAAAGACAGGGGTATACACGGAAAGGAACGTGGAGCATAGAATACGTAACGGCGGCTGCAAGCGATTAATCCAACTCCAGTAGGACCCGTCGCTCGTCGCCTGTCGTCGGCTACAATCGGTCTCTCAAGATCGCTCGCAGTGGACGCCGTTCAGTGACGTTCCGTGTGTTGGGATCAGTCGCACCAATACCCGCGACAGTCGCTCACCGATACCGACCACTTTGGGGACCCCTGCCCTACAGCAAAGGGAAAACAGCCGTCGCAACGTATGTAATACAATATGTTGCATCTGATGTGTTGATTTCTTTAGTAAAGTCGCACATTTAAATTATTTGTCATGAGCGAAATTAGTGTATCGTGTGTCGTAGAAATTGCGTGTTTACAAACTTCAATTTCATATATTCATAACGATAAACATTATCTATGTGATATCAATGAATAGAATTTAGCGCTTCAAGTCATTATTTTTATTTTTAATAGTTGCGCAAGACATTTCGAGAATGAAATAAAATGTTTACGTGTGTTTCCCAGTGGAAGTTAGTTCTGGAAACACGTCGTATAAATTTTTGGATTAAAGTGATGGGGACTGGATTTTTTCTTTGAGTTTTGAGTGATAACTTGCATTATCAATTACGAGAACACACCCTTCTTCCAAACTCTTAAGAAAGTTAGAAAACCATTCTCTGAATACTTCACTACTGATTTCTCGGTGATAATCACCATACATTTAGATTAGTGGTCGTCAAACTTTTCTGCTCAAGGGCCAAAACTAACAGTATGATGTGGCACCTCGGGCCACAGATTTACATGTATCTTTATTAATTGGCAACGCATGTAAATGGTGTGTTTTGAACCTCCAGTAGACTAGCTATAGTAAAGAAGCGAGAGGTTTACCACTGACTTTCTAGCACTAATCGTTAAAGTCGAGACCATTCGGAACACTTTGTGTAGAATGTTCTGTTTCAGATTGCTGCCACCCTCAGCGACCCCTAAATAGTAATACTGTAATTGCCCAATGAAATATTGCTGCGTTGTCTTAGTGAGCAGATGGTCAATAACGACAACTGTACTTACATTTAAATGTATTATGTAACATGAGACACAATCACAACTGTTTACTACATGTTTTGAAAGTCATATTTCTTCAACTCAGTGGACTAAACTACAACAGCCTTAATTTCTTTCATACTAGCTGGCATTGACTAGATATGTATTTATTTCAATCTAATGTTATTTTGTCTCTTCCTCCCCTCACTCTCTGTCGCCCATGTCGTCCTTCCCCTCACTCACCACCTCTTCATCCCTTTCTCTGTCCATTTCGCACTTCACCCTGTATGTGTCCATCTCCTCCTTCCCCTTCTCCATCCACATTACCACCCCCCTCCCCCCCCCTAATCCCAATAAGACGTTGCCTTTGCTTACCCCACAATATTTCTTCACAGGTGTGGAGGATAAACACACACACACACACACATTTTTTTAAGAGCTAATGACTAATGATTCCTTTTTCCAAATATTTACCACATATGAAGCTGACCGCCTCTATAAGCGCATTCATGAATCCAAGGCACTTTAATTTAAGATTTATACAACAGCAGATAATTTGTACGAGGCACACACGCCCATGAGTTGTCAGCACTGAGAAACAAACAACAAAACATTTCCATTATTACGTCCCCTCACACAGCAACGACAAATCTATCTGCCCCTGTACCGAGTGGCACCTGTAAAGGCGACTGAACAACTTTACGCGTTCCTACTTATAATTCTTCCATTATATTTTTCATTTGACGAAGGAGACAGGTAAAGCCGACAGCTGCAAACCATTTATTCTTTATCGGATTAGGATATACATCATTTATCATTCTTCAGAAGCTGTGAACGTTAGCACCTGTTAAAATGAAATAGTACTTTCGAAAACAGACCATTTGCAACTGTTGGATGTATGTGACTCCTTCGCCAAATAACACTGCTGTGCAGTTGCTGACAACAATAAGCCATGTTTATGACACTGAAATCCTGCAACACAGGGAATAATATTTTTAAATCCCCATCCGCCAGTTTGACAACTATTAGATTTTGAGGGACGTATTTGTGGGAGGCGATAGTTGTCATGTTGACAAGAATTACATTTTTAGTCAGTCTTCACAAGAGTCAAGTGTTGAGACCGACTGGAATATTCATTGTAGCACGAGTCATTGATGACATGCGCCATTCAGATTTTCACAAAATGGCTGTCACTATTTTACAAGCGTTTAAAATAGCATAAAATGCTGCTGATCAATTTTCAATAAACTAAAAAAAAAAGCATACAGTGCACCTGACTAATTGATTCCAGTCTAATTATCCCTGTGAAAATTCACATGACTTGCGTAATGTTACAAATTCATGTAGCTAAGCAGGAGAATAAGAAGGGTGAAGGCAAGGAAGAGAATCATTAGTAATTTTGTCACTACCAAAAACAAGTCTGGGATCAGTGTGTTTTGTTCCTTAAATTGATTTTAAAGTACTTTCACGCAAGATGAACTAGACGTATGTTAAAAATATTATATTACATTATTCAAATGGCCACAAAAACTATAATTTTGTTAATCTCAAACTTTCAAAAGAATATATAAATAAATAACTAATTTAAAAAATAAGAAAACGACAGATACACTGCATATGCAAAGGGCTATATAAGAAAGCTACAGGTCTGTTCTTGAATGTGGTTTTTTATTCATTAAAATTGCAAAACAAAGTACAAATATAAAAATTTTCATTAATGTGATTTGTGATGTTGAACGTTTTTGGCTATCTCATCTATATCTGCGTCGTTTGGGCTGCATGCAATCCTCATTGCGTCTTCTAAATGACTGGACAACCGATTACGATATTTATTTTTCAAGTACTTCATTTTTGAAAATGAAGCTTCACAAAGGTAAGTTGAAGGAAATAGTGTTAAAATGAACTGTGCACAGTCTCGTAAATTTTTATAATTGTTAGGCACACATTTCCAAAATTGAGTGTACTGTTGGGTTTCACGATGTTCTATAAACAGAGCTTTAAGCTGTGTGTCAGGTTGAAGTTCGATTATTTCATTTAGCAAGTTAGTTTTAGGAAATCCAAATTGGCAGAATAATTTGAGATCATCATGTTCAACATGCCAAGGGTTCTCTACGAGAATGAAACAGCTTCGAATATTTCTAACATCTGCAAATCTGTTTTGTATACCTTCCAAATAGGCTTCCAAATGTTCTTTCATGTCTTGGTAAATAGTTTCGGCGATAGCTAAGTCTGATCTGAGCATAGCAACAGTTGGAAAATTAGACAGATCTTTTTCTCCGAGTTCATTTATATATAATTGCAGTTTGGCTTCAAATGCTAATATTTTGTTAATCATTTGCCCAATTATCTTGTTTGGTCCTTGTAATTCCAAGTTAAGTGTGTTGCATTTTGTGTAATATCGGTCAAGAAAGCTGTAAGTATCCACCATTCATCATCATCAAGTTCAGGATAATTTTTGCCACTTTGCTGTAAGAATAAAATAATTTCTGATTTCAAATTGACAAATCGTTCCAGCACTTTTCCTTTGCTTAACCATCTGACAGCAGTATGTAGGATAACATCACTGTAACAAGCCTGCAATTCCTCCAGTAGTTCTTTAAATTTCCGGTGATTAAGTTCACGGGCACGAATGAAATTTATAACGCTTATAACCGTTTTCATAACATTCTTCAATTTGGTATTTGAAATTTGACATGCCAGACTTTCTTGATGCAGTAAGCAGTGAATGGAGAGTAAATGTGGCAAATTCCATTCCTTCTTAATCAGTGCTACCAAACCATTGTTGACGCCCATCATTGATGGACAGCCATCTGTACATACTGATATTAATTTGCTCATAGGTAAGTCATTTTTTTTCTACAAACTCTTTAATTGCATCCATAAAATCAGAACCTTTTGTGTGACCTTTCATGGTTATAATTGCTAAAAAATCTTCCTCTATTATCCCATCATATGTGCAGTAACGCACAAATAATGAAAACTGAGCCATTGAAGCTAAATCTGTACTGGAATCACATGCAAGACTGAAGTATTTGCATAGTTTTACTTTATTAATTACTTCCTCAAACATATATTTTGAAATATCTTCTATACGGCGTCGACAGGTAGATTCTGAAAGTGTGAGCTTATTTATTTCAGCTAATATTTGCTTACTGTTAGAGAAATTTTGAAACAAAGTGTCAGAAACAGTCATCATACATTTCTTCACTAATTCAGCATCAGTGAAAGGTTTCATATTTTTTGCTAGAATATTACATACTTGGTATGATGCTTTTGTGACAGCCTCACTTTGCCCAACTGCTGCTAACATAACGTTTTGTTGACGACGAATGGTAGATTTTAGATGAGCAATTTTTTCCTTTCTTTCATTTGAATTCAAAGGAAAAGCTACTGTAAATGAACTGTGCTTACTTGTGTAGTGGCGAAATAAATTGTATCTCTTCAGTCCCACGATGGTATCCCGGCATATTAAGCAAGTAGCAGTACCTTCGTTGTGCCCACTTATAAAACAAAACTCTTCTTCCCATATTTCTTGGAAACTTCTTTTCTCTTCACTTATTTTCCTCTTAGTCACTGTTTTTGAGGGTACACCAGACATCATTTATTCCACTACTAATGATAGCACAAAATATGAGCACAAATACACTCAAGACGCGAAGAACGCTCAGGAGCACCGAAACTTACTGCACGATTGACACGACAAAGCTAACACTGAGGCGGCTGCGGGACAAACCCGCCGACAAAGGAGCGGCTGTAGGGGCGCGGCGCGTTTGATGCAAGGGTTACATTGTTGGCTAGCAGTGCGCTCAAGCCTCTGAGCGCTGCGGAACGCCGCAAGTGGCCCCGACTTTAATCACAATTCTACGCAGTTTCCGCAAACAAAACACGGCTACGCCAGACAAGTAGATAACTAATGCTGCGCGTGCGAAGCCGAGGAGGGCCGCGGGCCGCACGAAAACTTCATTCGGGCCGCATGCGGCCCGCGGGCCGCAGTTTGACGACCAATGATTTAGATTGAAACACTAAAGGCCTGGCCACACAGAACGCGACAAGCGACAGCGACAAGCGATATTGTGTCGCGGCGCGACGTCGCTGTTGTTGTAATTCACAGTTTTGAATCGGGACGGTCACACACAAAGCGATCCGTCGCCGGGCCGCAGCCTTTGTCGCGGCGACGAGCGACACAGTTGTACAAAATTACAGAATTGTTGCGCGACAGAGCGACATGGCCGATGAAGAAAAATTGATTTCCACCGCATCCGACCGCCACTACTTCAGGTGTACTAAGAGATGCATATGAAAAGATTTCCAGCTCATAAAAAATAATTTTTCGTATTCAGAATTGTATTTTTTCTTCTTAGTTTCTCACTTTATGTTTTGTTTGTTTACACTGTAATTATTTAAAATAAACAATACTTGTATTTGAGCCTATATTTTTATTGTGAAATACATTGTCAATAATAAATTGTATATTTTATTGTGAATATTTGACTTTGTGACGAAACTCCTGGTTTTAGGGGTATTTCTTAATATTGACCTCCACGCAAATGACACAGCTGCCTGCAGGGGGGAAGAGCTGGGAAGTGATAAGATTGAAAATCACTTAGAGGTCAGGGGCTTTGGCCAGGGCGCTAAGATTTTCGGGCCCCGGGTAAGGATTATTAGCCCCCCTCCTCCTCCCCCCCCCTCCCAACAAAATTATTTATATTAAACTTTTAAATTTTAAGGCAAAAAAATCAAATTACACCTTTTTAAGCAAGATTTTTAAAGTTTTATTTCTATTTAATTAGACACTCTGGCAGAGGAGCCCCCTTCGGGGGCACAGGCCCGGGATACTTTTGCCTCGCTTAACCCCCCCCTAGAACCGGCCCTGGTTTTGGCAGTGTCGTTTTGGTTGTGTTTTTAAGAATATATATTAAATGAACAGAACATACCTCATACTGTCATACAAATGGCTAATCTTTCTATTGTGCCAATTACTTATCTCCAGTTCGTGGTGCAATTCGATATAGTTGATTTTAACAGATTGTGTATTTTCTCGAAGCATTCTAGAGACATACGAAAATATGAATAAAATCTATCTTCTTGTGATACCAGTCCCCGGCAAAGGCGGTGGTATTCACCAAGGCATTCTCTCTTCTTATTGATGTCAGGAACCGAGACATTTTTAGTGCGAACAAAATAAGTAGAGTCTCCTCATCACTTGACATGTTTTAAGAATTTCCTAGTCCAAGAAAACTTATTAAGAAAGAAATAGAGAAGTACAGATTTCTTCGCGAGAGAGGGTCTCACTAGACTGGCATTTGTCGCTATGGAGTTGTCTCGTCCTGTGTGACGTATTCGCCGCGACGAGAGAACGACCACTTGCCGCTGTCGCTTGTCGCGTTCTGTGTGCCCAGGCCTTAAACCAGCCACTTCAACGAATCCATGAGTTGCTGTTGTAACGGTACAATCGATAGATCGATATATCGATCCTTACGGGATAGCGAAGTATGAGTAGTGGAAGGGAAGATGGCGCGAGATGATATGGATGTGTAAGCGCGCGGACTAATAACTGGTTGTTCGATGAAATAATAAACTGTAAGTCAGCTACAGAAACTTTATTAAGAGTGACTACAGACTTAATGGCAGTGATGATTTCAGTGCAAAGTGGTAATAAGTAGGAACTGTGAGCAGTAAAGTGTGTTGCCGTTGCATGTGTGTTAGTTGTGGAGATAATTAATGTCTTGTTCATTGCTTAAACGAGCCTGACAATCTGTAGATTTACGAAGTCCGATTAGCATTATTCATTTGGTGGTTTCTACGGTTTGTAGTAGTTTGAGAACATTTACGTAATAAATAAGTGTGAACTGTATTCCGGAGTGATGTTTCATTTGCATGCTAGTAGCTCCGTTGAATGACTTTATTTCGTGTAATTTGCCCGTGGCGACTGTGGTCAATATCGAATCTGCAGTAGTTTTTGAGCTGCTCAGAACTGAATACAACTGTTTGTTTAGTAAATCAATCTGAACAGACTTATTAATTTATTTATCAACATATGCGCTAACAGCCATAAAACATTGACATGGCACTTAAGCGTTACATGGCTTAACCGTTTGACAGGACAGTACATGTAAACCACGGGAGGAAATGACGATAATTAGTCACTACCGGAGATGAAATATACGAAATAATTAAGCAGTGAACGATCAACAATCAAAACTGACAATTAAACAGTTGGTGCGAAGCGTGGTCAGAGAAGCTTGTTCTGCGATACAGAGAAATTGTGCGCAGCACACGGCAAAGACTATTTTTCTTAGAGGGCGGTGCATTCAGAGAGTGTGGATAATTTAGTACCAGTGCTACGTCGACCCATGGAGGAAGGAATAATATGGAGACGACGCAAGAGACCTTTACCACGCATGGGAGTGAAGCAGGCCGGCGGAGGAGTGGGGGGGCATGGCCGGAGTGGTGGGGGCTTGACCGCTTCCCAACAAACACGGGGAATATGTACAAACACCTCAAGGGGACTCTAGGATAAACGTGACGCCGCAATCTGGTGATGGATTATTATGTAACTCGATGAGACAAATAAAAAATGTAGAATAAAATTTTTTGATATCCTGCTTAGTTTTCGAGATATTCTGTCTCAAATGTGAAATGGTTTTGGTTGAAATTCAGAAGAAAACATTATTCAAAGTCAAATTTTATGATGAATTTTTATTTAAAAAGACTGAGACAAATAAAAAATAAAGAGTAAAATTTTTCGATATTTCACCTAGTTCTCGAGATATACTGTCTCAAAAGTGAGGTGTCTTGAGTTGAAATGCAGAAGAAAAATTTCGCAAAAGTCAAATTTAATGATGGATTCCTATGTAACACGACGAAAAAACTCGATAATAAGGAATAAATGTTTTCAATATCTTGCTTAGTTTGGGGGATATACAACATCGAAATTGAGGGGTTTAGGTTTGGATGCAGGCTGGACCAAAAATTAATTCTGTCAAAGCCACAATGATTACATGGTTGACATGCAGAATGGATATTTCAGTTTTATTACTACCACTTGTGGTTAGTCTGAAATGTGTCCTAGACCAGAAAAAAAGTAAGAGGACCCACTCTAGGGATGAGCAACCCAGACATTTTGTAGGCTGGTACCAGAAATAAAATGTTTATTCAGTCACCTTAATGAACATTCTCTTGATCAAGATGTGTTGTCTAATTTCACAGCCCTACTTATTAGGACAATTGTAAAAATATTGTCTCTCAGTTAGATTTAGATACGGGGGGGGGGGGGGGGGAGAATGTTATACAAAAAAAAAGAGAGACTAAATTAGAAACACATTCCCCAAATTGATTTTGTTCAAAGGCCAATAACTTCTTTATTTATGAAGCCCATTTTTATTTCTGCATGACCCTTTTTCGACATAAATAGATGAGAAAGATTTCAAAATCGGTAAAAATAGGTATAGACGTATTTACAAACAGAAACAAGTCTTATATGAAGCTTTAAAAATAACCTAAGTCAATGGCCTGAAATAGCTATTTAAAAAATTAATAAAACTCACAGCTTCTCACATAACAGTTAATTTCATCATCCATTGTCAGTATAATCAGCAACGTGACGAAAGAAATCGTAATAGTAAATTCACTGAATCGCGAAGTAAAACACGCCCCTTTAAATCTCATTTTAAACACTCGTTAAAAAATAATGCTAGTCTATTATATGCAAAATAGCAAGTTTGCTGATTTTCTACACTACACCAAGAAAAATTTGAGAACAAAGTCATCCCATTGAGAGCTATGACTAAATATTTATAGACGTGCTGCAAAGTTTGCGGTGTCTACCGCTCACTTCAACAACGATAATTACAATTCAACTTACTTATGAAATGATATTCCAGGTTCTTTCCTGTCTGGCCTATTTGTGCAACCGTACGCAACACAAGCTGGCAGTTTTTAAACACTTATACACAATACTAAATGAAATAATCACTGCATCTACCACAATGTGAACACCTTAATTGTTGGGAAGCGCCATATGGTCGCTGCCGGTGCTGCCACCATGCGGGAGAGTTTAGTGCTTGCTTCACCGATTTAACGTCACTTCTCCTCCATATAATTCCTTCCTCCATGCGTCGACCATGGAGGAAGGAATAATTCCTTCCTCCATGACGTCGACAGCGACACGCAGCGGTTTTTTGGGAAACTGCTCAGTCTTCAGAAGGCAAAGCAAGCAAGCGGAAATAGCAGACATTGTCTCTGATAGCAGACGACATCAACCTGGCGGGTCGAGACTTCACACAGCTGATTGGCGTTCAAGAATGTTGCTGTTCGTCGCATCGAAAGGGAAGTGAAAGATTTATTTTCAGTTTTTGTAAGAAAAACAAACTTGCACGAATAATTAGCAAATTTTTTTAAGGACAAAAATATAAATAATTATTTATTTTGAATATTAAGTGACAAAGATTTTTTCTCTGATAACTTTTTGAAGTTGAAATGCCGGGCAACTGTAGTAAATTTGCTTAACAAATTATTTTCAAAAAAAAAAAAAAAATTATTTTCAAAAAAAAAAAAAAAAAATTATTTAAGGTTGAAGTTGTAACAAACCAGATATACGCCAGCTGCAGTTGAGGGAGTTACTTCCAAGAGTTTTTTTTTGTGTTTTACTGATAGAGATTTCAGTAGATTGTCCATTATTTTGGTAACGGATGGTAGTGTAGGTATTCAATTGGAAGTGAATTTTGTGACAAGGTGTATATCTTGTTTGGTAACGAAGTTGATAGATTTTGAAGCAGAAATTTATTATTTTGTCTGTGCTAATGTTTATCTGTGTATTGTTTTTGTTTGCTCGACTGCTTTAGTTTTTTTTCTATTCTTTTCTACAAGGAATATTGAACTAATTGTGTGATATATTTGTATAATATGGCGTCTGAGGGAGATGTTGGTGTGAATGGAGTGGCGGTGCTGGGAGGTGAGTCCTTTGGTGACGCACCCAGTGTAGCCATTGGTCAGCCCTCTCTTACTTTGTCTAATCAGTTACAGTCGATGACGAGTTTTGCTAGTGGATCAGAAGTTGAAAACTCGAGAGAAGTGGTTAGGAAAAATAATAAGAGGTCCATGTCGGAAATGTTTTGTGCTTTACAGGAACAAATTCAATCCCTTCTTGAATCTACATTAGATGAATTTAGTATGACCCTTAAATCAGCATTAAAAGAAAGAAATAATTTGATTGTATCTAGCTTCAAGGAAACACTTGAATCTAAATTAAACGAAAATAGGGAGGGTATCGAACGTCTTCGGGATACTGTTGAATCGCGACTAGGGCAGTTGATTGAAGATTTGCACCAAAGTATGGAATCCATTAAGGGAAAAGTCGAGCTTATAGAAGATAGCCATGACGAAAAATTGTCAGGTCAGGTGGAAGAGGTTGAGGCTTCTACTGCTGTATGTGTGAATGAAGGGTTACAGTTACAAGAGAAGCAAGTTGAAAGAAGTCTAGAAGGCGAGGATGAGGTAAGTGATTTGGTTTCTGATGTCAAATCTATTTCTCAAGATGTTGGTAAACTTCAGGTGTCCACTACAGCGTTGATAGCAGAGGTGGTGAAGGTAGAGGTCCCAGTAGTAGTAAAAGAGGAGGTGACTAAATTCAGAAGTCTGCTTCAACCGGCGTTGTCTGCAGCAGTAGTAAAAGAGGAAGTTGATGGGGGACGTTTTGATGATTATGGTAGGATCCACGCTGTAGAGTTCATCCTAAAGTTTGAGAATTTTGGGCTCTTTTGTGTAGGTGGGGAGAAACAGAAGAGAGAGATAGAAGGAGAAATAGGAGGGAAGCCAGTCGAGGTTGCACCATATGTTATCCCAAATTTAAATATAAAACTGATCCTTGGAGCCAATTGGTTGAAACCGGTGGGGGCTATCATCAATTGGGTAAAGGAAACTCTGGGATTTACGAGCCATGAGCGGCAGATAAAGGTTGATCAGGAGAAGGGAGGAAGGAATAGGATATGGGACCCAGGGAGAATCAGGGTGATATCTATTACTACTATTACAATTACTCCTGCGATTCACTAAAAGTGTTTGGCGGAGGGTGCATTGCACCTATCAGGAAAGGTAATGGTTTGGAAGGGATATACGGGATATGCCAAGGCAGTACGGCACCGCAAAGAGCACCTGGCAGGCATGGTGGAGGGAGTGAAAGGACCGAAGTACAGGTGGAAGCAAGATGGAAGAAGCGATGTAAATAGAGAGAAAGGAAATAAATAACTCTCGGGTTTTCTGCCGGTTAATATATTTATTTGGATCTTTTAACGACGTTTCGGCAACTGCCATCGTTGCCTTCATCAGGTTAAATCTCACTTACAAGGACAAGACACGATTGACTCGCGAGCCAGTCCTGGCTCCTATTTATAGCCTGTTGTCAAGGGAAGCTTCACGCTGCTCTTTGATTGGTCGGCGGTGCACACGGCCATAGACGGGGTCAAACCGGTTTGGTTGTATCTCTGCATCTCGTGGCTGCATCCCGTAGCTCAGCAACTGGATGGCATTTAGTAGATCCATGGCAATATCTTGAGTGGTCACCCTGTCGCGTGGGTGTGATAGGCCGAGCGGAAACCTTTTAATTTCACACTTAATACGACGGAGTGGAGAGAGGGAAGCTGTGGTTGTTCGCCTTGGGCACCTGCCTACACCTTAGAGTGTAGTCTGCAGGCATATTGCCAAGGAAGTAACTGAGCCTTAGCTACTGAGAAACTATAGACACTGCGTAATCTCACTGATTAGCATTAAACATTTACATAAATATTATCATACATCTTTAACCACGGAGAGGTGACTTATCTCTTAGGAATGACAACAGCACATGTTAATGACTACTGGTTTATTACACTTGAAGACAGATCGGCGTACATGTTACACTATTGGCTATATTGATCAAAAGCATGATTTGTCACTAGAAATACCTTATGCTGATTGGTTAATATTCATTGATCTTCCATTGGTGAACTATTACTGACGTTGCGCTATACTGATTGGTTGACAGAATAACAATATTACATTGGTAGACTGATTACACGGCAAGGCACATTAAACCCTATCGAAATGAGTGACTGTCGGCGAATGCATTAGATTCCTATCTAGCGGTGGACATACTGTTATGAAGACGAACACGCAAGCAGTGGAACAAGCAAGCTTTAAGTACCTGTTAGGTGATGGCGTTGAACGGTGCGTCCATGGATGGATGATCTTGGATGTTGTCGAGTCCTGAGATGGAGATGGACTGCCTAGAGTGGTGGCTCCCAGTCTACAGGAAAACTCATTAGGGATTCTGGTGGGGATAAAAGGTGATGTTAATTGGCTCGCTAGGACTAAGTGGAGATGGTAAGGGTGGAGTTATAGTACGAGTAGTGGGGACTGCATAGTGTGGTGGTTTCCAGGCTGACATAAGCTTCGCAAAGCTATTCTATATGCTGTGGGTTCCCTCTAGTAAGCACTCCCACACAGTCGGGAAACTGCTGCGGTATACAGCTGCTGAAATTTCAGTGAGGCGCAGCCTGCGATAAGAAACTGGCATAATGCGGTCGTAAGCCATGTACTGAGTTACAGGCGTGGGCAGCGGAGGCTTGCTACGTGCTCAACCCGAGACCTCCGTGCTTCGTTACAAAAGATAACATTGCCACAGCGTGAGATCTGGCTCGCTGGTACAACTGGATGTGAATCGGAACTATGATGAGTTTGAATAAAGGCTTCAAATCAATAACCTATATCTTAGAATACACGAACACGCAATATCTCCCCGGCCGGCTAAGAGATTTGTGGCGATGAAAGAGACAGCAAATCTCTCCTTAGCGTTAGTTAAGATAAAATGCTTGAATAATTCCAAAAGAAAATGGGTAATGGCTAAGTGGTTTATTATTACTTGGGGTATGACATACTTGTTCCACTGCATTATGATATTAAGTAGCTTAACGGCTCTTGGGTATTCAGGAGGATCATTCTTTCAAAAGTTTACACTAGTCACTCATTTCATCACAATAGAATGTCACTAAGTTGAGTTGAACTCTAAGAATTGGCTATTATTTCTTCTAAAGACAAGAAAAGATTCAGCTAAGCAGATAAGTTTGGTTTCTGATAGTTAATGACAACTCTGTTAGCAAAGTTAAATGCAAATTGTGATTACTGGGGTCCAGAATTACATTGTTTACATTCTGTGTGCCCATATTTGAGAAAAATTAGCTTTGGAGAATTATTAAATTTAAGTTAGGTTGCTTAGAGTATTTATAGTTCAACTCAAGGGTTCTACTGTAATGATTAAGTATCAAAATTTTCTAAATTCTTTGCTAATAGCTTGAAGTTGGCTAAGCATCTCAATTCATATACTAATTTCAATAAATCACAAAGTATCACTGTATTGCTGGACACGTGTAGACATCTTGGTGCATAAACAAAGCTGTTTTTCTGAACATGTGTAGATATGTGTACTCAAAATGTGAGAAATAAAAATAAAATACATGCAATGTGTTTAACAATTTCACATAAATTATAAAGTGTAGCATCTGGTTATATCAAAACAAAGAGTAGCTGTGAAAACAGATTCTGATTGGCTTTTGAGTCTGTCATAGCATCAGACCCAACTGGTTGATGGCTTCAGAAAGCTGAAGGCAGACCAGGATGGCTGGCAGTTCGCATGGCTGGTTTGGCCCAAATGGATACTCGAACACCAAGGGACAAGCTGAAAAATTCAGCACACAGCAGTATCTACTCCTTGGCAAAACTAACACCTAATAATATTTATGCTCTCAGTGCTACTTGACTTTTGTGCAATTTATTTTGAGAGTACACTTGGATTATAATAGGTTTTACAACAATGATAAGGATTGAATTGAGTGCATGTCACTGGGTTTCCATCAATAATTTTTTCTCATTTACTTTAATTTATTTAAATTATTGGAAATTGGCAATAATCAATTGACTGACTTCAATAAATCAATAAGTAATAGTGATTGGTATCAATGAATCAATAAGTAAGAGTGATTAATAATCATTGGTTGCTATTGGCAAATCAAGGCAAAAGTCAATAGGGGTATTGAATCTTCCCTTTACAATGTAGTAATGAATGCAAAAATAGAATTGTAAGTCTATAAGTAAACAGAATAGATGCTTACAATTGGCATAAGTAAATAAATAACACAAGTTATAGTTAGGTATAACAAGTAAAATATTTCTTAGGATATAACACAGTTATCATTTGCTTATTGGTATAAATCAATAGAAAAGTTAGTTAATCATATTAAATGGTACAAATTGCAGTATATTTTACTAAAGCACTTCTATGGTAATCAATGCTGGTTCTAAACATTGGCTAAGTATACATAGAATTGTATTCCCTTAAATATTAGATCACTTGTATCAGGACTGCTTGTATTATTTTTATTGGAATAATGTGTTTATCATACTGGTAACCATGCTGGTTGGTTAAACAATCATCAGTTTTCATTGGATTCTCATTCGACAATGGTCATTCGATACAGGCAAACAATCAATCATACACCTTCTATTCCAACTTAAATGCAACAACTTGCGAGGACCAGGCTTTCCTGCAAAATCAGTTTCTTACTACAGTGTCGTGGGACACTAAAACTACTTGTGGCTGCCCAAAATTACAGCTTATAATGGGCTGTGGACCAGGACAAAATCCACGTTTCACCACCCTGTCTTAGCGACTTACCAAACATTATCCTCCCATGCTTAGGATAAACCCGAGGGTTAGTATCGGTGCGATTACAAATGCCCTCTCCGTGACTGCTGATTCAAGATACAGTCAGTCAGTGTAAGTCAGACAAAAACTCAGGTACTTAGGCCGTACTTCTATTCAAATCACTCCGATTCCAACAAATTCTCATACTAGGTAAAACTCTTGAGATTACAAACTGATTGCTTTCAAAATTGAGGAGTAAGTGCTGGTACAGCTATTCTTACTCAGGTACCTCTGGGGTAAATATTGTTTAATGAATGCAGTAATGTCACTGATACAAGGGAATATAATTGCTTATTAAAATTATAGCTAAGAAATAACACAGGATTAAGTTTATCTTAAAATGAATGGAGTGCCTTATTCTACATAGTGTTTTACATTAAGCAGGTGCTGTTATTGGTTGACATTAGTGTAATTTACTAACCAATCATTGGAATTGTACCATCTGATTGGACAATTGTGCCATTGGGTATCTGAGGTTACGGTGAATAATTGGTTTTTCATTGAAGGTGTGCCATTGGTTATCTGATTTTAAAGCAATTAATTGGTCTTCGTTGAAGGTGTGCGATTGGTGGGAGGGTAGATAAATAAACCGATTGGTAGTCAATAAATGGTTTCCATTGGTAGTTGAGATTAGTGAACGGTAATTGGTTTTTAATAAATGCCTTGACATTGGCTGGTAGTACAAATTTGGTATTTTATTGGATAATGTGCCCTAACTATCTGAATTCCCATTGGTTGAGTGTCTGTATTGGCTACGTAGCTCGTTAATATCATTGGGTTGTCTCCCAGACACTGTGATTGGATTTGGTAAATACTATCATTTTATTGGTGTGTCATCTTTAACATAATGTTATTGGTAGGTTTCATTGGAATTATCTCCACTTATTGAGATTACTAAATTCTTAGGCATATGATGGGGTATTCATGTTGATTTATAGCTAGCTTGGGATGATGCATCAGTATTAATATTGGTGAATGTTTACGCAAGTACAAAATAAATAAAACGATAAGTACAATAGGTAACGTTAAGTGTGAGGTAGCAAAATAATTACAGACATGTTATGATGTAGTGTTATGTCATTTCGCATTTAATAAATCAATTATATTTTGGAATGCTATTGGTTTCTTCTGGATAAATAGAAAGATTTGCTTTGTTTAGTAACTATGGGGATTAATAAACTGACAGTAAGCTGGCTGCTGTATGTATGGCGCCTTTACAGACCACAATCAGCTGTTGGTCAATTGAAGTTAAATGTTTTTGTCATTTGGAAACTCAATGTAGTCATAAGTATTTGAATTTCTTCCTTCAATATAGTGGTTATCTAAAACATTATTATTATTATTCCTCAGTAAAAGAAATGAATTGGTATGTCATGATTAAGTCTGACTTATATTATTAACAGCGTTTTGGTATCTTGGTTTATTGAAAACTCCTCACTTGTTAAAATAGCTTGACACTGTGAAACAAATTGAATATTGTTAATAGTAAAGGTCACCTATCTCCATTATGACTGTTTTTGTCCCCTCAATTGGTAGTTGTATACCTATTTAGTGGTGATCAGTATTGGCAATGTGAGTATTTATCATCAAAAATTGTTAGCTACCTCTGGTTTAGTTTTAAATGCATCATGGGATTGGACGGTGATCAATGTTTACTTTTCATTGGGTTGAAGTGGCTAGCTGGCATATAAAAACTTGTTTTAACTCACATTTAGCAAAAAGGATTCTGTATAGAATTTTACTTTGATAATATTAAATGGTAAGGACTTCTCACTGAATTCGACACACTTTAAATCACTTAACATTCATAATAGCTTTTGTTAAACTTATTATTAGATGGCTGACACACTAAGAAACTGTTCCTATTATAGTAGTGTTGTTTACAGCTGTATGATTGGTCACTAGCCCCTGTGTGTTGGCTAGCTTCTAGCAAACTGTTTACATCTGATGGGAAGGCACATTTGTTTACTTTTCAACTGATAGATAGGTTAGAGTATTTGGCACAATGGTAAGATAAGCGTTGGCGTTATTATTTAATTAGTTCACTTGACAAAATTATTACTGATTGATTTGGCACTCTCAGAATAATAAATTGTAGTAATAATGACACTTTGAATTATGTAACCCTTAACTTTGCATTGAGCATTTTGTATAAAATATTAGTTCACTCATAAGTAGTTTAAATGGCATTTGCATTAAGACTGAATGATCATACCGGCACATAGTATAATACTTGAGGTTATAACAACACATTGAAACACACTTGAAATACATTTGGATTATTTTGATTCACACATGTACATTAAATATTCAGTAATTACCTTAATAACACAGGAAAGACTCAAAGAATGGTAAGAAATGCACTCACTTCTTCTAAAGGTAATGTACAACGTTTGTTTACACTTTCAAACATGTTAAGGGCGCGGCGATTTTGAGCTTTGGTTGCTACTTGCTTGTGACTCGCTCTGGTGTGGGTTTAGGAATTACAGACATTTGAAAGTCGCTGCCGTATGACGGTGTTTACATTTCAAATCAGCTGATGCTTGGTATAGCGTTTTTCTTATTACATTAGTTTGACCGTGCGGCGTTTTACATGTGTATCGTTAGTAATATTTTGCGTTCCCCCTTTCGCAAAATAATAGATTGATGTGTATGCTTTTTTATCTTTACGGCGTTATGTTAGTAGTCTTGCTAATCTCCTCTTGAATTATTTCATGTCTTCTAGTTAGCTTCTTGTTGAGATTATTGGTTCGGTAATGTTTAACAAATGCTACTTGTTACATAAGCAACTCGCGATTACGCGATTTTTGGCACAGCAATTAGTGAAACTGGGGAGTGGAACCCCTGTATAGATTAGTTATACCTTATTTGTTTTGAACAAATGTTGTTTGTTACATAAGCAACTCGCGATTTTTGGCACAGTAATTAGTTAAATTTGGGAATGGGACCCGTGTACAGACTAGTTATGCATTTTAGTTTATTCGGCGATATGCAGATTTTCGATAATTCTACTTCTACCACATTAAGCAGCACGCGATTCGCGACTTTCCACAGAATTATCAGACAGTCGGGAGTGGTACCCTGTTAACTTCGTTAGAGATTACGTTAGATCGATTCGAGGAGGATTAGCTCACGGAGATTATTTTTAATGTCACTCTTGGATTATACAATTTTAAGATTTTAGTGCCTTTTACTTTCTTGTACAAGATATGCCATCAGTTATCCAAGTTTTAAGCCCGTTCTTCTAAATGTTACTGGAGTTTGATAGATTTTACATCGCGTTTTCGGTACTTGCCGCCTTCTAGGTTAGTGAATGTTACATACATTAGACTTTATCACTTTAACAGAATGTGACACTGATTTATAGACATAGAAAATATTAAAAGATCGCGATATAAATTATGCTAGCGATTTTTCACGGAAAAACACACGAACATCCTAATTTGGGATTTATGATACAGGAAAGTTATCTTCTCGACACATATACTGTTAATCACTATTTTCACTTTTGCGGTGCGCTAGATGAATTGTCGGTACTCACATTTTACTGCTGTTGAGACGAGATGACCCCTGTGAAACCCCCTGGAGGTTGAGTTGGCGGTACTGCTGCGGAAGCGTTGACAATCTGGCAGTGATGCTTGAGGCGTCGTCGGTAAGCTGGGCGGTCGTGACGTAGGGAACAGCTGGTGCGACCGGCTGGACCGTGATAAGAAGCTGGCGTGATAGCGTTGGCTGCTCGACTCCTGGCGGGCTCTGGCGGTGGCAATGCGTCTTCTCTTGGCTGCGTCTCCTCTCGTAATTTTAAATTCAAACATGTATACTTTAAATTTGATTGACAGATGGTTTCTCGATGGCATTCTTGAAGAGGTTGGTTTTAAAATACAGGTACTGCTAACTTGATATCCACTGCTGCTCTTAATCGGGGGAAATTGATAAATATGTGGCGTAGGAGTTTTTGGTCAACCCCTGCCAATTACTAGTGAGAATTAATTTCTCAAGTGCTAATTAACCCAATTACCCCACACAAATGACACCAAATTAATAGTGTCTGATGTCGCGTGGGTGTGATCGGCCGAGCGGAAACCTTTCAATTTCCCACTTAATACGACGGAGTGGAGAGAGGGAAGCTGTGGTTGTTCGCCTTGGGCACCTGCCTACACCTTAGAGTGTAGTCTGCAGGCATATTGCCAAGGAAGTAACTGAGCCTTAGCTACTGAGAAACTATAGACACGGCGTAATCTCACTGATTAGCATTAAACATTTACATAAATATTATCATACATCTTTAACCACGGAGAGGTGACTTATCTCTTAGGAATGACAACAGCACATGTTAATGACTACTGGTTTATTACACTTGAAGACAGATCGGCGTACATGTTACACTATTGGCTAAATTGATCAAAAGCATGATTTGTCACTAGAAATACCTTATGCTGATTGGTTAATATTCATTGATCTTCCATTGGTGAACTATTACTGACGTTGCGCTATACTGATTGGTTGACAGAATAACAATATTACATTGGTAGACTGATTACACGGCAAGGCACATTAAACCCTATCGAAATGAGTGACTGTCGGCGAATGCATTAGATTCCTATCTAGCGGTGGACATACTGTTATGAAGACGAACACGCAAGCAGTGGAACAAGCAAGCTTTAAGTACCTGTTAGGTGATGGCGTTGAACGGTGCGTCCATGGATGGATGATCTTTGATGTTGTCGAGTCCGAGATGGATGATGGACTGCCTAGAGTGGTGGCTCCCAGTCTACAGGAAAACTCATTAGGGATTCTGGTGGGGATAAAAGGTAATGTTAATTGGCTCGCTAGGACTAAGTGGAGATGGTAAGGGTGGAGTTATAGTACGAGTAGTGGGGACTGCATAGTGTGGTGGTTTCCAGGCTGACATAAGCTTCGCAAAGCTATTCTATATGCTGTGGGTTCCCTCTAGTAAGCACTCCCACACAGTCGGGAAACTGCTGCGGTATACAGGCTGCTGAAATTTCAGTGAGGCGCAGCCTGCGATAAGAAACTGGCATAATGCGGTCGTAAGCCATGTACTGAGTTACAGGCGTGGGCAGCGGAGGCTTGCTACGTGCTCAACCCGAGACCTCCGTGCTTCGTTACAAAAGATAACATTGCCACAGCGTGAGATCTGGCTCGCTGGTACAACTGGATGTGAATCGGAACTATGATGAGTTTGAATAAAGGCTTCAAATCAATAACCTATATCTTAGAATACACGAACACGCGACAACCCATCCAAGTAAAAACCACGCATAACGTTGCCTTAACAGTTGTCATATGCGGTCACCCATCCAAGTGCTCACCACACTCATCGTTGCTTAACCGGCGGCATTACACGGGGGCTCTGGAACTGACCAATCACGAACGACTTATCTCCCATTGGTCGACGTGTCATGACGGCGACTGCTCGGAAGGTTGTGGCTAACACGTTGCTGTTTTAGGTCTTTTACGACTGGCTCCCAAGCCTCGCTCAGTAACAGACCACCATCTCTGTTAATGCTGTAGTCACTTAATCGAAGATATCTGCGGTTACTACAACTGGACATGTCCGCATTAGCAGAGCATGCCATAGAAAATTTTCACAGCATCAACTTCGACAATACTGAATTTCTGGCTAAGATATCGTATTTCTGGGACTCAGTAATCAGAGAAGCGCTGGAGATTCGATTAAGTGACAACACCATTAACAGAGATGGTGGTCTGTTCCTGAGCGAGGCTTGGGAGCCAGTCATAAAAGACCTAAAACAGCAATGTGTTAGACACAACCTTCCGAGCAGACGCCGTCTTGACACGTCGACCAATGGGAGATAAGTCGTTCGTGATTGGTCAGTTCCAGAGCCCCCGTGTAATGCCACCGGTTAAGCAACGATAAGTGTGGAGAGCACTTGGATGGGTGACCGAGTATGCCAACTGTTACGGCAACGTTATGCGTGGTTTTTACTTGGATGGGTGACCACTCAAGATACTGTCATGGATCTACTAAATGCCATCCAGTTGGTGAGCTACGGGATGCAGCCACGAGATGCAGAGATGCAACCAAACCGGTTTGACCCCGTCTATGGCCGTGTACACCGCCGACCAATCAAAGAGCAGCGTGAAGCTTCCCTTGACAATAGGCTATAAATAGGAGCCAGGACTGGCTCGCGAATCAGTCGTGTCTTGTCCTTGTAAGTGAGATTTAACCTGATGAAGGCAAAGATGGCAGTTGCCAAAACGTCGTTAAAAGATCCAAATAAATATATTAACCGGCAGAAAACCCGAGAGTTATTTATTTCAACAATACGCCGGGAAAAACTAAAATGTCATATTAGAGAGAAAGGAGTCGATAATTTATATTGGGGGAAAAAAAATGATTTTTATAGGATTTAAGTTTGAAGTACCCTTTCAACATAAGTGTTTTGTATAACTTTGATTTCTCTAAAAGTCTTGTATCTTGTAAGTTTGTTTAATGTTACTAGGTAGACGTTTTGTTCGGGTTAAGATAAATAACAAGGATACTTGGTATAGATAGGGTAGATCAGGCGAGAAATGTTTGGAGTGACATTAAGTAATGGATATCTAGAATCAGGTTCATGAGATCAGGTAGGGATTTGGTGTACTAGTATGGGTTTATAAATACCATGCTGACCTGGAGTTTGGGAATAGTTTTCAACTTGCTCATAAGTATTCAGCAAAACTAAAAGTTACTGGTCTTTTCTTGAGAATAGGTGGATAATGACTCAATTTACACATTGTACTGTGATATTTAAGGTTTAGAGAATTGTTTTCGACTTATATTTGCAGGTTCAGAAAGAACGCTGCTGTGTTTTCAAGTGAAGGTAAGTGCTCGGAGAGTAGTGTTGGTGGGGTGTCAGGCACCGGTTAGAAGGGCACACCTCACAGCACTGCCTTATCTTCCGCATCGTTGATCATTAAATGTTGTCGGGATTTATGTAGGTTTTCATTAGTTTCATTTAGCAATCAGTCACGGTTGCAATTTCAGAATGTGTTAGATGTTGTGTCAATAAGTTAGGGAATGAAGTAACTTCGGTGAAGCTGTATCAATAAATTAGAGAATAAAGTAACTTCGGTAGTTGGGCACAGGTTGGTGACCCATGTAGTATTGATACACAGTTGCTGAAAGCATTCTTGCTGGTTTGTGGTTCCCAGTAATTTTGGCCCCGAGGCCTGGGAATGTACTAGTGCTGTGATTGTGACAGTTTGGAAAAAAGGTGGAAAGAGAACAATTTTACAACGGAAGCAATTTTATTTCAGTTTTGTATTCTTGATGTTTTGTATGTGTTTTTTGATCTGTTATATGTGTTGATGGTTTTGTAATGGCATTTGTGTATAGTCATAAGTACCTATGATTAATTTGCCGAGGAACCACCAGGTTTATTGGTAATGTTGTGAGATGATGATGTTGCTTGAGTAAATATTGGCGCAAGATACGCTTTGTCAACCGCATCTTTCGCCACAAACCCAGCGAGTGGGGTGTAACGGTACAATCGATAGATCGATATATCGATCCTTACGGGAGAGCGGAGTATGAGTAGTGGAAGGGAAGATGGCGCGAGATGATATGGATGTGTAAGCGCGCGGACTAATAACTGGTTGTTCGATGAAATAATAAGTCAGCTACAGAAACTTTATTAAGAGTGACTACAGACTTAATGGCAGTGATGATTTCAGTGGAAAGTGGTAATAAGTAGGAACTGTGAGCAGTAAAGTGTGTTGCCGTTGCATGTGTGTTAGTTGTGGAGATAATTAATGTCTTGTTCATTGCTTAAACGAGCCTGACAATCTGTAGATTTACGAAGTCCGATTAGCATTATTCATTTGGTGGTTTCTACGGTTTGTAGTAGTTTGAGAACATTTACGTAATAAATAAGTGTGAACTGTATTCCGGAGTGATGTTTCATTTGCATGCTAGTAGCTCCGTTGAATGACTTTATTTCGTGTAATTTGCCCGTGGCGACTGTGGTCAATACCGAATCTGCAGTAGTTTTTGAGCTGCTCAGAACTGAATACAACTGTTTGTTTAGTAAATCAATCTGAACAGACTTATTAATTTATTTATCAACATATGCGCTAACAGCCATAAAACATTTACATGGCATATAAGCGTTACACTGTCCCAGCATGAAAAACGATTAATCGAGAGCCTTTACCTATAGTAACCCTGAATCCGCGATTTCGTTTAAAATGTTGGCGAATAAACTTCTTTGCGTGATTTGATTTACCCAACTCTCGTCAAGGTAGTTGATAGGTGGAAGAGGATGTTCCTTCCTTAAATCGTACATTTTTCTTAATAATGAGGCCCGTACTGCTACACTGTCTGTCCATTCCATAAGGAAACGTCTACCGTCATTACATTTTCTGTGTCTGAAGTCGAGTGTTTCTGCTAATTTATACAGAGAAGTGACGCCGCCACTACAGTTAATTTTCTCCTTCAGTATCTCCCTGAATTTTCTTATGATAGGATATTCGCCTCGATCATAAAATTCTAGTTGAGAATGTGGAACTATATCTTTCCGGAAGTCAACCATCTCTACGACCGGTTTTTCTGGATGAATGTTTTTCTTTGGAGAAGAAAGGATGGCCGTGGAACACTGTTTGGCTTCACTACATACACGCTGCATTGTTCGTAACGATACGCCACACGCCACAGTTGTGATTTTTTGTGGTTTCTCTAAAAAGTACATTAACTTTCTCGTCTTAAAAAATGATATACATAAAAAATTATTTTTTATTACTTTCGCCTGTAAGAACAATTATCTGACACCATTTTTACTTACAGCGTTTTATAACGGTTCATCGGTATAAACACGACAATACCGTGTTATACGACAATGCCTCCTGCCTGCCTGTATGTAGGCAGCGCTTTGCTCTAAGGGGAAGGTGGGAGGAGTGGTGTAGTGATGCGCGGGGCGAGGGGAACATGACCTTGGCGCGCCATGTGAGAGTGAACACGGTATAAGGGAGCGTCCATAAACCACGCAGCTCCATTTTGGCCTCCTGTGAACCTCTCTCCCCCCACGTAACCCTACGTGGCTTTTGCCTCTACTCACCCCCCCCCCCTGCCCCCTTACGTAGCACGTAGCTTCTTTTTTTCCATTTTGATTCCAAAAGACATTTTGTACTGTTTTCTCCTCTTAGACTATTGTAAATTACATACAGAGATAATTAATTGAGGGGAATAAATATTCACAAGCTGTTGTGAGTACTCGTAGCTCAGCGTAGCCTCACCCCTGGACGAGGCGCGTGGTTTACGCACGCTCCCTAGCTGACAGCTGGCGGCCGTGCGCGACTGACCGTGCGGTTGCCGAGGTTGTGGACGCGGCAGGTGAGCGTGGCGGTCTGGCCGACCAGCCCCGTCACGTGGTTGGGGACCGACGTGTCGAACTGCGGCCCCGAGGCGGGAGTCGGCTGCTCCTGCAGGAAGTCCGCCAGGGAGCGCCGGGACTCGGCTCCGCCTGCAACACCACCTGTCGCTGAAACCCAATCCAGAACACGGTGTGGCTACTGTCACCAATCGCATTCCCTATATGGTATCACATTAGACTAACCATCAAGAACGCACGAATACATTTTAGTCACATAATTTATAGAACGGAACGCTTTTGTGTCTAGTTAATTCCTTTGCTTTGGTTTCAATGAAACCCAAAAATCAACCCTGCTCGTAATTGTCCGTTATCACAAGTATGTTTAGATGGGTTGAGTAGTATATGGGTACGAGCGTCCGATACATATAAAACACAGCTAGATATCAATTACATTGTATCACGCTTAAACAGTATTTCAGAAACCATTACATATGTCAGTTAACGAGAGCAAGAAGCAAACGGACTTTTAGGAAGTAATCATAGACTAAGCGAAAATACCACCGTAATATGAAAATATTGTGAACGATGTAGACCTAGTAATGAAGAAGAAATGAAATCAGTGACGAGAGAAATACTTAAACGTTTAATGTCAAACAAAAATGGTTACAAGTGAAATATGAAATAATGAAACTAATGTACATGCGACTTACAGGACACAGAAATATAATTATGGGAAATTTGAGATACTGTAGAGATGTATTCTAATACAATTTCAGATTCTGAACAGAGAGCTGATATATAAGGAACTTTTAATGGAAATGAATAATTTGGAACCGAAGGTCCATATTATCTTAGAGAGAGAGAGGATGTTTCTTATATCGCTTCTGTGGGAGATCATGTTGAAAATGAAGATATGGTTCTGAAAAACATTAAATTTGCTTTAGGCAACTTGATTTGTTCCGATTACCTTAGATGTGAGAAAATTATCAGAAGAGGAAAGAATTAAGTAGAAATTGGGAAGAGATGTAATGCATAATAGTTTTTCCTGGAAACGCGAAAAACATAGTGGTCGGAGATTAATGGTGAAAATTCGACAGAATGTTCAAAACTTTCAAGAAGAACAGTCTGAAAACTCGTAATATAATTCTTATTGATAAACTGTGTACAAATTAAATTATTGTAGTTGTAGCTTACAATTACAGTCTCTTAATTTCACAGAACAAGTATATAATGATTTTTCTACAGACAACAAGTAAGTGTATTCACGCTTGAGATTATGTTTTTGATATACATATATTTTGTAACAAGTGAAAAGGAAATAAAGACTGTAAAAATGTGCAACTGGAAGTTGGTTCGATGCCACGATCACTGCAACCCCGCACCAGCGCGTTACCAGCAAGCTCCTCATCCAATGTACAAGTGAAGTAAAGATATAAAATTTCGTGATTAAATAGTTATTGCTAATCAGTATAAAGAAACAAAGTGTTATAAAAGAAGTAATCGATTAAATAAATATATGATAAATCAAATGGGAGGAATGGAAGTAAATTTGTCAACGTTGTACCAGATAATACATTTTATCTCTCCTCTTGCGAGCCTTTATAATACTAAAGCAAATAATTTACCACGAAGAGCATGTTAAGTTTAAAATTTTATTAACTTTTTCTACAATTATCAACTTAACTAATAAGGTTGTAAATAAAAGCTGTTATTTAAAAATACAGTGGCAATCTATGTTAACTGTACCAGGGAAATCCCAAAAGTTAGGTCTCCAAAGCAATTATACATTCAAAATCAAATTATTTTCTCTAATAAATACATCAGTTTAGAAGTTGAACAATTATGTACTTCACTTCATTATCACCATTTCTGCCGACGCATTTTTGTAGACGGTGTTACAGGTTTTGAATAACCAAGCGTTGTGGGATACGCGGTAACGCTCTGGCCTTGCATTCGGAGGGCACAGGTTCGAATCCCTGTCTGGCCGTCCAGATTTTGTTTTTTTATCGTTTCCCCAAACCATTCCAGGTATATATATATAAGATTTGTATGTTTTATCACATCATTTGGCGAGCATGATGAAGCGTTGAACTTTATCGTTCACGTCTTCGTCAATCAAATATTCTCTCAGCTTAGGAAAAGGTGGTAGTCACTGAGTGCCACTGTAGGGGGGTGAGTGATGATTTTGCAACCAAAGATTCGCACAAGAGCGACGGTTTGATGTGCGACGTGTGAGCGATCTTCATCGAGGAGAATGCTTGCACCCTCGCTCAAAATTCCACTTCTTCGATCCTGAGTTTCCCTTCTGATTGTTTCACAGTACCTGTCAGCGTTTATCGTGGTCGCAGCCGGCGTGAACTCGACTAGCAACACACCTTTCAAGTCCTAACACTGTCGACGTCACTCTCCTGGCAGACTTTGGTTTATGGCAGTTTTTGCGGCTGGATTTTCACGGGTGACGAAACGTGAGCGCTCCACTTTAGACCTGACACTAAACAACAGTCACGCGAGTGGCGGCATCCCTCTTCGCGTAATACTGGTATTGATTTATTTTATTACAATGAAGTAAATCTAAACACAAATACCGCCGAATCTTTCATGGTTCTTTAAGTAATGAACATTGAATCCCTGTAGGTATCAAATCGCAATGCAGTAAAGCACATAACTAATTGTGTATAGAAACTATGTGGAAAACGATAATTCAAGAAATCTTTGCTTCTATCCGCGATTCTCAATGATTTTTCTTCACTTTTATGAGTTATTATGAATTTATGTTTGTCCTACTAAACTAATCTGGTTGTAAATATTTGTGTGACAATGGTCGTTAAATTTTAAAGTGTAGTGGATGAGTGGTAATGCTATGGATGCGCATTAAGGAGGACGCTGGTTTCCTTGAATCCCTCCAGGTAAATACCGATGGTTCCTTTTAAAAGGCCAAAGCTGAATTCCTCCCCGTTCCTTAACCCTGTACTCGCTCTCCTCTAACGGTCTCGATGTCAACAAGTCGCAAAGCCATAAGCAGCAAGTGTAATTTAAGAGCCTTTATAAGTACGAGGCATGATTTTTAAGTAAGTGCCGTTTTGAAATTAAAAAGAGACGTGCAAATATATATCAATAATTTTATTTTTACATGAATTCCCTTCAATATTGAGGCACTTGTCATAACGTAGTACCAGTTTTTGAAAACCCTCCTCTTAGAAGTCTGCCGCCTGACTTGTTAACCACTGCATCACAACTGTTTTGACTTCGTTATTGTCTTCAAGACGCTGACCGCCCAGGTGTTTCTTCAAGTGCAGAAACAGATGGTAGTCACTGGGCGCCAGATCAGGGCTGTACGGAGGATGATCTAGAGTTTCCCATCGAAAAGATGTGATGAGATCTTTGGTCTGATTAGCCACATGTGGACGGGCATTATCATGCAGAAAAACGATGCCCTTGCCCAACTTGCCACGTCTTTTGTTCTGGATTGAACGGCGCAGATTGTTCAATGTCTCACAATAAGCTGCTGCATTGATTGTCTCATTACGAAGCAGAAATTCCACAAGCAATACTCATTTTCTGTACCAAAAAACTGTTCACATGATTTTCCGGGCAGAAATCTTTTGCTTGAACTTCACTTTTTTGGAGGAATCTGAATGCCGCCATTCCATGGACTGTTGCTTTGATTCAGGTGTGACGTAGGCCACCCATTTCCCATCGCCCGTAACAATTTGGCCTAAGAAATCATCACCATCGTTGTGGTACCGCTCAAGGAAAGTCAATGCACTGCTTAAACGTTTGGTTTTGTGCACATCCGTTAAAATTTTCGGTACCCAACGTGAGCACAATTTTCGGTAATTCAAGTGCTCGGTCACAATGCCATACAAAATACTACGATAAACATTAGGAAAGTCATCACACAAGGAGGAAATCGCAAAGCGTCTGTTTTCTCTCACCTTATTGTCCACTTTCTGCACCAAACTTTCAGTAACGACCGAAGGACGCCCACTCCGTTGTTCATCATGCACATTTGTGCGGCCATCTTTAAATGCTCTCACCCACTTTCTCACCATTCCATCACTCATAATGTTTTGTCCGTAAACTGCACAGATCTCACTATGAATATCGATCGGTTTTAGGCCTTTAGCGCAAAGAAATCTTATAACAGCATGTACTTCACAGTCGGCGGGACTCACGATTATCGGAGGCATCTTAAACACTCAGTGAACAACGTAAACAAGGAAGAATTAGACTGTAATGGCGTCAGTGCGTAGGCAAGAGATGCGGTAACAAGGTAGTAGGCTATGTAAAATGAGGAAATAAAATCAGGCAAGAGATGCAGGTACCCAGTGCACATGCGCGGAACGCCAACCATAGCGTTGCAGCCACGGTGTGACAAAACGGTACTTACTTAAAAAATACGCCTCGTATAAATATTGTTTACAGTATTTCACAGCATCGTGAAAAAGAAATACAGGAATATGATATCACATCTCTTGCTCTCAATTCAACGCAGAGCGCTGTCAAAACAGCCCACGTGATGGAACAGACTGAAAATAGTTACGTATCTTCAGTCAACAATGCCTCTGTAATCCTTGATAATGTCATACTGTAAAACGTTACTGTCATTTTAGGACAAATCACTCGGTCCCAAACATCGATTTAAGAGGATGAGTGCTGATCAAATACCTCAATACTAAAGTTACAAGAACATACGGTCGGAACTAATGTTTCTTTATGTCATATCATAGTAAGTATACACCGTACAATAACTGGTTCCAATATTTTATTTTTAGTTTCATATTCCATCGTTATCGTTCCATTTAAATTGTCGTCGTTGTTTATCTTTGAGCAATGAACAACTCATAAATGGTAACACTTTTACAAACATACACTTAGAGCGAAACATACGATATGATTTTCGAACTGTATCTATCTCTCTTTGTTGTGTCACCGCTGATTTCATAATTATGAACAAAGGAAAGCAAAGCCGCATTTCTCGTTTTTGTTTATTGGCTTTAGGATTTGATATACCATTCAGGCTGCTTAATATACATAAACACTCGTTTTGTTTCATTATATTACGTGTATATTACATGTATTATTACAATAAATGTATATTTCTGTATTTTTTATAAAGTCTCTGATAATAGTGTATATTTTCCTGTTGTTAGATGCAAGTTTTCCGGTGATACTTTTTTTTTTTTTAATGGCATTCGGCAACGGAGGCCATACAGCCAGCTCAATGTGTATTTTTTCCAATGTATGGACGCCACAGGACGGACAGGACATTCACACAAACACACAACACTTAACATCCATGCCCGCGGCCGGATTCGAACCGGCGGCCTTCGGCACGCGGAGCTAGCACTCTAGCCCCTACGCTACCGAGGCCGGCTCCGGTGATACTTGTTGGGAGCGGCTGTCCTGCTCTCACTAGGGAGTTGATGAATGATTGCTGCTGCTGTCGGTATAGGGGGCACCTCAAGAACATATGGTTGAGATCTTGCATTGATTGCTCGTCACATCGGCAGAGCGGTGTATCTGCTACATGCGATATAGATGTTCCCGAAATACACCATGGTTAAACCTCATACGAGTGATGGATGTTACGAAGTTGCGTTGCGTGTTCCAATTTGTAAACCAAGGTCGACGAGGTGGTTGTGGCTGTATCTTTGCGTATTGCCGTCCTCTGAGTCTTTTTGTTTCCTCCCAGAGCATGGCCCATTGTTGATGTATGTGATTGGATATTGCTGCATGGTAATCTTTGGTGTTGAATGGAGGAATGAGAACTTGGCCCGAATTACATGCTTCCTTGGCTAACTGATCTGCATGTTCATTAAATATTATACCAGTATGGGCCGGGATCCATATATAGTTCACAGAGGAACCCGCTTGCGCAAGTTCATAGGTTTTCGGTATTATGCTAATGTGGTATTCATTTGAGCGGTGTAGGATGGCCGGAGTTGTTAAAGTACGGAGTACACTGAGAGAGTCCGTTAAGATTAAGACGTTTCGCCGAGGAAACTCTCTCGCATATGAAAGAGCTTGAATAATAGCGACCGCTTCAGCTGAATAAACTGGAAGATGATTTGGTAGCCTGAGTTTTTGCTCGTGCAGCGTCTCAGGACAGTAGATGGCGCACCCTACTCCCTGTGAAGGTATCTTCCATCCATCAGTGTAGATATGGATTGAAGTTGGCCAATGCTCTGTTAAATACCCCTTACAAAATTGCTGAATTGGCTGGCCGGATCTCGGGTGTGCCGGAATACAGCTTACTGACATTGGCTTCACGCATTCTTGGTAGGCAATGTCGTGTATTGTTGCTGCTTCCTGCAATGGCCGTTCGGGGAGGAAAGTTGTCAGAAGAACGAGGCTTTGTAGCAGTGGGTATCTTTGGTTGTAAGAGCGAGGTCCTTGTTCTTCCACCAGCTGCTGAAGGTTGGTGGTTTGTTGGAGAGAAGTTGAATTTTTATCTTGTATTCGAGGTAATAAAATTTGTTACCTAGTAACTGGGTTCGAAATTTCAGGGTCATTTCTGCGGCTTCCAGGTAGAGGGCATTTATCGGTGTTGATTTCATAGCCCCCAAACATGTGCGGAGACATTCTGTATGCTCTCCACTTTATCTATGTTCCTTTTGTTGCCACTGAAATAGAAAATGCTCCCGTATTCAATTTTAGATCGGATTATAGCGCGGTACAATATTAGTAATACCGATGGGTGGGCTCCCCACCATACTCGTGTCAGGGTTCGTAAAATGTTGAGTCCTTGTTCTAGTTTAGGGATGAATTGGTGAGCGTGTGCTGCCCAGGTTAATCGTGAGTCGTAGACTAGGCCGAGGAATTTGACATTCGATTTGACCAGTACGCTGCATGTACCCAAAACTAGATTGTAGATCGGGGGGTGCATTCTTCTTCTTGTAAATATGACAGCAGTGGATTTGATAGTCAAGAATTCTAGTCCGTGTTGCTGGAGCCAGTGGATAACTATGAGGATGGCTTGTTTAAGGATGAGCTTGGTTAGCGCGATAGTAGCTGCAGAGGCGAATATACATACATCATTGACATATTGGATGATCTGCACCTCGGGGGGAAGAATTTTCTCCAGGTCCCGCACATATAGAGCATACAATAGTGGGCTTAATACCGCTCCCTGCGGGAGTCCTTGCTGGGTAATTCGTGGACCTAATAGCACGTGTTTATATCTGAAGAACAGCTTCCTTGTTCGTAGTAGTTGATAAATTACGGCTACAATGTCCTAGGGGAGGCCTAGTGCTATGAGCTTATCAATCAGGATTGGTATTTGGACGTTGTCGTAGGCCGCGGCTATGTCCATGAACAACGCCGTAAGGTATTGGTTTTCCATAAAGGTTGACTGAATCGCCGTAACTAGGATGCTGTGGTTGTCATAGGTACTCCTTCCTTTGCGGCACCCGTATTGTGTGGTGTGTAACAGGGATTGAGCTTCCAGCCACCATTCTAGTCTGTTTTTCATCATCCTTTCCATGGTTTTGCCTATGCAGGAGGATAAGGCTACCGGATGGTACGATGTAACAACTCCTGGAACTTTTCCAGGTTTCAATACCGGGACTATTATCTGAGTCTTCAAAGTTTCTGGTATCAGCTTTCTTGACCATAGATTATTAATGATGTTGAGTAAGAGGTTTAGGGCTTCTTCAGGTAAATGCCATAGCATGGGATATCATATGTCATCTGTGCCTGGTGAAGTGTTGCTGGAGTTTTTGAGGGCTGCTCGAATTCCGTTAAGGGTGAAAGGAGTGCACAGAAAATGGTTTGAGTCTTCTTCGGTGAAGTTATATGGAGGAGGGGCTATAGAAGGTGGAGCAATTCTACCAGAAAAATCCTCCAGCCAAGTAGTATATCGGAGCGTTCTTGCGGGCTATATTTTCTGTTGCGCAGGACTTTTATACGTTGCCATACCTCTTCTATTTTGGTCTGCCTGTTCAAGGAGGAGCAGAATTCTTGCCAATACTGTCTTTTTGTCATTTTTAGGAACCGCTTAGTGCGGGCAGACACCTGCTGATACCGGAGAAACGTGTCTTGGGATGGGTGGTTTCATTATTCCCGCAGAGCAGCACGTCGGAGAGCGAAATGCCTACAGCAGTCTGTGTTCCACCGTACGGTTGGAGAACTCTTCTTCTGTACGCGGTTCTTCTTAAGAGGAATAGAGGGATTCTATAAAGAGGTTATAGTCGTCCATCGCTGAATCGTGGTGTTGAAAATTGCGTACCTCATGCAGTATTGCCTCTGCATATAGTGTCCAATTAGCAGCGTTAATATTCCACTTGCTTGACGAGATTGTTTGAGGGCCGCTTGGAGGGGAATGGTCGATGTCTATAATTACTGGGTAGTGGTTGGAGCCGAGTGAAAATAATAATCAGCCCGATAGCCAGTCAGGAGATGAACAAACAATGGAGCCACCTTATCTAACAACCAATACAGAGAACTGGCCAGCCTTACCGTCACATACTACAGAAGTGTTGCAATCATTCTCCACTGTTGTCTCAACCAACAACAACTCTAGCAACAACCTGCCAACAGCTGACCAAAGCAATATAGTTAAAATGCTAGAGTCTACTATGACTTTAATGATAAGCATAGCAACTAAGATGGACAAACTAAAGGACCAACTCCTAGTACCTTCAATACCTACAGCCAACTCAACAGCAAGCCACACCCAAGATGAACAGACATAGGCAACTGAGCAATCTTACTTTCTGTACATGGAATGCCAATGGAGTTTTTCCACAAAGTGGGGAATTAGTAGAATTTCTACAACAAGAAGGAATCGACATATGCTTAATATGCGAGAACCACCTCAAGCCTGGTCTCAAATTTACGGCCACGTAATTACAGAACATACAGGGCAGATCAGCTAACAGCTGGTGGAGGCACAGCTATACTGGTTCGGTCCTCAATCTCGCACTATAAGATCCTCATACCAGCTATGAAGACTATAGACGCTACTGGCGTGGTTGTTGAGACCAGCAATGGACCAATCACCATCATAGCTGTCTATCATCCGCCGTGACAGCACATCGATGGAAATGACCTTGACACACTATTATCAATCCGTGGGAAATTGCTTATTGCTGGTGATCTCAACGCCAAGCATCAGGCATGGCACTGCAGATGTACAAACATCAGTGGCAGAAGACTCTTACAGGCCTGCGACCTCCATGGCTGCGAATTAATTGCACCGAATGAATCGACTCATACGCCATTTAATCATCGTGAACGTGGAGATGTTTTAGACATAGCTATTACGAGGGATATGCCTGCCACACCAACTGCCAGGGCTCTCAATCGCCTATCTTCTGATCACAAGCCAGTGATTCTTGAAGTACCCAGCCTAGCAACCACAGAATATGAAGAAACTAGAAGAGACTACCGCAGTATAAACTGGCCGAACTTTAGATCACATCTTATAGATAAAGTGACACAACTATCAGACGCGGAAGATCTGGAAACAGACCTCCAACAACTCACAAGATGCATCAAAAAGGTTGCGGATGAATCAGCCCCCATCAGAAAGGGCAGTAAGCGTCAGAAAGGGCTACCGGCCGACATTCTCGCAATTATTGCAGAAAAAAACAGAGTCTCGCGGATATGGCATGAAACCAGATGACCTGAAGACAGGCGAAGTCTCAACAGACAGATTAGAGAAATTAAAGCCCGTATCGTTGCACACAGAAATAAGGAATGGGAAGCAAGAGTTTTGACGCTCAAAGTTGAGGACAATACGGCCTGGAGGGAAACTAAAAGGTTGCTGAAGAAGAGATCGCAAATACCACCTCTGCAAACTGAAAATAGAGTACTATGTAAACCAATTGAAAAAGCGGAAGCTCTAGCTGATGCTTTTGAAGCAAACTTTCAACCCATCAATGAACCACTAGATGAGCAGCACATCAGACTAGTCAAACGCCGCCTTCGCCGTTACCTCCGGGATGGAGGAGACAATGATGAAATTGCACCATTTACACGACTGGAGTTTCTGGAAGTAGTGTCCAACTTGCCTCCAGACAAAACGCCGGTGGAAGATGGCATTACCAACAGAATTATTAAAAATCTACCACCTGCTGTTGTAGATAAATTGGTTAGTAAGTTCAATAGAATAATTGAAAGTGGCATCTACCCAACTGCATGGAAACACGCAATTATCATACCAGTTCCTAAGCCAGGGAAAGACCCAAAGTCTCCTCAAAATTACAGACCTATTAGCCTCCTGACAGCTATCAGCAAAATTTTTGAACGCCTCCTTCTCAAACTGCTACAAGCTCACATTGAGGAGGGTAACATGATACCCGATGTGCAACATGGCTTTAGAACTAACCGTTCAACTGTTCATCAACTAATGCGACTAGTGGAAACGGCAAGTGGTGCATTTAACTATCGGGATCACTGTGGGGTGGTACTCCTAGATGTGGCCAAAGCCTTTGATTCGGTCTGGCACGAGGGATTGCTCTACAAAATGGCAACCCTTGGCGTGCCTGGCAGATTCTTAAAGATCATTAGTAGTTACCTCCAAAAAAGAACATTTGTAGTAAAGGTAGAAAATATCACATCCACACGTAGAACAATACGTGCTGGGGTACCACAGGGCAGTGTACTTGGCCCAGTACTATATACTCTCTATACAGCTGATCTGCCCATGCAAAAAGGCACTGATACTGCCATTTACGCTGATGACACAGCAGTATTTGCCACTTCACGCAGCCCAGAGTTGATTGGCCGGAGGCTTCGGGCTGCACTGGAGCAGATTGAAGAGTGGGCGACAAAATGGAGAATCCGCTTCAATGCGTCCAAAAGCCAGGCCATCGGGTTAGCAAAAAGAAGGATGCCACCTCGACCCAGACTGGAACTTTTCGATGAAAAAATCCCTTGGGTGAATACAGCCAGGTATCTAGGCGTTACTCTAGATACTAAGCTAACCTGGAAGGCTCATGTTGAAGATATTGGAAAAAGGGTACAGCGCCGATTGGGTGAATTATATCCAGTCCTTAATCACACCAGCACCCTCGGCAGTAGAACTGGCATCCAATTATATAAGTCACTTGTGAGACCACTGATGGAATACGCTTCCCCAGTTTGGGCATACGCAGCTGCAACACATTTGGACACTCTGCAAAAACTACAAAATAAGGCGCTGAAAAGAGCTCTTCACTTACCAATAATGATCACGACTAAACAACTCCACCAAGTAGCAGACATCGAAATGCTCAAAGACAGATACCGAAAGTTGGCAACCGTTTTCTACAATAAAGCAGAAACGAACACTAATCCGACAATAAATTCACTCGCCCACTATGAAGTAAATCTAGGACCCCTCAAAAGACCACATAACTTACTTCAATAAAGAGCAAGTAGAACAAATTAAAAAATATAACACTAAACCAAGGACAAATTTAAATGAACCTACAGCAAACGAAGAATAAAAACAGAGAAACTCATTAATAAAAACACCATACGCGAAAATGAAGGAATGCCAAACAGACAAAAACTTCAATCAAGAATTCTGCAGCTCAAGGGTTGTAGAAGAAAGTTGGCTCTACGGCTCTACGGCAGAGCCGAGTGAGTCTTTTGATGTAGACCAATGAGCAATGGTGGCTATGGACGGAGAACACAGTGTGATGTCTACTGCCGATGGACGGTGGTATAAAGAGGGAACGAGTGTATGTGATCCGTCATTAAGGATAGATAGGCCGTACTCGTTGCACATCTCTAAGACATTATGTCCTTGTCTATCAGTAAAGGCACATCCCCATGCAGTGCTGTGGGCATTAAGGTCCCCGCATATAAGTAGAGGTGGGATTAGGAGATTTAAGAGTTTATTCCACGTCTTCTGTGATATGGTCTTGAGAGGCTTGCGATAGACGGAGACGCAAGTGAACTCTAGTGTAGTTTTAATTCATGCGGCGACAATTTGGATGTTATGATCTAACACCTCCGTAACGGAGGTTTACTGCTTCGAAGGGAAGTGTATTATGAATGAGGAGAGCTGCTCCTCCTTTTCCATCCATCCGGTCCGAACGGATTGTGGCGTAGTTCCTAAAGCGCACTGTTGATGTTTCTCTAAACCACGTCTCGGAAATTGCTGCTATCTTTATATCTTAATGATGGAGCTCATATTCTAAACTTTCCTTGTTGGCGATGGCTGATCTAGCATTCCACTGTAGTATTCGAAAAGCCATTGAACCTATTTAACAGAGCAAATAATGACTCACGGATGGCAAGAGGGTTTTCTGTAAGTGTTGATTGGGGCGAAGTAATAATGGACAAGATCAGTTGAAATATTTCTTCTATGAGGAAGTCAGTCCGTGTTGGAGTGTGAGTTGGGATATTGTGAGGGCTTGGTGGGTAAGGGTTATGAGTAATGGGAGAGATAGGTAACTGCTGGGGGATAAACAGCCGTTGGTGAACCGGAGGGAAAGCTGGGTTGGAAGGAGGTGCCTCCTGCGTATGCATGGGGTGCCCTCTGGGCAGAGAGACGTCACCCTGAACCACTTGTTGCTGTACTGATGAAGAAGGTTGTTGCGTCTGCTGTGTTTGTTGTAATTGCTGGATTTGTGGACGAAAGATGTTTGCATGCTGTATCAACTGATGAGTAGTCGGACTTTGTGGATATAGTGCCGTTAAAGGTGGAATCTCTGTATGGCTGCTTACGTTTGGTGGAATTGATGCTACCTGGGCATAGCCTCGAGTTTGATGTTCTCTGTCGGTGAGCGATGCGCTTGTTCCATGCGCTGTTGCAAGTTTCGTTTTACGGTGCCGAAGATATACCGGACAGTTTCTATCTTAGGCATAATGTTGGCCTGCACAAAGCGCGCAACACATTGTTGTAGGGCTGTTGCAATTGGCCTCCAAGTGAGGGACTGAACATCTGTTGCATCGAACCTCACGTGATCTACATTGTCCCTGTCGATGTCCCAAGAGTAAACAAATACCACGCTGAGTTACAGGAGGAACATAAGGTTCGACACTACAGCGAGTTCCAAGTATGGACACATGGGAAGGAAATTTCTGCGACCGGAAAGATACCAAGCAGACTGGAATTGGTATCACACACTCTGGATCTGACTGCGACCTTCTGGTGAATCTTTTAATGCGTACCACCGGAAATGGGGATACTATTTCTTCCAAAATCTCCTCCTCACTTAAAGTAGCATCAACGTTTCTTAGGAAGCCCTGTTTATGTATCAGGAAACTTGGGATATAAGCTTCTAAACGTTTTACTTTGAAGGTGTCTAGCTGCACTGTTAGGTTGGCAGAGCCTGCAGTGTTCGTTTCTATTTTCAGACGATTTTTCCCGTTACGTGTGATGTTGATTACATCCCTTTTAAAGTCATTATTATACTTAAATATTAGTTTACCAATTGCCATCGGATGTAAATTACCCACGTTTCTAACTAAGCTCTCCACAAAAACATAATATGGTCCACAATCTGTACGGCTAAATCTGTTGCCTTTGCTGCGGTAGGTTAGAGTTGACTCAGACTGAGCGTTAATATGGACGAAATGCTGTGCTAACGGAGCTGGAGGAAGAGTATTTTCGACAGTCCCCACTGGATCGCGCATGACCACTTCCTCCGTATGCTCTATTTGTACTGGCGTAACCCCATCCTGTTCTACCACTCGTGATTGTAAGCAAAGTCGTTTCGCTGGGTGGATCGACTCACCCGTGGCAGTGTCGGCTGTGCGATAAAGTACAGTACTGATAGAAGAGCATGGACATGGCGATGTATTACTGCCTGAACCTTCTTCCATTTCAGAAAAATGTTGTTGCTGTTGTTGCTGCTGTAGGTTCTGCTGCTGTTGTTGCCTCTTCTGCTGCTGTTGTTGCAGATGGGGATGTTGCTGCTGTAGGCCTTCTGTGGCGCTCAGCATGAATCGCTGATCACTTGTAAGAGATACTACTTGTGATTGTATTACTTCATTCGGCATATAATTCACTGACTGGACGTTGATGTTATTAGCATAGCACGCTTCTAGTCCCGTATTACTCGTTTGATCTGTGTCCGGGGGGTCGGCCATATTTTGGCTACACTGTGGGATTTACATTCGGTAAGTCCCGAACGTATTAATCACGCGAACGGTTGATCTCAAAACTGCACTCAGTAAATTCTAGATATAATTATTTCGCGACGTTATAATCACTTTCCGTAAGTAAACAAGTTGCACCGCCACTCACGCTCGCGAGCCGATGTTGCCTCTTCGGTGGTCAGGAAGTAACTGCACATTTTCCGTTCTGCAAGGTGATTTTAAATCTAATTCAGTGAACCCACAGACACGAATTGAAGCTAGCAATGTTCAAGATCTCTGTGACTCACTTTTCCTGTACTTTGTTAAATCCAAGGAAATGTCTTTCACTTTTGATCACAAGTCGCAGCCCTATTCCCGTCATAGTTGTTTCCTTGTATTACCATATCATATTCCGGTATAGCCTAAAGCTTGAAGTACAGAGTAATACAGTTGCCATACATTTTGATATGTTACCCACTTCCATATAATTTAAAACCGGAAAAATCATTGGTAAGATTTTAATTAAATAATCGCTTAAACAAACGTTGCGCTGTCGTTTCAACCATAAATAAATTTTCCTTTTGTTTGTATCCCAAGAATCGACTCTGATCGTATTTGTACTCGTAAAAGCTAGGGCCCATATCTCCTAATCGAAAGTTTGAAAAATAAATAAACTGCATATAATGTATTCACTTAAGAAAGATAACAGCAGCAACGGAAACATATTTCCATTGCGAATACTACAGTTTGAGAATTGTTTTGTCTGCGCCATAGCTGTATGCTATGTGGCTGCCTTTCGCAATCCTCCAATTGTTGTACATATCAGCATAACCTTGAAAACCTAAGGTCTTCATTCCATGGTTAGGGTGTTATAATACTTTATTAAGTGAATAAGCGAATGGGGAGTGAGAGATCACCAGTTCGATACCCAGGCAGACGTGATAATGCGAATCTTCGCACCCTTAGGATATAAACAATAGGAAGCGGGACACAAGGGGACAGAATATTTTGGATACATTCCTAATAATGCCAGATGATAACCTAGTGGGGTGTCAAGTAACTGAAGGAGTAAGTTATCATGAAGCACGTCAGAAGGATTTTACAGAATTCAGTGAACCATATTGAAGCGGGAAATAGTTACTAAAGAAAGGCACAGATTTCGAACTTGAACAGATTTCAGAGAATGTATCAGCAAATGGAATGAAAGCACAAGTACAGTAAAGTTAAAGTGGGAAGAGTTCAAGGAGATAGTAAGAAAGGGGGCAAAAATTTATTCCAAAACAGAAAATAAAGTGAAGTAGACAAACTGTGTACTATAATACGAAGATGAGGAGTGCAATGAGGTTGCTAGGAAAAGAACAGAGATAAGAGGCATCATGAGTAGATGGAGTTTGTATGTGACGGCTACATGGGCTCTTATCGACGTATGTGAGGGCTACAACCTTGGAACAAAAAAGTGTAATTGATAACCCCTCCTCCTCCCCTCCTCGTAACTGATACCCTCCTCCCCACCCCTCCTTGGAACCTGATACCCTACCGCTGACTTTGAAACCCCCACTAACCTCAGTTCCTCCTCCTTCTAACCTGATACCCTGCCGTTGACCTTGAAATCGATACGCTACGCAGGTGTTCTGTTGTAATCTGATACCATGCAGATGACCTTGAATTTGATACCCCACGCAGGTGTAACCTGATATTTCCTCCCACTAAAATCAGTTCTCCCTCCTTGTAACTGATACCCCACTAACCTCAGTTCCCCCTCCTTGTAACCTGATACCATGCCGCTGACCTTGAATTCGAAACCCCACGCAGTTGTTCCAGTGTAACCTGATATCCAACTAACCTCAGTTCCTCCTCCTTGTAATCTGATACTCTATGAAGGTGTTCCAGTGTAACCTGATACGTTACCGTTGACCTTGAAATCGATAGCCTGTATAGGTGTTCCATTGTAACCTGATACCCTTCCACTGACCTTGAAATCGATACCCCGTGCAGGTAAAACCTGATATTCCCTCCCACTAACCTCAGTTCCCCCTCCTTGTAATACGATACCCTATGCAGGTGTGCAGTTGTAACCTGATACCCTTCTGCCGACCTTGAAACCGATATTCCACGCCGGCAACCAGTTTGTAACCGACACGCCACGCAAGAAACCGGTTTGTAATGGATATAGTCACGCAGGTGTCCGGGCAACCAACTTGGCGTCATTCTGCAGTCATGCCTCGTCCAGTACTGTTGTTCTCGTCTGTATATCAGCTCAACGCTGGTGATTCAAAGCGTTTGACGATAGGTTTATCGTCTAAGGATGAATTTGAACCTGCTGTAGTGCTCGAAAAAGTGGGGCACAACAAAGTTACACTAACCTATAAAGAATGGAACGTGCTGATCCAAGTATTGGACGTAGTGTCTGATTTATTCATCGCTGGCAGCGCCCATACCGACGTGCCACTCGGCGACCACATCGTCTCATGCCGAACGGTGGCCGGGTTGAAAACAATATATTTCTACGTTAATACCGATCAAGCCAGTGGCGTCTTCTTTGGAGAATCAACATGGCGAAACCTCATCGACGCGCAGCCTGCAGTGAAAAGCGCCTTTCCCATCAAACAGACGTGGTGCTCGCAAGTTGCAAGATACTACAAGAAGTTTGTCGAAATTTTTGCTAGTAAAGTTCTTCGTGACTATCATATGGCTATAGTTCAGAAACTGGTTGATGTGCATATCAATAATGTTGTGCGTGTGTGTGCGTCTTTCTCTGTGTCTGATTAACACTATTTATGGGATAAACACTGAGGTGTGTGGCGAAAACATGACATCTTTTGCACACCCTCTCTCTCGTCAGGTTGATGATATGTGAGAAGATTTCTGTTTTTCAGTCAGTCATGAGGCAAGAGAGTACTGCACCACATTTTCGTTTCAATGATTGGTGCCGGTAGTTGTGCCGAACACGCAGTAGAGATGGACATGTGTATCTGCGTCTCTCTTTGTGCATGTAAGAGTATGAAAGGTGATTCCTGACTTTAACTCGTCTGTCTGATGATTTTTCTAACGAGAGTTCTGTCCAGTTAATCAGTGGTAACGACAGTTCTGTCCCACTTGATCGTTTCCATGATGCTTGCAGTTGTTTATATCGAACTCGCTGTATGCATGTACTAATGTGTGTGTGTGTGTTTTTGTGTGTATGTCTCTCTTTGGGTATGTATGCGTAAATATTGTCAGACCTTCCTTTAACTCGTTTGTCTGGATGTAGGATGTGCAGTTCATTTCGTCCACTAATGTGTGTGTGTGTCTTCTTCCTCTGTGTGAGTTCTATCTTGGTGCTGGTTGTTGTGTCGAGCTCGCTGTAGGCATGGAAATGTGCGTGTTTGCGTGATTCCTCTGTGGATTTGAGTCTAAAATATTTGGTTATAGAATTATACTCCCCATCAATGTGTGCTTCTGACCATTGTTTCAGGGCTTAGGCACTTTCCCATTCTACTTTGCTATTTACAATTTACTGCTGTTTGTGTTGGCATGCAAACTGTGTTTCTCACGTTTTTCACAATATGCACTTCGGGGTACAAATCATTTAATGGAGAGGGTGCTGAGGGGGTGTGCCAGAGAAGCAAAGTACTTGGGTACAAACCCACAGTCAGGCTATAGTGGTGTAGTATGGAGTCCACATTTTTTGTACATCAAATGCAGGGTGCTAGATTTATTAGTGGAAAACATTCAACAAGTGACATAATAAAGGAGCTCGGCTGGATGTGACTGGAAGATATGAAGAGTGTTGGGAGAGCTGTATATGGTGTATAATGATGCTAGAATGGATATTGGTAGAATAATTCTGAGTGGTGTATGGAGCCTAAGTTGACCATGACCACAATCTGGCATTAGAATTTAGGTGATGTGGCCTGAGTGGATAAAATATCCAAACACACACTTTCACATACGAATGACCTAACACTTTACTACAGTTTTAGTATGGGTGCTATCTACGGCGTAATAGAACTAGTGTCTGCACCTATGGTGACGGTTTGGATACTTGTCAATATGTAGGGATCTACTATGAAAAATCTGGGTTATGACGTCTGTTTGATGACCATGAAACTATGAGTTAGCTAAGAGCATTATGGTAACTTTATTGTGTGTGCTGTGTTTTTTCCATACCTTTGTATGTGAATGAATTTTTGAAATTAGGTGTTTGTCGCGGCTATCTGGAGGCCTCTTTCCCAGCATTTGTCTGGAGTGATTTCAGGAATCCAAGCACTCTTCCATTTCACTGTTCTGTTTACAATTTGCTGCCATTAGTTTCGGGGTATGAAATGTTTTTCCCAGGTTGTTTACTATATGTCCTTCGGAGCAAAAATCGTGATGAGTGCATATACCAGACAAGGAAGAACTTGTGTTACAAACCCACAGTCAGACCATTGATTGTATGTAGTGGTGTAATGTGGGGTCCACAGTTTTTGGACTTGAAATGCAGTGTGCACGGGAAGACAGCCAGAGTGTAAATATGGTGATACCTTTCTTTCTCTCGTCTGTCCGCTTGTAGGATGTGTACTTAATTTCCACCCCTAATGTGTGTGTGTGTGTGTGTGTGTGTGTGTGTGTGTGTGTGTGTGTTTTGTGACGTATGCAGCTGTGAGTGAGCATCCAAAGTATGACATTGCAACCTGTGTTAAGAAATGCTATTGAATCTACTCATGCCTTTGTGGTACTAGGGTCACATGTTACTGGATGGCTTGTGGTTATGTGGGTGACATGAGATGATGCTGATGTGAACAGTTTCGTACGCTACTAGATGACTGATGTGTGTGAGAGATGATGCGATGCTAATGTGAACAGTTTGGTACCAGGGGTAGCTGTTACTGATTGATTTTTTTCTGGTTCCATGGTTAATATGGAGTCCACAGTATTTTGAATTAAAATTCTGTTTGCGAGGGAGGCAGCTGGAGTGTAAATATGGTGATACCTTTCTTTCACTCGTCTGTCTGCGTGTAGCGTGTGTAGATCATCTCGACCACTAATGTGTGTGTGTTTTGTGACGTATGCAGCTGTGAGTGAGCATCCAAAGTACGACATTGCAGCCTGTGTTAAGAAAGGCTCTTGAATCTACTCATGCCTTTGTGGTACTAGGGGCACATGTTACTAGATGGTTTGTTGTTATTTGGGTGATATGAGATGATGCTAATGTGAAGAGTTTCGTACTAGTGCACACGCTACTAGATCGCAAAGATGGCTGATGTGTGTGAGACGCGAGGCAATGCTAATGTGAACAGTTTGGTACCTGGTAGTTATTGTTGATATATTTTTTCTGGTTCCAGGGTTAATGAAACTATAGAAAAAGTGTGTACATCTCCTCATCAGGTATTGTTATCACTGTTTGCTGTATATTCTTTACAATTACCACTCGAGTTTCATCTACACTGCCCATACCTACATTCATTTGCCTCATACCTGCCCAAATCCTTAAAACTTATCCTTTAATGAGGGCGGGTGTGTGTTTTATGCATAGAGCAATATGTTGACCTCAGAGACAAGAGACGATCGTGATATTAAAATTGTTCATCCAACTGGCTGACTGTTTGCTCCCCTCAGTCCAGTATGAATGCTCGTTTAGGTCACCTAGGACCACGTTAGGCCTTTGTTTGTCTTTAATCTTTGCTTTTGAAAGTGTACACAACCATAGAGTTGTTATCATTAGAAGACACCTACAGTTTAACGTGGAATCCAAGCCACGGAAGCGTTCTGGTGTACTTCACATCACACAGCAATCTGTGAAAGAGGTGAAGGTGGGTTAAGGGCTTATAAAAATCACCACCTAGACATGGATTCAAACCGAGTACCTTTCTATCTCCGGTCAGACCCCTTAACCACTGAGCCACAGTCGAGATGTTGAGATTTGATGTTTATATGAATTCTTTCTTCCCTTGTCACATTCGAGTTTCAGATACCCCCGTAAGTTGCACGTATAAATGTATATAAAGTGAAGAATCAGGTAAAAAAAAAGGGGGTTAATGTGAAAGGCAAGAGAGGCCTATGACACACATGAAATGAAACCATAGGTATTGAATGATGTATTATACAATAAAATGTATTTAATATTTCAATAAATCTGTATCATCAATAAAATATGATTTTTATTTAACTAAACCCCTACCTAACAATTTTGTATATTCCTAGAGTATGATAGAGTAGTATAGTATTCTTATTACAAGTATGAATTACTAGAAATGGATAGAGAACGTAGTTTATAACTGACATATCAACTCGTCATCAGTGGTAATATAGCTGATGCCATTAGCAGGTTATGTTTAACGGTGTGCGCGTCACATGAAAACAGTGTCAAACACAGAATTAGATAGAGCTGTGTTCTAATATTTCCCCACATAGTAACTAATGTAACAAATGTGAATGCATTGGTGTATGATTATAATATTCTATACCCATACTTGGTGGAATAATGCAGATTGCATGTGTGTAAAATAAAAGAATCTGGAAAATTATCACCTTTTCACATTAATTCCAAGAGACAGTTTTCGAGAGAAACAGTATACCCAAGTTAACTCCAAATTTCTAGTATTTCCAGTATATCAAGCTTTTTCTTGGAGTGATTTCAGGAAACCATGGAAAACCGAAATCATGATGGCCTGACGTACATTCGAACCCATGTTCTCCCGAAAGCTCTCCCACCACGCTCGGTGCTGACTACTGTTAGGATTGTTAGGGGAACACCCAAAAATAGCCTACAAACTTGGACTAAGGGACTTCAAGAAATCTTTAATCTAGAGAGACTGCTACTGTATATATCAGTGAGGTAAGAAAACGTTTTCCATATCACGAACGGCAAAAATTGTCATCCAAACTAGGAATAGTGCCTAACGGATACCGTTGGTCGCCCGAGGGGATGCTGCTTTCACCGCTGCGTCAGAATTGCGGACAGCCGAGCGCTGGTTAGTGGTACAACTAGAAATAGCTATATGCCCGCGGGGCTCACGGCCGAGCTCCGCTGAATACTCAGACAGACTGAGGTTACCGCTGTACGGTGCTGCCATCTCACGGCGGCACGCCGGGGCCTGGAGGGGAGGGAGGTCCCCCCACCCTCTGACGTCATGGGGAAAACCAGAATATTCCCAGCTTCCCTAGTATAATACTACTATCCTGGACATGATGTTTGTAGACATTCTGGTTAGTAATCACTTACAGTTCATGAATTGAAGTTTGATGTTAATAAATAAATTTAGATGTTTGTATGAGAAAAAGTATAAGTAAAAAAAAACATTGTGTTTAATTTGATTTCTTTTTTGTTTCCCCCATCATTGGAAAATTCAAATATATTTTAAACCTCACATATTGCATTACAAAATATGTGACCTTTACAAAGTTTTTTCAATTTATTTTTCTTGAGTTCTTTGGTTCGGTTTCAACATTAAACTGTAGGTGCCCTTGAGTAAGGTAAGGAACAAAGAAACTGGCCACCCTACTTCCAATTTAAGGCTAAGTATCTGATTCATGAGAATTACCTGCATGCTCCAAAGGTTACATATATAAAGTCGGTATTTTAATTCTGTCTAGGGAAATCTTATGGCACTTACTTCATGTTACTACTAAAGGATCTCACATAATTAGAGAAGTTTTAGTGCTAGATCGGCTCAGTGATTAAGGCGTCTTACTTGAAAGTGAAAGGTCCTTTGAAAAAATATTTAATTTCTTCGGCATGTGTTCGGAAATTGTACTTAGTTGCTAGTAAATTGCCTGCCAGTGAAATGAAGGTTTTTCAACAGTCACTGGAGCTGATGTTCCTTTAGCAAGGATTTATGTTTCTGAAGTATAGTGGTGCGCCAATTACAGTGCACGTCAGGATTTCCCCCCCCCCTCCCCCTCAATGCATATATAAATTCAAAGCTTCTGGTTGAGCGATTTCTTATTTTTCTTTCCGTCGGCCGCGGGCATCTATGTTCGCGGCGGATTACAGGTCAGCTGGCGCAATTCAGATATCCACTGGCCTATGCAATATTTGCGTGCCTTGTTCCACAAGGAAATTATATATGTGTGACTTTTCTTTTTTATGAGTTACTATTGTTGTTACGCTCACGTCCGCGTCGGTTAAGTTTGCTTGCATAAACGTCGTAGCGAATTAAGCTACTTATTTAACTGTCGGCGAGTTATGCCAAGTTTCAGAGGAAACAGTATTCTACAGCTCAGATCCAGTGCATCCTAGTTACATCTTGCTGGAAATAACAGCCGGTGTCACGTTATAGCCTGACCATGCGAATCGACGCTACAATCATAAGGTGAGTGGATTTCTGTTTTTTTGCGCTATTACTGACCGAATCGCTGCTGCCGAATTTCGGGTTCCTGTGGTCGGCGGGAGTGGAGAGAAATTGCTCACCAATTAATTTCCCACGATTACGTTCCCTGCGGGAAGACCCTATTTATACGTGGCTTTCCCAAATAGATTATTCATCATCTAGCTTCTTAGACGTTTCAGCTTTTACATCCAATAGCAAATATGATTTGTGAGATACAGTGAAATTTAGCAAAATCTTTATTGTAATCTCCTTTAATTGAAACAACTGTATTGGTTAGTCACCAGAAATCGTGTCTACACTGATCATGTTATAAGAGATTCTATTCATTACACATACTGATATAATGTCACTGCAAACTGAAAGGCTAGCTCATTAACGAAACAAATATTACTAAATACTTTTTATTACAAACCTACGTAGAAAAAATTCTAACTTTCTCTAATGATAATTTACACTCAGTTAATCAATTAAATCGCATGGTGAGGCATGAGTTATTCATCACAGAAGGAATTTTAATTTGTGGAATATTTTAACATTCAGAGTTCCATGATCCAAAATATAGATGTTAAAGTGAAGGATTGAGAGATTTGGGCTCAATTTACAATTAATAAGTTCAATATATTAAATTTTTTGTATTTATTTCATCAAACACAAAAAAATACATGCAAATATTAATACATTTTTTTAAATTAAAAAAACTTTATATTCACCACAAAAAATTAATAGCGAAAACTTATCCTAACAAGAATTTTTATTGGTATTTGACATGAGCACAACACGAGAACAACAGTACTGACGAGGTGCTGACTGCAGAATGACGGCAGGTTGGTTGCCCGGACACCTGCGTGACTATGTCCATTACAAACCGGTTTCTCGCGCGGCGTGTCGATTACAAACCGGTTTCCGGCGTGGGGTATCGGTTTCAAGGTCAGCGGCAGGGTATCAGGTTACACTGGAACGCCTGCATAGGGTATCGGGTTACAAGGAGGGGGAACTGAGGTTAGTGCGAGGTAATATCAGGTTACACCTGCATGGGGTATCGAATTCAAGGTTAGCGGAAGGGTATCAGGTTACAATGGAACACCTGTACAGGCTATCGATTTCAAGGTCAGCGGTAACGTATCAGGTTACAATGGAACACCTTCATAGAGTATCAGATTACAAGGAGGGGGAACTGAGGTTATTTGGATATCAGATTACACTGGAACACCTGCGTGGGGTTTCGAATTCTAGGCCAGCTGCATGGAATCAGGTTACATCGGAACACTTGCGTAGGGTATTCAAGGTCAACGGCAGGGTATCAGGTTACAAGGAGGGGGAACTGAGGTTAGTGGGGGTTTCAAGGCGAGCGGTAGGGTATAAGGTTACAAGGAGGGGAGGAGGGTATCAGTTACAAGGAGGGGCGGGGGAGGGGGTATTAATTAGGCTTTTTGTTCCAGGGTTGTAGCCCTCACACACGTCCATAAGAGCCCATGTAGCTGTCACATACAAACTCCATCAAACTCCATCTACTATCATGGTAGTTGGGAATATTTAAAACAACTAAACAAGTACTTAATAATAGCTCAGAAGGTAGTTAAAGATGGGTTTATAAAGAGCATTGTCTGTGTAGTGGGACCACTGACTGATTCATCTAGAAAATAGTATGGCTACGTTAGAAAACTTAGGGGAAGGGATTATGTTGAAACGCTTCTAGATAAGGATGGAGAATAACTTACGGAAGATTGGGGTAAAAAAGAGAAATTAAGTAACTGGTTTGTTTAGTGAGAGCATCAGGGACAATGAATCAGAAACTGTAGGTTCATATTGGATAGGAGGATTAACAAATCAATTAGAACGGACAATAAAATTTAAAATTCATCCCGAGGATATCATGAAGGAACTAGGAAAGCTGAAAATAATAACCACCTTGTCTATATAATATTATACAGTTGTCTTAAAGATAGCAGGATATGACATTGTACCTTATGTTGAAATATTATTTAAATTGAGTAGGGATATTTGCTGCTTACAAGAGGATAGGAAAAGTGTGATAGTAGTACCGGTACATAAAGGAGGGGTGAGAAATAGAGTCGAAAATTATAGGTCTTTCAGTTCAACATCAGTGGTAGTTAAATTAATGGAGAGAATGATATGCAACCACATCAGATATATATGTGAGGAGCGTAAGTGGTTTTCAAGTAGGCAACATGACTTTAGGCAAGGATTTTCATACAAATCTCAGTTGGTGGGATATATGCAAGATATTTCGGATGAAATAGACAAGGGAGGTCAAATAGATAGTGTAGCACTAGATCTTCAAAGGCTTTTGGCAGAGTGAGCCATAAAGTTGTAGTAAATAAGGTAAAACTATTGGAGTGGATGAGAATGAATTTTTGTAAGGTAGATATCAGAAAGTTAAGGTAGGAAATGCAGTATCAAAAGAGGTGAAAGTAAAAACGGGAGCGCCACAGGGTAGCGTGTTGCGACCATTGCTATTCATTATTCTAATGAAAACTTGTATTCATTGTTTAATATCAGAAATTATATCATTTACTGATGACATAATGCTATATAAAAGAATCAAAACGATAGAGGATTGTAAACAGTTGCAGGGTGATCTGGAGAGGATATCTTGTTGGGTTGGTAAACATGTGTTGAAGATAAATGCAAAGAAGAGTCAGCTTATTAGATACACAAATAAAAAACAACAGGTGATTATGATTATAAGGTGGTGAAAGAATTGCTTGTTGAAGACTTGAAACTTAAATATCGTGGCATTACATTTGATAACAAGCTTAACTGGGCAGAATACATTGGACTGGTAGCAGGAAAAGGTTTAAAAACTCTGCTCTTGTTGGAGAGAGTGATAAGGAGATGTACGAGAGAAGTATCGGAACTGGGTTACAAATCTTTGGTCAAACCATTGCTTGAATATGGTAGTGTAGTATAGGACCCACATTTTGCGTATGAAAAACAGGAGTTGGAGATAGTGCCAAGAAAAGCTGATAAATTTGCTTCTGGAAATTATCACAGAACTTAACCTGTAACAGATATGATAAAAGAGCTGGAATGGGACTCATTGGAAGACAGGAGAAGGGTGAAGAGGGTCAAGGCGCAAATAATGGTGATGACACATGGAAAGATGTTAGTATAAAAATTGATGGTAATGAATGGAAGTGAAATTATGACTATGACCACAAGCTGGCACTGTATTTCAGGCAAAAGGGTGTGGGAAGGATTTTTTTTTTTTTTTAGTAATGGTGTCAGGGATTGCAATAAGTTACCAAGTGAAATGATGAAACGTTGAATGAATGTAAAGTCAATATTTTTAGAGGGCAAATGCAGGTGGGTGCAGAAAAGGGTGAAGATTGATGTTTTGGGAAATTGCCACCGGAGCGCTGGCTCCATTGCAACTTAATTAAATATTATAATGTTACGCTGATTGTTAATAATAATACTAATATTTAATTAAATTGCGATGGGGTGCACGCTTGTGACAATTTCATTACACACCCCTCTTCCCCCTTTCCTGCCCTTCCTACATTTACCCTCTGCAAATTTTAGCTTTAAATTCTTTCAACGTTTTTGGTAAATTATTCATCATTTCACTTGGTAATTTATTTCAATTCCTGACACCCTTACCCATAAAAGAGAATCTTCCGACATCCCTGTGCCAGTAATCGAGTGCCAGCTTGTACTAATGGTCATCTTTCCCCTTACATGCATTGCTTTTAATTCTTACACCAATAACTTTCTATGCCTCATCACCAACATACGACTTGTACACCCTTATGACCCTCTTCACCCTCCTCCTGTCCTCCAATGAATCCCATTCCAGCACTTTTATCTATCTGCTACTGACTGCATTCTACGGCAATTTCCAGAAACAAATCTAGCAGCTTTTTTTTTTTTTTTTTGCCCTCTACAACTTTTGTATTTGATAGTCAAAATATGGATCCCATACTCGACTACTACATTCAAGAAACGGTCTGACCTAAGTTTTGTAACCCAGTTCCTACTACCTGACCAACATGTCATACCCAGTTAAGCTTGTTATCAAATGTAATGCCAAGATATTTACATTTCAAGTCTTCAGCAAACAATTCTTTCCCCACCTTCTATTCGCAATTAACCTTTGTTTATTATTTGTGTTTCTAATAATCTGACAGTTCTTTGCATTTATCTTCATCCCATGTTTAGCAACACAACGAGAAATCCTGTCCAGATCACCCTGCAACTGTTTATAGTCCTCTACCGTTTTGATCCTTACATATGGCACTATATCATCTGCAAACAATCTAATTTCTGGCAGTAAACAATCAACACAATTTTTCATTAGAATAATGAATAGCAATGCTCCCAATGCGCTACACTGTGCCACTCCCATTTTTACTTCCACTTCTTTTTATACTGCATTCCTACTCTAACTTCCTGTTTTCTATATTTTAAAAATTCTTTTAACCAGAAATTCACATTCTTATTCACTCCAATAATTTTTACCTTATTAACTGCCATTTTACGCCTCACTCTGTCAAAAGCCTTTGATAGATCTAGTTTTCCCACCAGTTGGACCTCACTTGTCCATTTCATCTGAAATATCTTGCATATATCCCACCAACTGAGTTTCATATGAATATCCTTGCCTAAGCCAAGTTGCCTACTTGAAAACCACTTTCGCTCCTCGCATATATTTCTGATGTGGTTGCATATCAATCTTTCCATTAATTTATCTACCACTGATGTCACAATGATCAGCCTGTAATTTTCGACTCTATTTCTCACCCCTCTTTTATATACCGGCACTACTATCGCACTTTTCCAGTCCTGTGGTAAGCAGCAAGTATCCAGAACCAATTTAAATAATACAGGGCGTTCGCCGGGAACGCAACCCACTGTTATCGCTACAAGGAAGAAACTGCTCCCGGCGAGCGAGCGATCAGCTTCCGGCATTGTTCGACCGTCGGCCGCGGACTATTTCACAATAATTACGCTTCATAAACTTGTATGTGCTAAGCATTTAAATGTGTCGTAATTCATTAGCTTACCTTATAAAAGATGCTGGAAGTGTTGACCCTCTTGTGTAATGCACATTTCACATCTTCTGAACATATTTCGAGACACACGCTGGATTTCACCTTTGTCAATGGACATTATTACTTGATAGATTTTTTCCTCAAGTTCTTCCAATGTGTGAGGATTTCCTTTGTACACCTTACCCTTAAGTTTACCCCAAAGGTTGAAGTCACAAGGGTTTAAATCGGGTGATCTGGCGGGCCACAACCCACGGCTGATTACACGATCATAAAACACTTCGTCAAGTGCAGCAAGCGAATTTCTAGCGGTGTGAGCTGTCGCCCCATCCTGTTGAAAATAGCCGTACAATTTTTCTTCTTCAGTAAGTTTCTCGAAAAACGGTTTCACAATATTTTCGATATATCTTGCGGAAGTAAGAGTTTCACGGAAGAAAATTGGACCTATGATTCTCGAAGCACTAATCGCACACCAAACACCCACTTTTAAGTCATGCAATGGCAGTTGGAGTAGATTATTTGGTTTTTCTGAACTCCAGTGTCGACTGTTTTGAGCGTTAACATAACCACTCAGATGAAACCAGGCCTCATCAGAGAAAAACGTCAGTTGCGGATCAACAGTGCCATCGTGGACACCCTGCAGGTACCAGTTGCAAAATCTAATCCTAGGCCCCTGGTCTATTTCTGTAATTTTATGCACCACAATTGTTTTGTACGGCTTTAAGTGAACTAGCTTTGTTACTTTCCAAGCTGACGTCTTAGATACGCCTGCCTGCTGCTCTAACTGACTTAATGATTTTTTGGGTGACTGTTCTAGTCGAAAAGCGATATCGTCAATTTTCTCCTCTGTGAGAATACGGTTGACCGACAGTCTCTTTTTGTTAAAAAAATGAACCCGTTTCTCTTACTTTTTTAACCAGACGCAGAATTGTTGATTTAGCTGGCAGTAAAGCGCCAGGATATTCGCGACGAAATTTACTGCGACACTTTTTAAACGACTTCTTCTTCACATATGTATCGTAGAGAAATATTCTTTGTTGCAAACTGTAACGTACCATAATTTTACTCACACTCAAACACGGTACAGATTAGTAAGAGTATGAAGCCCTAAACCAGCCAAACCGCAAAGAAACGTTTATTCACAACACTGATTAATAAGAGACTGAAGTCACAAACTAGCTACAATGCAAAGAAACCGTTCTTAACGATGTAAGGGTCCCATTATACTGTGCCACTGCACTGTTGGGGCAGCGGAGGTGTTAAACAGTGCGGTGATTCACGGTGCCGGGTGGCGGGAACCGCTGGCCCCGCTGACCGAGCAAGTTGCCGACGGCAACAGACTGGGAGGGTTGCGTTTCCCGGCGAACGCCCTGTATTTCAAGATAAGGTACAATGCCACATCCGGCTGTCTTTAAGATATCTGTAGTAATATCATCTACACAAGCCCCTGTTTTTCCAGCTTTTTTATTTCCTTCATGGTATCCTCAGGATGAATTTAAAATTTGTTGGTCTGTTTATCTCGGGTTGTGTTGTTAAGCTCATTCTTCGAGTTAGACCCTCCCGTTTCTGATTCATTGTCCCTAATGTTCTCACTAAACCAGTTACTTAAAATCTCTGCCTTTTTCAAGTCCTCAGTAACTACTTCTCGATCCTTATATATAAGCGTCTCAACCCCCTCCGTTCCCCTCAGTTTTCTAACATTGCCATAGAAATTTGTAGATGCATCAGTCCCCCTGCACTGACAATACTCTTCATAAACCTATCTTTAATCACCTTCTTAGCTATTATTAAGCCCTTCTTTAGTTATTTGAAATATTCCCCACTATCCTGCTGTCTCTTAGTCCTGTTATGTTCTCTTCTTACTAACCTCTTTAACCTCCACACCTCCCTATTAAAGTATGCAGGTTCTATACTTCTCTTTATTTTCTGTTTGGGTATAAATTTTTCTTCCCCGTTTCTTATTATTCCCTTAAACTCTTCCAACATTGTCTCTGCTGCACCTGTGCCTTCCTTCCATTTGCTGAAACGTTCTCTGAAATATCTCTTCAAATTGGAAATTTGTGCGTTTTTATAATTGTTCCACCTTCAATTATGGCTGCTAGTTTATTGAGTCCTCTAATATCCATCAGATCTGCGTCATGATGACTTATTCCTTCGGTTACTTGACACTCCATAAGGTTATCATCGGACTTTATTAGGAATATATCCAAAATATTTTGTAGGCTTGCAGTTTCGATATTATGTCCAGTAATAAATACACAGTCGGTCTAAAGTTTTACATAACGGATACACGGCCCATCCACACCGCTGAATGATGTAAGATTATTGACCGTGGATAAGGCTTTCGACAAACATCTTCTATTCATATTAAAAGGCGCTGACCACGCTATAGGATCGACTGCCGCGTAAACACACGTACTGGAAATTCTACAGACTCAAATGCTCTTCACGACACTCAACGTACATATTAAGTTGACAGCACTGACTTACTTTTTTTATGTCTTCCTTATTCTAAACAGGTCCTACTATTTTAAGAATGCTGCGCTCCAAATCAGCTGCAAGCATTTGCGGCAACTAACTTCTTACGAAAACTGCAGGGACAGCATTTTCTTGCTTTATTGTCTTCTTTATAAACAATAAACTGAAACTTGGTGCGCTAGCAATACTATATGGCGCGCTCCTATTAATGTGTCAGACATGTTCGACGGCCAGCTTCCAACTAACGCAACAGTCAATTGTCAACCTAGCGCGCCACTGCATCGTGAAGTATCTGAGCGTTTACACATAATTGTTTCCAAAATGCTTCTTACTATCAAAATACATCAATGAATTCACGACAGCTTATCCACTCTCTTTCTATATATCTCATTAAAGTGCTGTCTCGTCACAAGGCCTCGCCTGAATATCCTTAAAACTGACGTTCACCTCTGCCAATGTTTTACTTGCTTCGTGCTCCGGATTTTTCGTTAAACTGACGGCCCCTTAGTCCAGTGGGAATAATGGGATAGGTAAGGGGCTAGGAGTGAGGTGTATCCTGCATTCGGTAAGACTCTGTCACCAGGTCATTAAGGCTACACGAATATATTGTTATTATTATATATTCCCACGTTCCTCTCTTTAATAATTACTTCCTTTGACCGCGTCTCCCCTAAGAAATTAACCAATCCTTTATGTTTTCAGAAAGTTATTTCATAGTCCTACGTCAAGATCATTACAGCTCTTTCACACCGAGGTTTTTTCAGGCTTGAGAGGTTGGACTTAAGAAACGGACAATTAATTTGGCAATGACCGTTTGAAGGAAATGCACTGACAACACCTGAAAGTGATTTGGAGCAGCCATGGAAACATAAATCTGCCTGATTCGAACCCCAAGTGGCCAACCAGATATGCTTTTTCAATGGTTCCCCAAATCACTACAGGCGAATTGCCATATGGTTTCTTCAAAAGGTCGTGTACGTATTCCTTTCCGTTTTTTCCGCCAGTCCTTTGCCGCCTCTAATGACTTCGACGTCGATTAGGTGAAAACCGCAAGTAAAAAAACAAAAAGAACTATATCTGCTTGTCGTGCCGGAGATCGTACCTATGTCTTCCTTAAATGGTCTTCAGAGAACTTTTTTTGCGTCGGCCTTCAGTTGTAATTTTACTTTCTATATAACAGAATTCATTTCTTTTTATGATTATGATACAATCTCTGCATTTTACCTGAAGTTACATGACCACTACTGACATATTCCTTCGATCTTGTTTTGGGTTATGTTTAGTCCATACACTTCTACCAATGTTCTGTTTACGCCAGTGAGTAATTTCTTAATATTGTCACAGCTGTCTGCCAACAGGACAATGGCATCAACAAATAACTTCATACTTGACGACCTGAGCGAAAATTTTTCTAGTAAAATACGATGAATAGTGAGGTTGAATGCTTGTAGTATAATGAAAAGTAGAACCGCACTTTACTAGCAAATATTTATTTGTTTCGTGTAATATATTACGAAACAGTTAGGAAAATTGAAAACAAACTGTATGTACGACAAAATGTCACCGACCTTAACAGAAGACAACTAACCTGAACAAAATGCTCACAGCATATCAACATCTCTGTGATATGTGTTGCTGTGGGAATAAAATGTTTACACTGGAATTGTACAGCAAAACAAAAATGTTTCCGTAACATAAAAAATATCCTAAAAACTACTTATTGTCTAGAAAACCGTTTATTGACATGTCTGTGATATCTGCTGCTGCAATACAGGGACTTAGCTCTGAACTGTCTCATAAGCGCAACCAATTTAAGCATCAAATTCCGAAAAATTCTTTCTTAATTTATGATTTTACCTAATTGGTGACCTTAATCTTTAAAACGATATGTCATTTATCGATTTCGGTTGGGTGTCGAAGGAGATAATTGGCTCGTAATAAATAAAAAGAAAACCACGTTGTAGAAATAATATTAATACTTTTGCCCTTTAAGGTGCGAATTCTAAAAAGAAAAAAAATCCTTTTACTAAATATGGTGTGACCAAAGCGGACACCTCGGTCTTTAAAATGATACCTCATTTATAGATTTCGGTTAGGCATCAAACGAGGGGAAAAAAGTTTTATAAACGATGATATTTTTGCCCCTTAAGGGTTAAATTTGGGGAAAAGTTCTTTCTTAAAATATGATGTGACCAAAGCAGATACTTTAATATTTTAAACGGTACCTCATTTATCGATTTCGGTTAGGTGTAAAGGGAGATAAATGGCTCGTGACAGATAAATGCTTTGTAGAAATATTAATACTTTTGCCCTTTAAGGGTCGAATTTCAAAAAATTCCTTTCTTAAAATATGGTTTAATCAACCGAAGACCTTACGAAGACCTCAGTTTTTAAAATGATACCTCGTTTACCAATTTTGTTCAGTTATCAAGGAGATAAATGATTCGAAACTAAAAGAAAAAGCACTTTAGAAATAGTGATATTTTTGTCCTTTAAGGGTTAAATTCAGAAAAAAATCCATTCTTAAAACATGAGGTGACCACAGCGGAGACTTTAGTCTTTCGAATGATACCTCATTTATCTATTTCGGTTATATATTAATGGAGATAAATGGCTCGTGACTCAAAAATGAGTTTAAGAACCATTGATACTTTTTCCATTTAAGGGTTGAATTTAAAAAAAAAATCTTACTAGATGATGTCACCAAAGTGGAGACATTTTATAATCCTACTTCATTTATCGATTTCGGTTAAATATCCAGGGAGATAAATGGCTCGAGACATAATAAACGCATTTTAGAAATACCGAAATTTTTGTCCTTTAAGGGTTCAAGAAAACGGGTGGCCAACTCTTGACGTAGCCACAGGCTCATTCCGCAGTGAATGGATTCCCAAAGCGCATTACGTCTCACTGACTACCGTATACATATATGTCGAAGTGACGTAACAAGACACAGATGTCAGGATGTCGCACGCATTGCGGACGCAGTGTCGCGGCATTCAGTTGTGCTCTCGTGAGTCGTCTGACGTGGCTACGGCCGCACGACACGACGTAACAGACTTTGAACGCGGGTTGGTGGCTAGCGCCAGTCGCACGAGGCGTTCATTTCGAAAATTGTTGGCGTATTCAGCAATCTTCGATCCGCAGTATCGAGGGGTACGCCATGATTATGTAATACTGGGCGAGGCTGTGTGTGATTCGACAGCGCACATTGGAACCTCGCGCGCTTAATTTCTTGATATTCACACCTGAATTAAGAAGCTGCAATATTCGAAGTGTAGTAACCTCTGGATTAATTGATTTCACAGCACTCAATGTGCGACGGTTCAACTCTTGTTCTTGAAAACATATCGTAAATTTACATAAATTTATTATTGTCTGTGGATTGACGAAATTGTTAGCCGTAAAAGTCACACCATTTTCTCTCTCTTTTTTTTTTTAGTCGTCTACTTATTTTCCTAAAACTGTAAGCCGCAAAAATTTTATGTGGCTACGTAGCGCTCGCTGTAATTTGAGTAAGAATTTTTCGGATTAGATACAAAGTGAGAAATGTTTTTTTTTTTTTGGGGGGGGGGGGAACTTTTCAACAAATAGTAGAATAAAAAAATTGGCTAGTCGGTGGTATTTTACAGTTTTATTTGACTTGCGTGAAGGTTATCTATAGGAAACGTCTCCTTCAGTAATCCTTAATGCCTACTACGTCCATTATTTTCTACCCCCATCACCTTAAATTAAAATGAAAAAGTAGAAGTAAAGTAGAGCGTACTTTCAAATTTGTGACTAGGTGGGCTGAGAAGGAGCGGAGCAGTAGCACAGCTGAGAGTTGACTGGAGCATCGGAGGTGAGGGAAGGAGAGAGAAATAGCATGCTAGTAATAATTTGAAGACAGTTCTCTAGTCCCACGTTGTGATCTTCTTGGAAGTACGTCCACATTACAAGAAGAAATTAATATCGTAGCTAATTTGTTTACTATAATGTTGAATAATATGAAGGATAACAAAATGAAACGTACAAAATGATTGTGGCTACAAAAAAGAAACGCTTTATTTGCCTCAGCTACTTTTTTGAATGAAGTTGCACATCTTTTAGGTAGTCACAGAAAGTATTTAAGACTAACTGTATCTCAATTAGAAGAGCTTGTAAGAACTTTTTATATATATGTTCTCTCAAAGACACAGTTCTCGAAGCAAACTAATTTAATTTTATATAGTTCGTTGTGCCGTCGGTCACCAGAGGATGAAACCAATGCCGTCCTAAGCAGCAATTATAAGAACAATTAATAAAGGTAATTAAGTTCATTAATAAGAATAATTACGTCCATGACAAGTTTATTAATAAAACACGTTAACACTTGTGAACGGTTGGCCACCATCAAATTTCAAAGTAAAGGCTAATCGAAACTTCGTATCTGAAAGATTACAGAGTTCTTGAGACAAAATGAAAATTATAATGCATATCTCCTTCCAGCTAAATCATCCACTATCACAACTTGACGTTCAAAGTTCATTTAAATACTGTTCAAACATCACTTTTAAAATCACAGTTCCCCTCGACGACATACAGTTCTTCTTAAACACAGTTACACATACGAAACTACATCATACAGTAAGTATATAGGCCAATGCCTTCACTACGTGAGCCGCGCTCTGCGACAATTCGCATACGACTGACTTAGAAAATATGTATCCCTCCGCTTCGTAGCCGGCGGAAGGTAACTACCAACTACCAAATGTGATAATTGTTCGGTTTTTTTGTTTAAAAAACAACGAAGAATTATCATTAAAAAGAAAAATAGAAAATTTCACCTCGCAATTCTATGCTAAAGTACAAAGTTATAATCTCTAGGGTGGCCAACCAACTAAACTAAATTATCCGAAACCACTGAGCATATATCTTGAAGAAAAAAAAACACACAAACAAAATCAGAAAACCCATAAAGAAATACAAGAAAGAACACAAAAAATTGGTATAGTTTTGTGGTCAAAGTTCTCAAATAGATTGTCAGTTCACAAGACAATACATCTGAAAAAAACGTTTACAACTCAAAAAATAATATTATCGCTTTCACCGCATGCTGTATGGGTTGAGTCCTCGGCTGCGACACTGGTAGAGGTCATTCACCTCGATACGACTTTGGTTGAAGCACTTCACACATTACACTGCACTACACAAAGCCTACTGTTGCTGCTGCTTAACATTCGGCATTTCTCAGGCAAGGTAGAGCATCGGAAATGCGTATTTATTTTGCTGGGCTTAGCCGGAAAAATCAAGGATTTATTCGCCTCAGCGACTAAGCAATAGGCATCCCCCAAATAAGGAAAAATTAGGAAAAGAAGGTCTCCTACTTTAGTCGGCTAACTCTTCCGGTAACCCTTCGTACGGTTTAAGTGAAGTCACGTTGAAAGTACCTCTGACATTTTGATCAACAGGGTATAATAGTACATAGGAATTTTTCCTAGGGCAGCTAGAAATCATATATGGGCCTTAATACAAATATTTAAACTTCCGAATGTCTTTATTTAAACTAGAGGATTTATAATGAGTCTGCGCCAGTACCAGATCGCCCGGCTTGTAGTCAGTTACCTTCCCTCTTTGGTCGTGCTGCTTCTTTCTTCTCTGAGCTCCCTTCTCCATCTGCCGTTGAACTGTCTTAATCAGCTCTTCGCGGTTCACTTGACTAGTGGTAGGAAAATCTACGAATTCAGTTACTATCCGGAGACCCTTCTCTCCGAACATGACTTTATGTGGCACTACCGAAGTAGTCATGTAGTAAGTTATTAAGTACATGTTCCAAGGATTCATCTTCAAAGGCCTATCTCTGATTGTTGTCTGTGCAGTAACATCTGAACCATCTTCCTATTTCTCTCATTACTCGCTCAAAAATATTATTTTGGGGGTGATATAAGGAAGTTCGCACTGCTTCTATCCCGGATTGTTCCAGCCGCTCGGTCCACTTACTGCTACAAAATTGAGGTGCGTTGTCCGAGACGATCCTCCTAGGTTTTCTGACCTTTGGTACGAAATCGTCTAAAATTTTAGCGGCCATCACTTTAGCCGTAGCCTTCTTCAACGGGTATAACCTGACAAATTTGGAAAAAACATCAACTACTACCAGTATCTGCGTCACTCCACCCCTAGATTTAGGCAGGGGGCCATACGCGTCAACTGCGACAAACTCCAACACATTTTCAGGTAAGATGCATTTCATTTCTCCTCTCCTCAACACATTATCAACCTTCGTTCTCTGGCATAAGTCACTTGTGGACAGTAGTTTTGCTATCCTTCTCGCCATATTAACAAAATAACAGTGTTCCTTGATAATTAGGTGGCATTTACCAGGCCCAAAGTGACCGTAACTCAAATGATGATGGGTAATTATGATGTCTACTTACTTTTCTGGTATTCATAATTTCCAGTCCTCACTTATGTAGTCCGAAAGACTATGTCCCTACGAACACAATAATATTTTAACAATTTTCCCTGGTAGTCGGGTTTTAGAATTTCATCCTTTACCGCCTTAATAACTTCATCCTGTTCCTGAAGGTCTTCATATTTTTTAGTAATTTTACAACTTCATCTTCTCCTGCCACTCCATGAATATAATGAAGGTGTGCTTCTTGTGCTGGCTGAATATTATTTTTTCCTTCCACTAAACCAATAAGTAAACGTGATAGGCAATCTGCTACAAGATTTCGTGCACCAGGCTGATATCTAATTTCAAACTCAATTTCCTGCGTTAATAAAGCCCACCGGGTCAGCCTCCCGTGTACCAACCTGCAGTTCATCAAAAAAGACAAGGCCTTATGATCTGTGTATATCACGGTTTTCCGTCCTAAAAATAGCGCTCGAAACTCCATATAATAGCAAGAGTCTCCTTTTCGGTGGTGTTATATCACAGTTCGTGTTGATTCAGCATTCTACTGGCGAATGCAATGGACCTCTGCTCGATTTTCCCTCCGGCATTTGCTTCTTGAAAAACCTGTGTACCAAGACTGTAGTGGGAACCATCAGTGGCCACACACATATCTAAGTTCCAGTCAGATGCAGTCACAATTTTCTGTGGTAGTTCTTGTTTTATTCTATTAAAATCTTTTTCGCAACTTTCTGTCCAATTCCAAGATGTCCTAGCTTTCCCAAGATCTCTGAGGAGGACACTATTCAGTGCATGTCTGGGTATGAATTTCCTGTAATATCCGCAAAGTCCAAGAAAACGTTTTAACTGTGTCTTATTGGTTGGTCTAGGAAATTTATTGATCACTTCTACTTTCTTATCTTCAATGGTTATTCCTTCAGGCAGAATGACATGTCCCAAGAAATTTAATCTTTTCCTCAAAAATACACATTTCTTGAGCTTTAATGTAATTCCTCCCTTTTTAAAGGAGTAAGTACTTCCCGTAGTGTCTCAAGATGTTCTTCTAAAGTTCGTGAAGCAATGATGATATCATCGACGTAGGTGTGGACCTTGTCTCTCAATGGCCTTCCTAACACCTGATCAAGGGTTCCTATGAAATTAGCTACAACGTTATTTAGCCCGAAAGGTAATACACAAAAATGATAACATTTTCCTTCAAAACAGAAAGCAGTATACTTTCTCGAAGCTTCATCGATTGGTACTTGCCAATAGGATGCTGTTATGTCCAAGTAATTCATGTATTTGACACCATGAAATTTTTGTAATATATCATTGACTGGTATCGGATGGTCTTTTTCAGTAATCAAGATTTTATTAAGCGCAGTTGCGTCCAGAACTAGTCTTATCGACTTATCAGCTTTGGTTACTGCTACCAATGGGTTTATAAATGCACTGTTTGATCGTTCGATCACTCCACACTCTAACATACGGTCTATCTCCTCCTGAGCCTTGCTTTTCAGCGCAAAGGGAATAGGAAAAGGTTTAGCAGCAAAGGGCGTGTCCTCCTTGATTTTAAAGTGGCACTGATATCCCTTAATTAAACCAGGTTTATCTGAAAATATTTCTTGAAACTCGTTAATTATTTTCTGCACCCCCACTAGCGCCTCTTCTTCATACTCGACCTTTTGTTTCGAATACATTAACTTCCTACTGTAATTTTTAACCAATAACTGCATTTCTTCGCAAAGCTCATCATAGCATATAAACTTCTTCACCTCTCCACTTCAAATGTCTCTAACCTGAACCGCTTCTTCTCCTTCTTCACCAATTTTTGTCTCATAACTTATATTTACCTTTTTTCCCTTCAGTTATAAATTGCAGATTATTTTCTTCCCAGTCCAATTCCACTATTTTCTCCGAATTCCAGTCTACTCCAAGAATTAAATCAACTGTTAATTTAGGGATAACAAATGCTTTTGTTTCGATCATGTGTCCTCCAATCTCTCCATCTACTCGAATTTGCTGTGTGATTTTCTTAATTTTACCACCATTCGCCACGGTAACTGTCATTCCTTATACTGAGTACACACAGGCGTCAGGTTCATTTACAAGTATTTGAAATAGTTTTTCTGAAACACAGGACACATCCGTGCCAGAATCTATTCAAGCTTCCATTTGTCGCGATTTAAATTTTACAATAACTGTAGGTGTGCGGGCTTCCTTCCGCCTTAAAATACCTTCTTCTTCCAATAAGTCTTCTCTTGGATCGTTATGGTAAACTGATAAAACTTGTGATTGTCGAGCCATTAAATGCGATTCATCATTCGAATCCGAGTAGGAAGAACTAGTAGTATCCGTTAAGAGTTTGTCACCGTGGGGGGAATCTCCGTCCAATCGCAACTTTTGTTTACTCTTCAATCTTATTGACTTCCTGTCGATTCCCTTCTCTTCTTCATCTAATCGGAACTGCTTTAACCTTCCGGCGTCTTTCTTATGTGTTCTACAGTCTATGGGTATTGATTTTTCATCACCATAACACTTCTTCGTCGACATAGCTGCTCTACATTCTTCGTTTACAGCGCTCTCGGCTGCCGCAATCGTCAACTCATTTTTGGCCCAAGTACCATCACTGTTTATGCAGTTATTGTCACGCGCGTGTTGGCTGCTGTCGCGCGAGCCGGCTACGCTATTATGAAATACATACGGCTTCCGCACAACTTTAATCACGTCCAGGCTTACCTTCACTACTTCAGATCCTTCAATTTCTAATAATTCATTCTTTTGTAATTTTTCCTGTTCTCTTGAAATATGCCTGTAAACTTCTTCGTTTTCTATCTCAAAAATTTCATCTTGGCCTTCTGCTCCGATTTCGGATTCTTCAACATCCTTTCCTGGTCACATTCATTCTCAACTTCTAGGTTGTCCGCCTTCAATTCCTCACATAACAAAATTTTCCCATAACTTGTCGGTCCTTTCTCAACGTCGTTATTAAATATTGTATCATGTAGATACACTTATGGTTGATTATTCTTCTTCCTTAAACTTGTTCTTTTTTTCTTTACTAACGCTATCTTCGCTGTGTTTGGCCTCTTTTCTGCCTCCGCCGCTGGCGAAGCCCCATCAGTGGCAGGCACTAGTTTAAATTTCTGGAGCTGCCTTCTGACACCATTGCTACTTTCTGTTCTTCATTTTGCGGTCGATAGTTGTGATTTTGGAACCGCCGATGTTGCTTTCCCTCCCCTGCGTTTTCCTTCTGCACTCTGTCTTGCTGGTGTGAGTTTTCCTGTTCTTCGCAAAAATCCCTATTCTCTTCTCTTCGGTAATTTTCCTTTCGAGATCCCCTGTTTTGAAAATGCATCGGGTTATATTGCTCCTGGTGCCTTGTTCTGTACATTCTTTGCTCTTGTACATCTAATCTTCTCAACATATCTACAGCATCCTTTATGGAGCGGGTCTTGTGGCTAGTAAGGATCAGCTGTGTCTGTTCGGTTGCCTAGCCGCAATCATTCAAACATATTCTTCTTCCCTGTGAGGCTGGTATAGGTATCGACATGACGCATAGCACCGCTTGAAGAAATCTGTTTGTGATCCTCTTCTCGGGTCATAACGGTCACCGCACATTAATTCTGACTTTACTGCAATTTGACGTTCGGCCGATCAGTAAAGATTCAAAAAATCCTCCTTGAACTGCGCGAAGGTTTTAAATTCCTCCTCCAATTGCTCTGCCCATAGTCAAGGTCCTGCTCTTGTAATTTTCTTCATCTAACTAGCAGCCATGAAAGGTGGAAAATTTTCAAATTTTTTGATAAACGTGACTGGATGAATGCCATTGCGGTCAGAAAATTCTTCCCAATCGATCTTTTCGTCATAGTATTGAATAGGAACCACGGTGCCCTTTCCTGTTTCTTGGTATTTGCAGAACTCTTCCTTCACTAAACCAGGAACTTTTTTTAATACATCTTGCTTTATAATTAGCGACGCCTGCGCCTTCATTCTCTCATCTACAAATACAGCAGTTGAGACTTTTAATATCTCAACCTTCTCATCTAGCTGTTCCACCTCCGCCGTTATTTCCTTCATTCCAAACTTCACTTCCACATAGCCCTGTCGGGTACCTTCTTGCAAAGTCTGGAACTGTCCTTCTATCGCCTTTATACGCTTTTTTCTTGTAACTGCACATACTTTTCTTGCAAGGCGTCTGTTTCCTGGAGCAAACTATTAGTTTCCTTCATAATATATTGTTTCAAATCGGAAAAATTTGTTGCTAAGTCCTCTGCTTGCATGGTACACAAAGCACGATACTCTTCCGTATCCTTACGTAATTCTGCTATTTGGGAGTTATGTTCGTGCAGGAACTTAGAATGTAACCCTTCCGCGTCCGACTTTATTTCAGCTTTTAGATCATCAAGGTTGGAATCAAAGGTTTAAGTATTTAACTTAAGGTCTGAATTTAAATGTTCAAATTTGTCATGGAGGATTTCAGTACTTGACTTCAGGTCCAAATTTAAATTTCCAAACTTGGAATTTAGGATCTCAGAATTTGTATTTAAATTTTCAAACTTCGAATTTAGTACCTCAATATTCACACTTACGTGTTCAATATCTCACTTAAGGTCTAACTTTAAATTTTCAGTAGTTGATTGAAGATCTGACTTTAAACTTTAAAACATGGAATTAAATGTCTCATTTAACATTTGAATCATTTCCGCCAAATCCTCATTAGCGCTCCCCTCTGTCTCCGGCATGATTATAATTTCACAAAACAAGGGGTCACAAAATATCGCCAATTCACTTCTCGCGAATCAGACAGACAAAACAACGCCGATATTCGCGAAGCGCCAGCTTCCACAAGCTATCTAATCGTGCAGTTCTACGTGAAGGAAAAAAGGTTGTACTTTAGGCACGAATGCAGGAAGAATCAAAAAAAATTTCCTCCGTCACCAAGGGTGGCAACAAGGAAAGAATGCTTTGTCAAGGTAGATATTTTACAACAAAAAAAAAAAAATTCTGAGGAAAAAGTTTGAAAGAATTTAAGCCTTCGGACTATCCAATTAAGCAGCGCACAGCGCGTCCTTAACATTCGACGACTCTTGACGACGCTTCTTCTTTCTGCGAGCTATCTTCATCCCCGTACTGGTCGTCGTCTCGGCTGCACGGCTCCACGTCGAATAGTGTAGAGTATCTCCTTCGTTTTTCACCAACCAGCCGCGCTGCCTTCGCCGAGTACAATCTCTTTCGAACTTTTGAGTATTTTCGACACAGTTCTGATGGTTGTTGTTGTAATATCACTAATTTTCCTTTTATCTTTTGTGCGTTTTCCCAGGGTTTGAGAAAAACTGTCTCTCCTCCTAGTACTAATTCTTACCACACAGTCCGTCATGCGTCGACATGTAAAATCTTTTGAATTAATATTTTTTTCAAGTCCTGATCACGGTAAGCCATGTAAGAACTTTTTACATATATGTTCTCTCAAAGACACAATTCTCGAAGCAAACTAATTTAATTTTATATAGTTTGTTGTGCCATCGGTCGCCAGATAATGAAACCAAATCCGTCCTAAGCAGCAATTATAAGAACAATTAATAAAGGTAATTAAGTTAATTAATAAGAACAATTACGTTCATGACAAGTTTATTAATAAAGCACGTTAACACTTGTGAACGGTTTGGCCACCATCAAATTTCAAAGTAAAGGCTAATCGAAACTTCGTATCCAAAAGATTACAGAGTTCTTGAGACAAAAGGAAAATTATAATGCATGTCTCCTTCCAGCTAAATCATCCACTATCACAACTTGACGTTCAAAGTTCATTTAAATACTGTTCAAACATCACTTTTAAAATCACAGTTCCCCTGTACAGTTCTTCTTAGACACAGTTACACATACGAAACTAAATCATACAGTAAGTATATAGGCCATTGCCTTCACTACGTGAGCCGCGCTCTGCGACAATTCGCATACGACTGACTTAGAAAACATGTATCCCTCCGCTCCAGAGACACTACTTTGTAGCCTGCGGAAGGTGACTGTAATGTTACAAGCTGCTGTGAAATATTTCTGCCAATCCATAAAAAAAAACATCGTTATGAAACAATTTTTTACCAGCAGCGTCTCTAAAACCCACGTTTTCATAATTTTTACTCTTAAAATTTCACACTCTGATGCAGTTCTGAAGATTTTAATGGCATTGATTCACTCTGCTTACTCGACTTGTTAGTTGTCGCCATCTTGTTTGTTGGTCGTGAACCGAGTCCACTATCCCCAGTCAGCTGACTGTCTCGAACCTGTTGACACGATGAGAGTGACTATCTAGCGCCGCGCGCACCTAGGCAGGACACTCATTCCAGCCAACTAGCATCGAGTAAACGCGACCTGAGCGGCAGACGTCGCACGAGTGCACACGCCAGGCAGCGACCAAGGATCGATAACGAATCCACACGCATGTAGCCGCCGGGTTCTCTCGTGTAGCACATCCTCAGAGGGGATTTGGATGTCGTGACGTCACGAGTATTCAATCTCAGCAGAAAAGAACTGCAAAATTTCCGATGCCTTTTGTCACGACCTATAAATCAGAAGACCCGTTATGACGCTGGCGTTTCTAAAACCGTAAATAAACAGAAACAAATTGGAAGTCGTACAGAGCTTGAATATTACGAGTATGTTATCATCTTTTACTCCAAACGTGAAGTTTATTGTCAGCAAACTTCTCATTGATAACTTAATCTTACTTCAGCTTGAATATTTAAATTAGTTTTAGCACTTTCATATAAAACTTACGTATAAAAGTCGTATATTAACAGTAGTCATTAAAGTATACAAAATTATATTTACAACCAATTAATTTTTATTTTACCCACGAATGTCAAAATAAGTACTGAGCATTTAGAAGTTTACGAAAAACAATTCTGAAAATAAGATCTAGGGAAGGAAAATGCTGGTCACTGTCTAAGATGACATCGAATTCTTTGATGGCGAGAATGAACTCACTAAGCAAAACCAGCGAGTAGTGAGGATAATGTGAAACTATGTAGTGACAAGCTTACAGCACAGAAACTAAAAGAAAGTTGTTTTGCGCACAGATAGGTGAAACAAGGATACGCCAGAACAGAGCTGGCTGTTGTAATGAGTATATGCATTCTGCTACTCCATATGTGTAGTGAACTGCCTACGATATGTACGTGGAGAACCGTTTTAGTGACAGTGATGACTAAGGTAGTCACTAAAGTGCTGCCTCCTATCGTCTGTACGGAAAGTTAGTGTCTGCGGTCAGCTGTCTCTTAGTTGAGACATTTTACGCGGCAGCACAAATTTTGTTTCTGGTACTCATTTAAAGTACCTATGGAACGAATTACCTTGTGACCTTTGCCAAAGTAGCTCACTTTCCTATATTATTGTTTGGTATCTAAATGTATTTAATGACCACAGTCTATATCGCTGAAAGCTGTTATTGAACAAGTAAACTAACCGTTAAACAGCAAGAACCATTACAAAAGCACATCAGATTACCCTGCGACTTACAAACAAATCTGATTCGCTATATGAATGCGGCACCGCACTTCGTGGAAATTAAACTTCGGCCACAAAACACGAAGCTTAAACCATTTAAAATATGGGGCTATAGAAATATGCTCAAAACTAGTTCGGCGGATCAGCTACGGAATATACTTGTTTTGCAGATTATGCGCGAGGAGACAAGGCACAGGATGTTGCGTAATAGTATAAGAAATGTGGCGTTGATTGACTTGTTAATGAAAGAGACGATTAGAAGGAGAAAAAAAATTGTAGAAGAAGACAATGATTTTTTTTAAAAAAAATCTGCTTAACGTCTCTCTAACGGCGAGGTCTTTAGAGCTGGGGGCAATGATTTGGATATGTGAACCAGATATTTGAGGAGGTAGCTTGTAATGGGAGTGATGAGTTGTGGCGACCGCGTACAGGACAGGACTCACCGCAGAGCAGCAGCAGCAGCAGCGGCAGCGACATCAGGCGGCGCCGCTCTCCCGCATGGCGCCGCGACGCCTCCAGCTCGACTGGCGGGGCACACCGGCGCCTCGAGCGCGCTGCCGCCGCCGGCAGCAGCGTGAACCACTGCTGCCACTCGCAAGTTCGATTAGATGCTGCTTAGGGAGCGTCCATAAACCACGAAGCTCAAGTTTGGTCTCCTGTGAAGCCGCCTTCCCCCCCTCCCGTAGCTAAATGTGGGTTTTGTCTCTATACCCCACCCGCGTAACAAGTAGCTTTTTTCACTATTGAGTGTAGAGGACATTTTGTACTGTTTTTCTCTTGTCAGACAATTGTAAATTACATACGGAAATAATTAAGTGATGCAAATAAATATTTACATGCTGTTGTATGTGCTGTACCTTATTTTAACTGTGACAAACAACAGGAATGAAAAGCTACGTGGACAGGCTCTGAACTCCCCTCTCCCCCCCCCCCCCCCCCCGCTTAGCACAGCGTAGCTTTCCAGCAATCCCCTCCCTCCCTAGACAGAGGCACGTAGTTCATGGGCACTCCCTTACCTCGCGGATTACAAATTATATCAGAAATAAAGGGTTTTAATGTTCGTGAAATTTGTTGTGTCAGAATATTTATGTAAAGTTTAACTAAATTATAAAACTCTGATATGCAGAAGTTATGGAAATAAAGCAATGTTTAAATTTAATGACCGCACATTTAAAGTTATCTACTCTTATTACTACTGTTTCTCAGCATTCGGAACTTCTATCTCTAAGTAAAAAGGAGCACGGACGCCTCAGTCTAGTGACTATAGAAAATATTTTATTCACACCCGTTACAAAGTCAAAAACAAAAAAATAGCCCAACCACCGAGTGATATTTATAGTAACTTCTAGTACATTTCAAATATTTAGAGATATCCGAAGACTGCAGATTCTTTAACCAAGTGAGAAATATACACACGAATTAGCCACGTTTACTTCAGTTCTGCAAATTAATCAGTTTGTAACAGCTCTGCAGTCACAACACGGTACCTAACACTTGATGATAACTACATCTTCACGTCACATTTCACCAACACGACGCGGATGACCGACATCAGCTTACAGTTGCGCATTTACGAGTCCACACATTGCGCAATACAATACTTAATTACTATACAATTTCCCAGAAAACAGTCTCCCCTACACACGCGTACATTTCCCGTCACGGTACGGCAAAGGCTCTACTCTCACGGTGCAAGTCAGTATACGCGAACATCGATCTCATACTATCGATATCTGTTTCATACAACTTCAAGCGATAAGAAATGTTAATTAACTAAATTAAAAATGGTGGGCCTTGATAGTCCAACGCGACAGCTGGTAATGTGGTGGTTCACCTGGCCGTGCAGCCACTCACTGCTTAATGTGGCTGACTGAAACCCAGGAGCAACTAACTCAGCGTCAGGTAAACACTTCATATGAAAATTATTTTATAATTTAATCTGGATATTAAGCATGTTGATAAGTCGCTAAGATTTTGAACCAAATATAAACCTGTTGTAGTCCTGTTCCAATATCGAATCTCACGCCACCTCTACAGACTATGACCAACGGGTTTGCATTATCGGTGACGACAGAGGGTGCGGAGGCTGGCCGGTTCCTAGTCTCGACCCCAGACTGCTGGCCGAGTCTAGAAGACTCCCGACTAGACTGACTGACCAACTGGTTCACTAACTGAATCACTGATTCTGACTCCACTACGGCTTGGTCGGCCTATATACCTCTCGAGCACCTCTGGCATGAACCAATATGGTAACGAGCTTCAAGCGTTGCTTAAAGAGGTCGCCGCGGCCGCTGCTTGATCTTAAATGGCTTCACGCGCGCCCTCCATCTGATGGGGCGCCGATGACCGTATGAAGTTCGATTACTGGCTAAAGCCCATACATGGTATAGATTCTAGTCTTAGATCATGGCTCTGCCATAACAAGCAAAGGCAAGAGAAAAGTGATGAAAATAGCAGAAATGATACCAATGCGAGTAGATTAAATATAAAAATAGAGTCAGATGTGATAGCAGAAGTTAGTGAAATTTGCTACTTAGGAAGTAAAATTACAACTGATCGCTGAAGCAGGAATCATGGTAAAGGAGAACAGCACTAATGAAAAGAGCCTTCATTAAAAGAGAAATCTTTTATTTTAAAATATTGATCTAGGACTCAGAAAGAACATTTTAAAAGTTTATGTGCGGAGCACAGCACTTTATGACAGTGAAGCATGGACTTTAGGAATACCAGAAAGAAGGAAGATTGAAGCATTGAAATGTGGTGCTATAAAAGGGTGTTAAAAATTAAGTGGACAGACAAAGTAAGAAACCAACGAGTTTTGGAAATGATGGGCGAGGAAAGAAGTTCGTGGAAGAGTCTTACAGAAAGGAGAGACAGGCTGGTAGGTTATATTCTGAGATATTCGGGATTTGTTAATTTGTTAGTGGAGGGGACAGTCGAAGGTAAGAACTGCAGAGGAAGACAGAGATTAGAATATATAAAGCAGATAATTGAGGGATGTGGGTTGTGAGGGGTATGTTGGGATGAAAAGGCTAGGGCAAGATAGGAAAGGATGGAGAATTGCTTCAAACCAGTCGAGAAACTGATAACAGCCAAAAAAAAAAAAAAGTAGCTTGCTACAAGTGAATACCCAACTCATCTTTACTAATAACTCTACGCACTCAAAAATTCTGAGCTGAAATGAGTATGTTCTAAGTTCGGCTTGCGTTCGCCCAGATTATACAGCAAAGTCCTCAACTGGACGTGGCGTATGGTCCTGGAAGTGTAAGTCTAATGACATATTATGCGGTAAAACGCATAACCGCAAAAAGGTGCGGTACCTGTGAATCCGCAAGCACCTGTTATCTTGCAGGGCCTGACAAACTACAGAAACCGCAATCCGGAAAACGCACCCGGTTTTTTTTCTACCGCTTCCTGTCGGCGGTAAATTTCCGCAACCGGCCAGTGACGCGGATTGGAGGGGGAAACACAAAGAAAGCAGGGATAGTGACACATCACCCGCTCAAGCTCACTCCGAACGTGGATTGGAGGGGGAAACACAAAGAAAGCAGGGATAGTGACACATCACCCGCTCAAGCTCACTCCGAACGTGGATTGGAGGGGGAAACACAAAGAAAGCAGGGATAGTGACACATCACCCGCTCAAGCTCACTCCGAACGTGGATTGGAGGGGGAAACACAAAGAAAGCAGGGATAGTGACACATCACCCGCTCAAGCTCACTCCGAACGTGGATTGGAGGGGGAAACACAAAGAAAGCAGGGATAGTGACACATCACCCGCTCAAGCTCACTCCGAACGTGGATTGGAGGGGGAAACACAAAGAAAGCAGGGATAGTGACACATCACCCGCTCAAGCTCACTCCGAACGTGGATTGGAGGGGGAAACACAAAGAAAGCAGGGATAGTGACACATCACCCGCTCAAGCTCACTCCGAACGTGGATTGGAGGGGGAAACACAAAGAAAGCAGGGATAGTGACACATCACCCGCTCAAGCTCACTCCGAACGTGGATTGGAGGGGGAAACACAAAGAAAGCAGGGATAGTGACACATCACACGCTCAAGCTCACTCCGAACGCGGATTGGAGGGGGAAACACAAAGAAAGCAGGGATAGTGACACATCACCCGCTCAAGCTCACTCCGAACGTGGATTGGAGGGGGAAACACAAAGAAAGCAGGGATAGTGACACATCACCCGCTCAAGCTCACTCCGAACGTGGATTGGAGGGGGAAACACAAAGAAAGCAGGGATAGTGACACATCACCCGCTCAAGCTCACTCCGAACGTGGATTGGAGGGGGAAACACAAAGAAAGCAGGGATAGTGACACATCACCCGCTCAAGCTCACTCCGAACGTGGATTGGAGGGGGAAACACAAAGAAAGCAGGGATAGTGACACATCACCCGCTCAAGCTCACTCCGAACGCGGATTGGAGGGGGAAACACAAAGAAAGCAGGGATAGTGACACATCACCCGCTCAAGCTCACTCCGAACGCGGATTGGAGGGGGAAACACAAAGAAAGCAGGGATAGTGACACATCACCCGCTCAAGCTCACTCCGAACGCGGATTGGAGGGGGAAACACAAAGAAAGCAGGGATAGTGACACATCACCCGCTCAAGCTCACTCCGAACGCGGATTGGAGGGGGAAACACAAAGAAAGCAGGGATAGTGACACATCACCCGCTCAAGCTCACTCCGAACGTGGATTTTCGCATGTGAAACATGTCGTTTGAAGATATTATTGCACTTGTTGAGCAACAACAGGCAACTTTGGATAAAAGAAATGATGTGTACAAAGACGAATTTGAAAAAGAGAAGGCGTGGTTGGCTGTAGCTAGAGGGTTGAACCAGTACTGGGATGAACTGAGCAAGGAAGAGCAGATAACAAAAAATGTAAGTACTAAAACTTATTTCTATTGTTAAGTAATAAAACTTATTTCAATAATTTTTCTTGAAATGGAACGGCACACACTCCAACAAAGTAATCAGCAAAAGAATCCCGAACTTAAATCCCACGATCACGAAGACCTGGCTTCAAGCAGATGATCGAATGACATTCTGTAGTACTTATCATTGTACTTTCTAATGTCTGCATAAAAAGCAGGAAACTTATCTGGACCACGGTTGTATGGGTGCACAGAATATCTACGTTTACGACGCATCTGAAACAAGCCTTCACTTTCAGCAGCACAAACAAATACGATATTTATGAAGTGAGCCAGATCCACTCTCTGAGCAAACTGAAATGACACTGAGCTAAGAACGCTCTGGAAACCTCCTCGAGCATTCGGTCTCCGCACCTAAATGTCATCTAGCTCCAGACGCGGTTTTTTCCTATGCGCTTGCGGGCTTCCTTCGCCTCTGGGCGTCAACCGCGCAGTGGGTGCTTCCTAACGCGTCAGTCACTCAGCGGTCCTGGTACTGGAAGGTCATTAGTGAGCTCGATATGATGTTTCATTTAATGTTAGAAGATCGATATAAAACCTGAAACAACTGATCATTTGGTTACTGTTTGCATAATTTATGTAGAGATGCATTAATTGAAAATAAAATTACTTACCTCATTACAAAATAAACAAAAATGAACAACAGCCATCGAAACTCTTGTACCATTAGCAATGGGTGTTGGTTATGCACATGATAATGGGTTTTCTGTGAGGGACTCATTCACATAATACTTTAACAGCCGTGCAGATGTAGTGTTAACACCCCGGCAAGACTATCACGTTGCAAGAACTCATTACGGCTGCTTTCTATTTGTATGATATTTAAAATATATACATATGTTACTACAAATTGACACTTGTGTTTATATGAACTTATAATATTAATTTTATGTATTACTAATTTTTGTTATATAACGAAATAATTATGAAAATTATTAATATTGACTTTAATATCTAGATTGATGAAGATGAGACAGATGAGTGAAAGAAAGAATATTTTTATGAACGTGCCTTTTAATCACAGACTTCATCCTGATGAAAGTATGGGTTCTATTTGAACTTCATTTCATTCCTAACCAAAAATTGAGTCTCTATGCAGATACAACAGATAAATTTATAAGGAAGCAAAAAATAATACGAATAGTGGGAACTGTCAGAATATTTTACATTTTCAGATAGAATCAGTAATACAATATAACAACGAAATTAAGTTTTAAGTACAATTATCCACGTGGTATATTGCAAAAATATTCCGTGCAATAGCTTGTATTTTTTGGAAGGATTCTGTAATAATAATTACATAATAACAAGTGACTGAAGGTAATAAACAATATGAATATACTTACGTTAGATTATATTGTATTTTTATAATCTAATCTTCAGTGAATCCCACTATTTTATTCCAAAAATTATCCTTCACAGTCCTTGTACAGTGGTGAAGAAACATCATATGTACAAGGAAATTTACACTCTACTTCCTCCAATTTTTCATCCTCCCCCGCAGTACATAAGTTTTCCGTTCGACATATTTCGACTGTTCCGCTTGTGGCTGAGTCTACACTTCTCTGGGACCGGTACAGTCGCGCGGCTCAAGCTGCCGTTTCCGAGAAAGTGGGTCATAGGAAGCGCTGCCGCTACTTTGTCATCAGTGGTCGACGCCCATAGGAAGCGCACCTTCAGGAATCCACGGCCGGTAGGAAACAAGGCTTGGTGCGCCTTCAGGAACACGTGGTGCTCACAGGGCTGCGCTGTATCCAGCCTCGCCGTGAGATCCGCCGACGGTCAACTGGGCAGCCTCGCCTCTGCGGGACCTTACCTAACTGACGACTGTGCCTTGGCTCGAGAGACCAAGGAACTGAAGGAAGGCTCCGAAAGACATTCCCTGATCCATAGAGTGAGTAAACGTGAGACGACAGAGTCTAAATCGCCTGCCGACCGGACGAAACTGCCGGTAAGTCTGCGTAAGCCAGTAAGAAGCTGTCGCCCGTCATGACTGGCTCATTTACGAACGTTACCTGTTTTTTACCAGAACGGTTTCCTCCGCGACATCTGAAGAATTTCCGTTGAGTTTTAAGGGACTTGGAAGTAGTTTAGACAGATATTACGCGGTTTGCAGTGAACTGACGTGGCTGAAATACGTACCGGACTTCTACGTCGCCCTCAGCGAAGTTTAAAGGGATTTGGAAGTGTTACCAGAAGTATTGGCAACGAACGCTGTTGTATAAATAAAGTAGAAGGATCAAAGGTGGCGATTGCTTGACCTTATATTGCCGAACCCCACTTGTGTTGCATCCTTTGGATTCAACGTGCTGAATTCGAATAAGTACTGTGCAGGCCGAGTCGAGTTAGCACAAACACGCAGACACATGCGTGCTGGCTGCCAAACTGCGCGGCTCCTGTGTTTACATGATGATAGTTCGACTGACGTCAGAGTGATGGCTTCACGCTCGCAGCGCCTCTTCTGGCGGGTTACTCCCCCGTGAGTCCCGCCGCCTCTGCACACTACAGAGAAAGAAACTAATCGCTGTAGCTCCATTGCGTTCTCACTTTGGCGCAGTTAATGTTTAAATTAACTGCGTTCCATGAGACCGTCTCGCATGGTGAGCACAGTGTCCTGCCAACTCATTCCTGCGCAGTCGCTTAACGCGAATGAACTGTTATAAACTAACGCTCGATGTGACTTCCCTAGCCTTAGGCCCAGCGCACACGATGCGGCTGTTATGTGACCTTGGAATCGCAGGGGGATGGGAACCGCACAAGAGGCAATCGGTACGGATCAGTCTCAAACCAGTTGTATGCAGTCGTAGATCCGGGGTCGCAGTTTCGTTGTAGACTTCAGTCGAACGAAATCACTAGGGGTCTAGTGATCAAGACTTTAATTTAAAATTCGTAATAGAGGTCGAGTAACAAGAATTACTTTGTTTGAAGATCTCTCGGGCGTGCAGCCGGGTCATTTGGTCGTAAATGTACGAATTTTCGATGGCGTACCGTGTCATCATCTTCAGGTAGCGTTCAGTGGTCGGCGTGAGGAACGCAGTCCAGGACGCGACTGCTGGACTGCTCCGCGCATCGATATTTGTACCCTCCGACCCCGCCCTCCCACTCCCGCCGGGTCGCTCCGATGGCGGTGGTGGGGGCGGTGCGTTACCGTGCGTCGAGCAGTGTCCATCAGTCTCTACGCCACCTCCGTCGCGCACAGTGCCTCGGCTCTGGTGTTTACGGAGCCGCTTAAGTGCTGGGTTCCAAGCCTGGCCTTAGTTGGAACCCGTTGTCTTTGTTTATGAGGTTACTCCGTACCCGGATCTCGACGGCTTCCTTGTACACACAGTCCCAGAAGTGAGATGTGTTTCTCAGAACCTCGGTGTCCTCATATTTAATATTATGCCGTGTCTCAAGACAGTGTTCAGCAACTGCGGATTTTGACGGCTGCTGTAGTTCGGTGTGGCGTTTATGTTCCCTACACCGTTCTTCGATCGTGCGAATAGTCTGCCCGACGTATGCTTTTCCACACTCGC